>RJWM01000831.1:0-185860 GCA_004363535.1 Dasyprocta punctata | reverse complement strand
GCCCTAAACCCACAACTGGTATGTTTTTCAGAATGAGCCAAGAGTGCCTGGAGGGTAGTCTGTTCCAGCAAGCTTTCACTGGGGCCTGGGCAAACCCAGACATGTTTTTTTTTGTTTTGTTTTTTTTTTTTTGTACCAGGGACCAAACTCACCACCTTGGGCCTGCCAGGCAGTTCTTACACCACTGAACTGAATTCCTGGCTCTTTTTTTTGAGACAGGGTCTCACTATGCAGTTTGGGCAGGCCTGGAACTCACTTTGTAGCCCAGGCTGGTCTCAAACTTGCATTGATTCTCCTGCCTCAGCCTCCCGAGTGCTGGGATTAAAGACATGCACCACCATGCCTGGCTAAGCCCAGACGTTTTGTCACAGTCACTACCTACGGTCATATGCACGGGATTCTGCCCAGCTTTGGGCCTCCCTGTGGAGGGACTTGCTTCAGGCTCCTGTATAACAACTTGGCAACTCTTCATTTTCTTTCGCCAGCAGATAATTACTCTGTCCATGTTACACTGCTTGTGGTTGGTGAGGGCTGGTGTGGCCATCCATGCTGTAACGCTATGTTACACCCAGGAACCAAAGCTGCCTGCTATTGACGTAGTGCAGGAGCAGAACCAAGGCCCTTGCTACTGTGGGCTCTTTGGGCCCTGAGATTGCTGTAGCCGGCCACAGGTGGTGCTGACTGGAATAGGAGGCCAATTGGGTCTTCACCTGGCGCCTGGGCAGGTCCAGAGGCTCCATCTTGGGATGGGGGCATCGGATCGGCCCTGCACTGGCTTTCACTGGCCTGGCACTTGATGCAAACTCCTGTGCATACTTTCTTGTCCTAATCCTCAGCAGGCGCAGCCTGACTTTGGGTTGTGCTGGCAGAGCTGGGAGGCGGGTGGAGTCAGTCCCTCGGTCACCTGCCAAACACAGATCCGGAGGCTCAGCCTGCCGCTGAGTTTCAAGTCTAGCGAGTGGATCTAGGTTCCTTTTCCTTCTCAGGTGGGAGTCATCTCTCTCCGTGCTGTGTTGCTCGGAGTTGGGGGAGAAGTGATTCAGGCAACTCTTTCCTTCCTCTCGCCTTCAATGTGTCTTTTCTCAATATTAGGCTAAACCCAAGAGCTGGTTTCCTTAGCTTGTGCATGAACAGCTGCTCAAGTTGTTTCTGTGGGCAGATGATTGCCACAGGGTCTAACTCAGCTACCATCTTGCTTCATCCCCTAAAAATGGTCCTTGCTTTTGGCCCATTTGGTGGTGGAGCAAAGGAATGAGAAAAGGCATAGAGGGCCTGTGCTTCACCCTAAGGTTGGATTGGCATGTTTGACAGTGGGTGGAGGGAAGTATCTTGCCATATGTGCATCTCATTCTCTCACCCATGTCCTGCTATCTCTGCACATTGGAATAAGTCACCGAGGCACAGGCTAATGTTAAAAGAAACTCGGTCAGGTACTGGGGCTGAATATTAATCCTCCTCCTGGTCAGATCTGGGGTAAATTTAACAGAAAGCAAAATGGTGAGATCCAGTTGGACAGATCTGATTTGTGGGTTTTGTAGGTTCATCGCCCCTCTCCTGTGGAGAGTTTGATGGCACAGAATCCCCCGGGAATTTCTCCTAAGGACATCAGAATAAACGGGTGCTCAGCCTGGCTGTGGCTCCCGCGGGAGGGTTCACTGGCTGGCTCGAGTTCCGGAAGCTCTTGTGGGGCCCATTCATTCCCTGAGGCTCAGATTCTGTTTCTCCTGGATTGGACTTTAAAAAAAGTAAAACCTCAAAAAAAAAAAAAAAAAAAGTGCAACACACTGTTTCAAAAACATGTACTTTGAGTCGAATGTAAACACAAAGCAGTCTTTTTATAAAGTCTAGGCTTTATAAGGTCACCAGGATGTTTCTCCACTGGGCTTAAAAAACTCAAAGTAGAAACCACTTAAGAATGGAAAAAAAAAGTGTGAAAAATATTCCATGGAGGAAATTCTCCGACATTGAATTTTTAGGTTTGCATGATAGAGAAGGCATCAGTGGCTTCTACCACTGTGCTATGGAGTGGTCAGGTCCACCCTGAAGGCTGTTTTCCCAGAGAAGGGTCAGGCTGTGGATAAGATTTTTGCTGATAAAAGTGCTGCCCCATCCCTGCCTTCAAGTGCTGGGGACAAGGTTCCAATATTTTCCTCTTTGCTTGTGTTGTCTTCCTTTATAATACTCCAGTCATACTGAGAGAGAGCTCATTTGCATTCCTGAAATTCAAATTCTGGGAAACTTCATCTTAGGTCTTAGCTTCCGAGGCTTTTCTTCATGATTCCAGGGACTAAACTGGATGCTTCACATCTCTGGAGCAGCTGAGGCTGGTGGAAAGGGAGTCACTTGTGTGGTCATCATCACGAAGTCCCGTGGTGGCTGCCTCAGAGAACCCTTGGGTCGCTGGTTTACGGCAGCAACGATCTCCACCTCCTGCATTTTCTTTTGTTTTTACTCCTTTTTGGATTAGATGTCTAATCGTGTCAGCTTTGAATGTCAGAGGCCAAAACATCAACTTTGAGTATCAAAGCCAAAACAATAAAAAAGGAACCCAAGGCTCAGCGGTCATCCTGTCGGCTCGATTGGACGGCAATGCCGCCAGAGTGGATGGGCTGTGAGGTCACTAACAAGTAAGTGGGTCAGTCCATGGATGACTTCATTAACTGAATGTGTGTGCTAGGAGATGGTGCCTAATTGGACAACACAGGTCACTGTGGGCAGGACTTTGGAGGGTATAGTTCATCCCTGGCCACTTCTCTTGGTCACTTTCTTGCTGTGCTGTGTGACACCCTTCCACCATGATATCTCTGCTTAGGAGCCAGCTGACTGTGCACTGAGACCTTTGGAACCTCAAGTCCAAATGAACCATCCCTCCTTTAAGTTGTGCATTTCAGGCATTTTATTAGAGCAATGAAAAGACGACTAATGTGGCTAAGTAACTCATCAAAGATCACACAGCTAAAGAGTGCTAAAGCCAGAATTGAAACCAGGCTGTTCTTAGTATACATTATATAGGAAACTAGAATTAGAAGTGTTTGATTGATCTTCCGAGCCACGTGGAGGTAAAACTCCCAGGAGGCTGCTGTTCCTTTATGCCACAATGAAGGTGTGACGTATTTCAAAGGCAGCAAAGGTGGAAAGGTGCTATATACAACCGTAACTGCAAAGTTAGAGGGTTCGTATTTAGTCATTTGTCCTTAATGTGTGCAGCACTTATCAGCTTGTTTTGGTTTGTGTCTACATGTCCCCCTAAAACTTCATGCCTCTTGAGATCGGACTTCTTTGGAGGTAGTGGAATCTAGAGTTTGTGATTGATTCATGGTTCACTGCTGGGATTAAGGGTGGTGATTGCTGGATCAGCCCACTGATTGGATTGGCACTGCCCTAATCCCAGCAGTCTGGAAAAGGTAAAAGGGGCAGAAAGAGGCTTGTGTCTCCCTTCCCTGTCTTACTTTTGCTGTCGTCTGCTGCCATGAACTGTTTCTCCTCTGTCATGCACCTCTGCCAGACCACCCCACCTTGGAGCCAACTGAGTATGAACTGAAACCTCTACAAACTGCAAGCTAAATAATTTCCTGCTCTAACTTTGGGCATAGGGTATTTTGTCTCAGCAATGAGAAAAGTAAGACACGGCTCTTCTGGGCATAGATCAAACCGCTTAAATTTCTGTACCCTTCTCCCCATCTGTTAAGGAAGCAGCTCATATGTGACAATGGAGTCTGTATAGCAGGGTCAAGTGAGAACATGAATGGGTTTCCTGCTTATGCTTTCTTGTTGGCTTATTTCTAAGACTCAGTCCTTGCTTACTAATTGATCATGTCAACAAAAACAAAAACAAACCCACACACACCAGTGTTACAAAACCTTGTATTAATCATTTCCCTTCACTTTCAATATAACGTTGATATGAAATATAGCCATGATTCTTAGTTACATGGGAGGAAATGAGTAATAAATACATTGTAGCAAGTTTAAACCACAAGGGTGTTTCACTGGTAACATTTGAAAACTGTACACTTGCAAAGAACAGCATCTTCAAACATTAGTATATCTGTATATCAGTAAAGCTTTTACATGTAACAAACATGCTTTTTCCATATATGACAAATTTTAAAAATATGCATTGCTTGGCAACATGAACTAGGCAAAAATATTTCTTTGTTCACTAACTTTATACAGGAAAACGGGACAAAAATGCATGCATACACAATACAGATGCCTGCATGGGGCATGCAACAAAAGAAAGCTTTTTAAAAGTCAGTTTACATTAGGCATAAATACATGAGGGTTATATATTAATAAGGGAGGAAGTCTTCTGTTTGACATTATTAACATTCCTGTTTTCTTCCTATTCCTCCCAGAGGAATACACATTCACCTTTAAGTAAAGATAAAGGGATTACACAAAAATAAAACTCACTTTGCAAACATCTCTGATGACTTGTAAAAAAGAAAGAAAGAGAACACATTAGTGTTATCACAGCTCCATGTGCAAATGAGCCTCCTGTGGGTGCCAACTGTAACAGGGCACTGAACAGGCATCCTGGTGAGGCCGCTTCCCCGCACCCCGGCTGTAGCAGACGTGGCACACGGCCTGGGGACAGCCCACGGGGCCTGCGTGTCCCCCCTCACTGCCTTTCTGTGGCAGCCCCCCTCGGAGTCCCGCTCAGCCCTCAGCCCAGCTTCTGGGGTGGGGGGATGTGCGCCTGCCAGAGCCACGAGAGGTTCAGAACAAAGGCCCGGAGAGAAAGCTCCCATTGCATAAAAGGCAGCCAGCGACACCTCAAAAGAAAAAACCTGGTTTCCCTCAGCGTCGCTTCAAAAGAATGGGAGGTGGGCCCAGCTGCAGCTCCTATCCCAAGTCCCAAGGCGGGGACCCTCAATCCCTAGGATTTAGGAGCTGGGTGCCAACAGCCCCCCTAGGCAGGCAGACCCAGCAGGGTCTCCTGGGCTCACTGACTCTCGCTGAAAAAGTCAAACTCAAGAAGCAAGTGGAAAAAACATATCAGCAGCATGTTTCATGTCTTATACACAGTTCATGTGTTTCTCCCTACTGTGTCTGGTAAGAAACCGCTATGAATAAAAAGCACCAATAAAACATCATACATGATAACAATGTCGTATACACCGCCGTCCCTGGGACAGCGTAGAGGTGCCGGCACACGCTGCTTAAATCAGAAGGGTGGGGAGAAAATCCGTGTAGTGAAATAGATTTTACTCTGAGATTTTTTAAAATTGTGTACTATTTACTTAATATAAAACAGTCGCATGGGTGGGTCAATGGGTAAATACAAAAAAAGGCACTGCCGCTTTATTACTAAATATCTGACTTCACAGCCTTAGGCATGCAACTGTTGGATTCTTTTATAAATAAAATTCTTTTTGCTTTAGGATTTTTAAATTGAGCTGTATACCTGCAGTCAACGCAGGACTCAGACCAAGGTAGGGACGGCTTCCTAGAATTCATCAGAACACTCCATTTAAAAAAGAGGAAAAAAAAAAAAACCAACTAAAACACTAACATACCAAAACACAACTAAGTAGATAAATCTATACATAGTCAATGAAAAATAAGCTTTTCCTTTTTTTTTTTTAAAAAAAGAATTATGTTGTTATTAATAACAGACTTTTTTTTTATCATGGTTACCAGCCATAGCAAGTTAATAAGTAACATATCCAAAATAATATCTCTAATAATCAGATAACCATTGTTTCTATATTCAGTGAAGGAATAAATAGAAATTCAGATTTGCAAATACTTTAAGGTCTTCTTCCTTTTAAAGGATTCATGCTAACGTGATTGTGTTCACAATCTGTTTTCTGAACGAGTCCGTAGACACGGGTTCCGCTGCCGATCCAAACGCTTTCTCCTTTCTCGACGTGTGAAACCACCGTTTCCGCTCCTCTTCGTTACCGTTCTCAGCATCCCCAAAACACATCCTCAAACCCTCTGGCCTTACCTTTGGCCTTCGACAGTTTTTGCCCTACTCTTCCTGCCTTACCTGTGATCGTCCATCCCCGCACATTCCTAACCTGTGTAGACGAGGAATGGGCGGGATGGATGTTAATGGCACTTGGTTAAAAAAAAAAAAAAATCAACAACAACAAAAAAATGCTGCCTCTTTCCGCACACAGATTTCCATCTTGCGGACTTCGTCACCCACGGAGAGCTCAGAAGCTTTTCCTTTTCTTTTTTAACTGCACTGTACACAACTGTGGACCTGCGTTTCCTGTGCCCACGGGCAGGAGGCGCCCGCTGGTTCTGGTGCTCTCAGCTTTTTGGATGATGAAAGGCCTTCAAAACTCTTGCCACCGGATCCAAGGCTGGGCTGGGTGTACATTTCTAGTCTTGAAAGTAAAAAGAAAGCTATTTGGATTTTATGAAGGCCTGTTAAATCTATGCGTACTCCATTAACTCTTTTTTTTTTTTAAATAACCATAAGCAAGTGCAGTCATTTCTATGGTCTTCTCTGATTTTGACTTTGACTTCTCTTTAAAAAAAGCACCCATTTCACCCATTTAATAAGCAGGCCTGACACGAGCTCCCCGATCGCGCCTCTGGCCGCGCGTTCACACCATCATTTACGCAACCCAATTTGCCAGTGCAGAAAACAATTCCTTTTTGATTTCCTCGGATACCCTTCACTGCATCAAATTCCGCAACGTAGTCTTTCTTGCCCTTAAGAAATAGAGCTGTTCCTCTGTGGGACCATAGTTTGTTAATCTCTCAGCATGGAATGCGTGGGGTTTTCTGCCCCTCCGTGTGGATGGATAAATCAGTGAATGACACGGCAAATGTGACTCCCTCCGTCTGATGGATCCGTCGTGCGCGTCATGAAGTTCACCTTTCCTGTCCTCCCGCTCTCCTCATCCAGCTGGCGCGGTGCAGCTGGACCGCATGGCCCCATCTCTCCCTGCATTGCTCTCTGACACTTGCCGGCTGACCCTCTTGACACTGTCACTGGGCATTTCTCTCCTCCTCCTCCTCCTCCTCCTCAGCAGGGCCTGAGTGAAGGGGCTGCAGCCCCCGGACTCCAGTTCCTATGACCGCCCCCTCTGCAGACATTCAGAGCGCGCTCTCCAGGTCTCAGGCCTCTTGCAAGGGAAGAACATCCAGGGTGCCCTTCCTCCTCCAGCGGAACGCGCACGCGCACGCTCCTGTGTGTGGCGGACGAGGTCCACGATGCTGGGCTGAAGCCCATGGTGAGCAGGGAAGGAGGGAGAGAGGTCTTTAGATGAGAAGCAGATCCAGCCCAGAAAGAGGCTGCAGGAATAGCTCTGAACCTCTGGGTGCCCTGTGAGCAGATCTGAGACCGATCCCGTGGTGCCACCATACTTTGCCCTCCTCTAGTCCTGCACTCTTTCCGGGCCAGATCTGTGTCCTTGTCCACCCACATGCTCCGCCCCTTAACCGTTAGAGGTGACAACTCAGGCCTGCGTGACTCCGCAGAGCGCGGCAGCTGTTTTTAAAAGACAACCCTGCTGCTATTATAAAAATAGAGGGGGAGGGGAGGAAAAAACCAAATCCATAACAATAAATCCTTTAAAAAAAAAAACCCCTAGTATGAAGAGAAGTTCTACCCCAACTCTTTACGCATTATGTACCCTTTAAAATTCTTATGTAAACAATACACAAAGTCTATCTGAAATTTTGCTGGAGGGAATTTCTTCTTTCTTGCCCCCTCTTGCCAGGCGGCCCTCTTGCGCAGCTGTTCCCAGCAGGGATCCCGTCAGGAGAGACAGACGAGCCGCCACCTTGCTTTGGTCACGTGAATCCTCTCCTGTGGCCTGACCGCGAAGCTGGGTCCTCTGGGAAGGCTCCCCAGGCCGGGACTTCCGCCTCCCTCCTCCTGTCCGTCTCTCCTCTCTTTCCTGGCAGTACTCCCCCCTCCCCCCCACTCACACCCAGGAAGCCACTTGGATCTCTCCACTCCCTCCATAGTCCCACGGTTCCCGAGAGACCCCTCCCCACCCCGCACACCAAACCATCCCGTACAGGAACAAATGACGATGTAAGCAATCCCAGATCTACTGATATGTTTACAAGGATGACCTACACGCTCACAAAATCAAAATGGGCGAGGGACCAGGGGGAAAAGGCTGCAGAGGATCTTGGAGGATTCTGTGCAACCCTGAAGTCGAGTTCACGGCCAGCGCGGTCCCTCTCATCTTCAGCTGCTAGATTGTGGAGGTCCGGTCAACCCCGTCTGGGAAAGAAAGCAACACACAAGGTCAGAGGTGCAAGTGTTTTCCTGCCCCTGGTCATTTCGTCTTTCTGTAAAATGACAGTTCATTGGCATTCTGTCCCCTCGAGGTCTTCCCCCGCTGTGTGCTGGAAGGGGCTGGCCAGTGGAGCACTGCCCTAGAGACACGTGGTCATGGTGCCAGCCAGGCCACCCCGAGCTGAATTCGCATGCTCTGCTCAGGAAACTGCTTACACAACTTCCCAACAGAGGGGATTAAAAAAGAAAACAGCAATAAAAAAGGCTTAGGAGATTAAGAAGATGAAAACATGAGCAAAAGCCCATCAGTTCAGAGAGGCATTCTATAAAAACAGAAGAGCAAGTTAAAAAAAAAAAATGAAGCCTTTCCCACGAAGACCTCCCCTTTATAAAGAGCATTTGGCATTCTTGTTACTAACGATGGTAATGTTAGGACTTAGCAGTGTGATAAGAGCTCCATGGGATTGTGGGGAAAGGGCCATGGTCCCCCAGACTCTCCACGGAGCCAGGAGCCCAGCCCGCAGCTACCAGGGGCTGAAGGCCCTGGGCTGCCTGAGCATCAGGCCTTCAGGACCTTCCCTCCCGGGAACACAACTCCAGCAGTGGTGGGATGAGTGTGTCTTTTTAAGGTCGACAGCTCTGCAGCTGCACCACATTTCCTGGGTCCCTGTCCACCCGCTGATGGACCCTTGGGTGGCTTCCCAGGACTCTGGGGGCGCTGTGAGCTGACCCAGTCTCCTTGGTAAGGCAGAGGGGCATAGCCGGTGGCAGCTACTATAGTCACGCATGGTCCACTGAAGCTGCAGACTTCTAGGATCTGAACAGCCAAGGAGAGAGCAGTGGTTTGCAAATGGGGTTCCCAGGAACCCCAGGGGGGAAAAAGCCACAGAAGAGGCTGGGACTTTTCTCCACATGTTTGGTCTGAAGCCCTGTGATGTCATGAGGGTCCTGGTCCCCTTTGGGGCTGTTGCCCCAGACCGCTACTCTGCTCCACACAGAACATTTATTTATTTCATATTTGGTTTCAGGATAACACTGTATTCGCAGGGACTAAAAATTGAAAACCCCCACGTCTGGAGGACAGAGCTGTCTGGAGCGGGCGCAGGGCTTGGCCCTAGGTGGGTGCTGGCCCATCTTGGGGTGGGGGCCTCGTGTGCAGACCTGAGAGGGCCGAGAAGGCTCAGAGTCCTCTGGGGCCATGACCCACAGACTCTGAGGAGGCCGGAGGAAAGGGGGAGCCATCTCTCCCGTCCCGTGCCTGCTGCCTGTCCACGAATCCGTAGCCAGCGAAAGGCGCAGGCCTAGCAGCAGGAGGGCGCCCAGGGGTCCCAGGACAGCTGCAGACCGAGCCCTGGGCCGCAGAGCCTCGGGCCCTGCACAGCCAGCCCGTGCTCCTGGTCTAACCTGTCCCCGTGACCTGGTGAGGGACAGCGCAGGCTGCGTGGGGCTCCGGGCGTCACTGCAACAGGGCGTTAGCAAAACAAGCAGGGATCTTTGTTTCAAAGACTATTTTTAGAGCATGCTGGGATGTGCTTGGCGGGGCCTTGGGGACCCAGTGCCGAGCAGGAAAGTGGCCAGCACCACGGCGGATGTTCCCACTGGAAGCCACTCCAGCTCCCCGCATCGGCTGGGACCACTGTGGGTGGAGCTGCTGGGGACAGAGGGACGGCTTTGTGTCTCTGGTCTCCAGGTCCCTGAGGTCCCCGAGAGGTGCAGTACAGAGAGCCACGTGGAGGGCTGTGGCCGGATGCAGGTCCCCCCGCACCTGCCCTTTCTCTCTGTCCCCGCCAGCCCTCCACGTCCCCTTCCCATTCCTGCGCTGCCACCAGGGCGCAGACTGCGTAGTGAGCAAGACACGGGGAGGGACACTCACCTCCCAGGGCGTGCTCGGTCATACTGAGGCACAGGGACTCCAGCCTGTTGTTGATGTCAGGTTCGGTCACGGGAAGCTGGAATTCTGCAGGGGACAAAGGGTTATGTTGGTGACGGGGACTCGAAGGACAGGAGGAAGCACGCAGGATGCCACGTGGCTGCACCTGCCAGGTGAGGGCCTCCGCAGGAGGACACGGGGACCTTCAGGGCCAGCATTAAGGACAAGTTACACGCAGGTTTGATCACCGTCTGGGGTGTGTTATGCTTCACGCTGTGGCCACAGGTGCTGAAAGAAAACCGGGGACTATAAATAGCTGCTTGTAGTCATGGTCTACCACTGCTGCTCAGAACCCTCCAGCCTCGATCCATCTGAGCACGGGCTGAGCTCGGCTGGGGCCTGTCAGGTCCCGCGGGATCCGGCCTCCGTCACCTCCCTCCTCCTCCACACTCCTGTCTCTGCTCCCTCTCAGCACCCTCCGACCCCAGGCCTTTGCATCGTGGCTCTCTCTGCCCGGAATGCCAGTCCCTGCACTTCACGTGGCTCAGTCTTTTCCTGCTTTTGCAGGATGAGCTCTGCTGTCTCCTCAGAAAGGACTTCCTTGGGAGCACCTCCCCCCGCCCCTGCACAGGACCCCTTTTCCTTGTTTTCTCCTCCACTGATACGGAGTCAACTTAGCTCTGCCTGCGGTGCCCAGACACAGGCCTGGCGCATTTCTGCTTCATTAGAGGAGTGGGCGAGAGGACACCTGTTGAGGATGCCCGGCAAACCCAGGTCCCAAGTGGGGATCGGAGAGGCTGGGTCACCCACCGAGGCCGGCCAGCTGGTATGGAGCAGGGACAGGACCTGGGTCCAGTGACCTGCTGCATGCCATGGTGACTGTGCTCGACTGTCCCTCCCCCGCCCAGCCTCAGGCACTGGAGCAGGAAGGGCTGAGACGCCCACCCCATGGGCACACCTGTGCCTTCCTCTGGGGGCAGCTCCTGGAACCCTGGTCCTCTTCCCTGCTGGCCCCTCACCAACGCAAAGACTGTCTTATCTCACACCCCCTGTAACAGCCAGCCTGGGCTCCTGCCTGATTTATACATAGAGTGATAAAAAAAAAAAAAGTGTTTACACTTAAAAAATTTTATCATTGTACAAGACACATTGCTACTGATCCCTCTCAAAATACTACCCTTCTTGCTTCAAATACTCCTTTTATTATTTTTTGTCTGAGACAGGGTCTCACCATGTAGTTCAGGCTGGCCTTGAGCTCACTTTGTAGCCCAGGCTGGTGTCAAACTTGCACCAATCCTCTTGCCTCAGCCTCCTGAGTGCTGGGGTTACAGGCATGTACCAGCATGCCCGGCATGCTTCGAACACTTCTCTTATCCCATGACTTTTGCTGCTTTCTGGAGCAGTTCTGGAAGTCCTCTTTCCTGAGTGTCTTTAGTTTTGCTGGGCTGGCTGCCTGAGTATCTTGAACTGATCTAAAACACTTCCCTTTCACGGTCATTTTGACTGTGAGGAAGAGCCAGAAGTCATACGGTGCCAGACCCGGTGGGTCAGGTGGACGAGGACACTGTCATGTTTTTATGAGCTGCCTTTCTGGTGGACGGCGCTCAGCAACCACATCACTGTATTTTTGATCATGCCTCCTAAAGACACTCAGGAAGGACTTGCAGGCTGCTGCAGAAAGTGGCAAGAACCATGGGAAGCAAGGGGCGCATTCTGGGGTGGGGGGCTCACAGCATGTCATTCACTAATACAGCTTTGGACCCTGGAACTTTCACTGTGTGATTTCCTCACACCCTGTCAAAAGTGGAAGGGAATCCTGCCAGCTAAATCCTACACAAGGAGGTGGAAGAAAATCCTGTTCCCGTCTGTTCCAGGTGACTGTGACGTCTCAGCATGACTGCTCCCTCCCTGGGTGACCCTGCTCCACTGTTCCTCCCCCTAAGGAACTGGGAAAACCACTCTGCCCATGTCAGGCCATCGGCCGGCTTCCTCCCTTCTCCACCAGGGGGCACACGAAAGAGGCTGGTGGTCTGGTGGGACAGGAAGTTGAAACCAATGGCCAGACCCAAGTATCTGTTTCCCTTAAGAGCTTTTGCAGTTTGTGCTTCCCAGTTAATTCGGAGGCAGATGTAGTTTCTGCCATTTAAAATTCTTAAAGAGAAGGCTGGCAAAATGGATCGCTCGGGCAGGCACTGGGGAGCAGACTGAGTCCACTGTGCCCCAAGTTCTAGCATCGATGGGTTTTGGGAGGCGACTCTGCCAATTCCCGAGCAGACAGGACCAGTCGAGCTCCCAGGGAAGTGGGGATCCGGAGGGGATGGCCGGGGTCTCTCCTGCCCCGCCCACTAGTTGCTGCTAGGAGTGAGGCTGGGGCAATTTGACAATCCCAGAGGGCAGAGTATTTTCGTATTTTCATCCATTCATGTGAAAATCATATGCATGGAAAAATTAGCCTCCGGGGTGTGAAATCTATAAAATAGAAACACAACTTTATATATAGCTAGTTGGCAAATATGTGAGAAAAGAAAAAAAAACAAACCTCAGCAATTATAGCCACCCATATGCTCATTGTAAGATTTCGTTTACTCTCTAGCGCTCCCCTTTAAACAAACACTGTGGAGAGATTTGGATAAATAAAGATGTTCGACATTTGGAGAGAAGTGTCTCAGCTGCAGGATTTCTTGCCAATACGCAGCAAAGTGCCATTTTCCAAGCTTGGGATTGCAGCTTCCAAAAAGGGGGCTGAGACGCGCAGGCCTCTCCGCTCCAGGAGCTTGGAGCCTCGGCGCAGTGGCTGCTCTTTTAGGCGGCGGGCTGGTGAGCTGGCTTTGTCATCGCTGGCTCTGCACTTGGGGAGCTGCGACCCCCACCACTCTCTCCGAGCGGCTCTGAGAAATTCTAACTCTCGGGAGAAGCCCATATGTTCTCACTGCAGAGTTTCCTAATAGTGTGACTTTTAAATTGTATATTTGATAAAAACAGATCCGTGGCGTCTCACCATGCACAGGAGACAGACGGAGATGAGCTGGGGGGTGGTGCCTTCCACTGCAGGCTACGAACCTCAGCCCTGGGCAGCGTGGTGGGCAAATTCCAAAAAATGGATCTCTGAAACCCTCTGGTCGCAAGCATTTTGGATACGGGATATTCAGCCTGTACTAGCGTTATGATTCAGATCAAGAATGTTCCCCCCAAAAGGCCTGTAGGTGGGGCTTTTTGGGAAAGTGGCTGGATTATGGGGCTCACAGCTGACTTGCTGTTTGGAGGCGTGATCCGGTCAGGAGAGGTGGGTCACTGGGGGTGGGTGTGTCCCCTCCCCCGGCGCTGTCTTCATTCTGCTTCCTGGTCCCCATGACCTGAGCAGCTGTCCTCCGCCAGGCCCCTCTGCCACGCTGATCCTGCCCCAGAGCTGACCGGCTGAGAGCAAATGAGCCTTTCTCCTTTTAAGTTTCGACTGTCAGGTTTGTGTCTCAGCAATGAAAAAACGATGAAGACAACTAGGAATTCTTCTTTCCCTCCCCGTCAGACCGCCCCAGGATTCAGTGAGGGCCATGGCCTGGCTTTCACTGTGCCTTTTCAGAAGCTGCGCAAGTACACAGCAGTCCAGTCGCAGGCCCAGGGTCCCAAGGCCTCGGGAGGCAGCAGGTGCCCGTGCTCTAAGAGATGCCATCGCAGGGTCGGCCCCGGGGGCCTGTGCGGCTTGTCCACGGCAGACAGTGGCCACCCCACCAGGCTGTGTGTCACGTCGGTGGTCCCTACGGTACGGTTTCGCAGTGCCCTTTGCCAGGTGTTGAAGCTGAATGAGCAGCAGATTTAGCTGAAGTGCCGCACTCTCACACCCAAGCCCTGTGCTCCCGGGTTGGCTGCGTGTCCACTACTGAGGGTTTTTGACCAGAAGGGCTTTGCATGTGGGTGCTGGGCAGGGAAGGATGCGGTTTCTACCTCCCCTTCCGGTGGCTCCCTCTGATGCCTGCTCGGTACCTCTCTGTCCTTTCCCATCAGCCCCCTGCAGGGCAAGGAGCCTGGGTGGCCTGAGTGTCGGTCGCAGCCCTGTAAGACCCTCTCTGCCTGGCTTGCGGGGACAGAGCTGCTTCTAAGCTAAGGGGTCACTCTCCACGCAGTACCCAGTGGCCTTTCCAGCTGGGACGCCCCTTCTTGCCAGGTCCTGCACGCTCCGGGGGTCCAGGCCAGTGCTCCTCAGTCCTGGCTGAGGCCAGTGAGACGCTGTGGTCACCTGCTGGCACTCCTGCTGGGCCAGGAGCCCTTCGGGTGGGGATAAAGTGAAAAGCCATCTGGGATGGTTTCCGGGGACCCTCGGACTGTGTGGAGTCGGGAAGAGGGAAGCATGTTGGAAATGCGAGCAGGGCAGCTGGATCCCTGATCTACAACTGGAGGCTGCTCTGATCTCCAGGGTGCCCTGAATTCCTTGGGGATATTTAAGGGCTTCCATCCAGATGGAATTATGTTTAAGTTTACAGAATCACCACTTGCTTTGAACGCACAGTCATCTTTAAGATTTGCCTGAATGCTTTGATGACATCCGAGGGTGAGGGTAAAAACTACCTTCTACTCTAAGGCTGTTTTCCTGAGTGTTTTAAGTTTGGATCGGTCACATAACCCTTTTTTTTTTTTTTTTAAAGACAGAGTCTTGCTGTATAGTTCAGGCTGGCCTTAAACTCACTAAGCAGCCAGGTTGGCCTCAAAGTTGGAGTGATCCTCCTGCCTCAGCCTCCTGAGTGCTAGGATTATAGGCTGAGCCACCATACTCAGCTGTACATCTTGCAGGCTGTGTTTTCTCTGACTTCTCTCTGTGTAAAGATGAAAGCCACTCGGCCTTCCCCATCTCTGCCATTCTGATAAGGCACTTGCAGTCCGGTCCCAGTCCCTGGTCTGGGCCCTTGGAAGTCTCACGTGCCAGAGGCTGGCGTAGAGGTTAGTGGTATCGTCCATGTGAAGGAGGCCGCTGCCTCCGGAAGAGGAGGTGACACTGGTCTTGATAACCAGGCCTAACCGGCAAGGTCGGGCACACACTTGCAGCCTGGACGAAGTCTAGGGGCAACACCCGTGGCAGAGACGTCTGCATCCTCCGCTCGCTCCCGGGTCCTGAGTCCTGGAGCTCGTGGCCGTGTCCCAGAAGGAGCCACGCAGCACGGTGCAGCGGGCTCCAGGGCACTGACCTGGGTATTTGCACTCGGGAAATCCGACTCACCTTGGTCCTGTGCCCCCGTCAGGTTAGAGATGCTGCAGTTCACTCGGGCCTGGCTGGAGGGGGCTTTGTAATGGCTGAGAAAGGGGTCCACAGAAAACACCCTAAGCGCTTATGGAGTCGCCATCCCACTGTGCCCGCCGTGTAAAGCAAAGGTATTTAGACACCTGGAGGAACTGCTCTGCAGAACAATTGAAACTGAGCTAGTGGTGGCTGCCCCTAAGGCGGGGAAACCTGGGGAGGCAGAGATGATGACCCGGAAAGAGGCCCAGGCAAGAGCAAACAGGGTGGGGAACAGGGTAGGGGCCATGGTGAGGCTGCGGGCCGGCCTCGGGAGGGCCCTTGCCTTCCGGAGCTCCTCCTTTCCACTCAGATGCTCCCGTGGTTCCCCAGCGAGGGAGCGCAGGCTGAGCCCCCCAGCCCAGACACAGAGCCCCGCACCCTGCTGCCTTTAACAGCCCCCGGCCGCTGCAGCTGCCCCGTAGCGCTCTGGTCCCTGGGCTCCTGCCGTCTGTCACCTCTCCCACCTCTGCACCCTCTCCCCTGATGTGCAGCTCCAATGCCAAGTTTCCTTGCCCACTAGGGCCACTGGGCCCTTCCTGGGACCCCACAGGACTTGCTGTCCCGGGACTGCTTTGTGGCTCTGTGAGGTCCCTGCCCACAGCGATCTGATGGCCATGCACAACTCCAGCTGCTTTAGCAGTAGCAGCGATGGCGGCTCCAGTGATCATGTCCAACACCAGTCCACCAGTCCCGGCTTTCCAAGCCCCTCCCAGACCAGCACTCACAGAAGTTTTCTCTCTGCCTCACTCCCTGCCCCGCCTGCTATGGAACTCTCCAGCAATCCCTCTGGTTTCACCAAACTAGAAATACCAGCAGCGTCAGAAATATCCCGCCCCACCAGACGGCTCTGGGCTCTGCGTGCTGGCTCCCAGCCCAGCAGCCCGCAGTCCTGTGGCACAGTGCAGGAAAGACTCCTCTCGGCTCCTGAGAACTCGTGACGGTGGAGGCTGCGGCCAGTGGGTTTCCCCTACCCTGCGAGCCCGGAGGAGAGGCCCCCGCGGTGCGTACCTGGCTGCTGGAACATCAGCATGTTCTGTGGCGACGTGTGCACGGGCAGCGAGCGGGTCCTCTGCACGGAGCTGTGCGTGCGGCTGGGCATGCTGTTGCTGCCGCCGGGGTTGGCGAACCAGAGGTTCTAGGAGAAACGAGAAAGGGGGCTACTGATCCAGATGCCGGGGAGGGGAGGGGAGGCGAAGATCCTTGGAGGACTCGCTGGCTCCCGGGGGCTCGGGTCCAGCAGCCACACCTGCCTCGCTTGGTCCTGGCCTGGCTCCCTCGCTCTCTGCCCAGCTCTCCGGACTCACTGGACCCCCCTCGTCGCTCCTCCCTGTCACTTTTCTAGCAAGCAGGGACGTGGGGAAAGTACTGGCGATGAATGGTGCAGACGACTTCCAGGCTCCCGTGTGGGTTTTCTTTCTGAGCTTCTTGCGGTTTACCCGAGGGAGAGGCAGAGAACTGAGCAGGAAGGAACAGCCTGGCCCCACTCTGCTCCTGGGTTCCAGCAGTGACTTCCCCTTGGGCCGGCCTGGGCTGCTTCGCCTGCAGCGGGGATCCCGCCCGTCCCCCCTGGAGTGGTCTTCGTAGTTTCGAGGCGACCCCTCATTGCTAGTTTCCCATGAGAACCTTGAGCCTCTGACCCTCTGTGTCTCAGGGGTCCCAGTGCCAGCCAGCAGGGCGGGGGACGGCAAGGCCAGCTCTAGCCTAACCATGACCGGCTGGGGTCGCCGCAGTCCCTCTCCTGGGTGGCCTCTCTCAGTATTCCTCCCATGGCTTTTCACTCACAGTGGAGTAGTTTGACCAAACAAGCTGGGCATGGTGGTGCATGCTGTGATCCCAGCACAGGAGGCAGGAGGATCACAAGTGCCAGCCCAGCTTGGCCAACTTAACAAGACTGTCTCACAAAACAATGAGAGAGCTGGGGAGGTCAGGATGGAGCTCAGTATAATGGCCCAGGGTCCAATCACTAGTACTGGGAAACAGAAAGAAAAACCTTAGGTGTTCAGAGGTCTCTGGTACCCAGACCTGGGACAGATGAGGTCTGTTGGGAGGGGCCAGGGGTCAAAGCAAAGAACTGAGGCCTCACAGGTCTTTCTAAAGGCATCACGCGCTGTCCTCTGAGGCTGCTGTGGTGTGGTGTGTCCCAAGCACAGCCCTGGCTTGCTGTGTGTGGCAGGGGAATGCCACAGACAACTGTCCCGCCCCTTGGGGTCAGCTGGGGGGGAGGGCCTGAGGGCCTGGCCATCTTCCCGGCCCCTGGGGACAGCACCAACCTGTCTTCCTTGTTTCATGATGGTGGGGTTGGTTGCAGTGTGGCGTGGGTTGGAGCTGACGAATCCACTGGTGCCCAGGAGGCCCAGGCGGGCGGAGGGGACGTTCCGGGAGGGGATCTGGTACTGGCGTGGGTTCCGTCGGCCCATGCCGCCGCCCACAGAGCCGGCCGTCGGGAGGGAGTTGGACTGGCCAAAGCCGCGGCTGCAAAACGGACAGAGCGCGGAGAGGTCAGTCCTTCCTGGACTCCCGAACCCCCGGTGCAGTCAGAGGAGGGACCGTGATGGGCGTGGCAGCCGCGTGGAGCCAGTGAGCACCCCAGGCGCCATCCTGGACCTCAGCCTGATGCGGGACAAGGCTGATCAAAAAGTATGGTGAACATCTAAACTGAAAAAACTGGAAAGGCACTGCTGAGAATGATGGGCTAAGTGTGTCAAGGTGGTGGAGCGTATTGGGGGGGGGCAACGTGTCCTTTCCTGGGATGCATTTTTTCACTATTTGTGTGCTCACGCTTCATTGGTCATCCGCTCACAGCAATTTCTGGCAAATAACATGACGCCGTGTCCTCCTCCACCTTGATCACTGGCTCTGACACCGTGCAACTTCTGGCTTCTCCCCAAAGTCAAAATGACCATGAAAGGGAACTGTTCTGTGTGGATGCAGGGTATCCAAGCAGGCGGGACAGCGCAGCTAAAGACCCCCAGGAAAGAGGACTCCAGAGCTGCTCCAGAAAGTGGCGAGAACGATGGGATGAGTGTGTTTGAAGGGGGGAGGGACTTTGAGGGGGATTCATATTTTTGCTGTAATTTAAAAAAAAAGTGTAAATATTCACTGTCACCTTGGATCAGCTGGAGAAGAGAAACAGAGCTTCCTAATTTTGCCAAAGCGACACCACCAGCAGGGGGCACCTTGGGACAGGCGCCCAGCAGGCCAAGCAGCCACTGTCCCCTGCCTTCTTCTACAGCTGTCACGGAGCTGGCTGTCCCTTCTTGTCCACCTACGGTGCTGTGTGCGGGTGAGGGCAGGGTGCCCTTCCAGAGCCCAGTAAGCCAGGACCAGCACCGGGTCGGGCACACCTCCCACGGTACTGTGGTCCATCTCTGACCCCCCTGTGAGGCGGATGGGAGGAGAGGCCCCTGCGACTGTGACAGCCCCTCCATCCTGGGTGGCCCACAGCTGAATCAGCTCCTGCTGGGTCACTGTGGCTGCTGGACACATGAGCCAATGCAGGCCCATTCTCTGCCACCGTGAGATTGTCCAGAGGGGCAGTGGGCCCCGTCCTGGGGACATAGATGATGGTGTTTGCAAGGGCCTGGGCCACACCTGTCCCCCACGCCAGGCCCTCCCTGCAGAGGGGCCTCACAGGGCCGAGGAAGCTGCACACTCCCCTGACCGGGCCCGGTGAGCTCAGCGCTCAAGAACTCGGCTTCTCCACCAGGCCTGCTTCTGGGAGGCTGCAGGCCAGCGGGGTTTCAGGAACCAGCACATTCTTTCCAAAAGAGTCAGCTCTAGTCACTCTGAGGTTTGGGCCGCGCTCCTGCTGGCGGCCACTAGATGGAGCAGACCGGCCTGTCTGGCGGCCCGGCAGCCCCGGGGGCCTGGCGGATCCCGCAGCAGGCGGTGACGTAGCTGTGCCTGGAGCTTGACAGGGCCGGCGGCCTGCGGGGCAGTCATTTCCTGAGCAGCAGGGTGTGCGGGTGTGCGTGCGGGGAAGCGGGCTCAGAGCTCGGCAAACGCTTCTCTTCTCCCCAGAATTCCCAAATTTCCTAGAGGAAAAGGGGGCAGAGAAGAGGATTGCAGCCTGTTTTTCCGCTTCAGGCTTTTGTGGCCAAGGAAACTTCTGGATTGCAGCCAGAAGCCACCTCAACAGGTTCTGGGTCTCTCTGGGCTGCTCATCGTCTCCCCTGACCTCCTTTCCTTCCCTCCACGGAGGCTGCAGACTTCAGAATCCAGGGTCAGGCGAGGGAGGAGTGATTTCAGTGGTCACGGTGTCCTCTGGAGGGAGGACGTTCTGGGAGGTCTGTACAGGTGGCCATGGGGACCAAGCGTGGGGTGTGGTGTCCAACAGTGCGAATTAGTCTGTGGGTTTCTGAAGTCAGGAGTTTGGCCACCTGGTAGCTGATTCAGTACTCTGCTAAGATCTTTCCTTATTTAGCGTGGATAGCTTTTCTCACTTTCTGTTTTGGTTGGATTTTTAAAAAGTTATTTCATATGCAAAACACAGCAGTCAATGAGTGTTGCTAAAAGGATGTGTGCTTCCAGAAAAGCTGCTTTTCTTTTTTCTTTTTGAGACAGGGTCTTGTTGTGTAGTTCAGGCTGGCCTGAACTCATGGAGCTCCTCCTGCCTCAGCCTCTCCAGCACTGGGGTCAGAGGCATGTGCCACCATGCCTGACATATTCTTAAGCAGTGTAACATGTGGAGGGTTCTGTGATAGGCCGGAAACTTGGAAAATGAGGGACCCTAGGACTCTTAGGGCTAGGACCTGGGCATTTGGGATGGGGGAACAGGACATTCTGGGTTGGGAGTGTGGCTTGCTGAGCACCCTTAGGCACAGTGTGACCTAAAATCACTAAGCTTAATGACATAACCATGCTCTCCCAGGAGGGAACAGAGCAAGTCCCCTTTTCTCATGCTCCTGTTCTGTGCTTCTCCATGTCTAACGGAGTCCACATTATCTTGTGCATGAGAAGTCTTTGATAGAATAACATTAATCAGAAGCAATTAATTTGGGATTTGCGATCATTCAAGCAGGGGCCGGGCTGCAGTTACCACTGTATTACTGGAGAAACAGGTCTTTCAAAGCAAATTAATAGCATCAAAAGATCCCAGGGGAAATACTTAGGAGAACAATTTCTAGGGTTTTCTTGACATCCACAATTGGTGACGGAATCCATTCTCTCTTGTCCATAGAAAGGGATCCATCAGGACCCCGAGATCTGGAGCGCCCGGACAAGTCCAGTCCAAGCCACAGCTGATGACGCCCTGGAGAGGTTGGGGTGACTTCCCCACGCTGCCCCCAAGCAGGGCTTGCTGATATGGCTGAAGGACACTCAGGGCTGATGGAGCCAGGGTTTGGGACTTTGGAGAAGAGGAGCAAAGAGTTTCAAAGTGCTGTCTTCAACTTCAGCCTCCAAATGCCTTCTTCCTTTTGAAACTTGCCTCCTTGGACCTGATGCCGCAGAGTCAGTGCCTTCTCCCCTTCGGTGGGTGACGCAGCATTGGTGGTCTCGCCCGTCCACCTGGGCCGGCGATCCTAGAGGGCTTTGGGCCAGGGAGCTGGCAGTAGCTTTGCTGGAATGGCTCTCTCTGCCCATCAGCCCAGGACTGCGATGGTCGCCTGGCTCTGCAGTGATGAGGAGCCTTGATCCCAGGCTGGCAGTGGCCTGCGACCACCACCGACCAACTCATCTGCACGCTGAGGCTCGGTACAGCAGCGCCGGCTCAGGGTTGTCGTGAGGATGAAGTTGCTTTAAAGTACTTGGTTACCACTTGGCCCACAGTATGTGTGAGATACGTGTTTGTTTAATAAAAAACAATCGCTAATGTGATACCGCTAGTTTTTTAAATGAATCTTTCATGATGACATCTCACAAACTCCAGCTGGTCATATCACCTTTATATAATGCAAAACGGTGATGTTTTAAGGCACATCTATCAAATAAATGCCTCAAATTTTAATAGCACAGATCGTCTACGCATGCACTGAGAAATGAAACGACCTCAGCACCTGTGGGGTGCGAGTGAAGAAGTTTTAACTGCTCAGGTTTTAAATCAAAATGGAACGTGGATTATTTTCAGGGTACCTGCACCCCCATTCCCCAATGACTCCCCATCATCGTTTAGCACGTAACCCTCCCCGCTTGGATCCTCCTGACGATCTGCCATTCGCCTTTCTCTGCACCTGGGTTCCTCAACTTTCAGCCACACGAAGGGAACAGGCTCTCGGGACAAGCAGGCTTATTTTTATAACAGCAGCCGAGAAGCCGAAGTACTATGAAAAATCAAGAATGGTACCGGCTCCACTATTAGATCGTGTGGCTCAGACCAAAATAGACCAGCACTGGGCCCTTCACCCTGCCACCAACTATAATTAGCTTGTCTGCAGCTAGAGGGGAGAAAAAAAATTATACTACCACTTAAGGTGCTGATGGAAGAGCCCATTCCTGTCCTCCCAGAACCCCTTTGGGTGAGTCGGCAACCCGTGTTCTGCTGACACCCACGAACTCACACTCGCCTCCCTGGCCGAAGGCATCATTCCCACCCTGCGCATTTGGCTCTCCCTCGGGGAATATACTCCCTGAGAGCCCTTCCCCAGCCCCACCTGTACCAGGGATGCGACATGGAACCGGCCACAGGGCATCCTCATGAGCAAGACTGATGTCCCCCCAGTCACCTCCCTGTCCCAGGAACCAGGGCGGGCGGGTGAGGTATTGGGGGACCACCACACATCTCAGAGCATGAGTCCCCACGTACTTTCTTTGCTGTCGATATCCTGATATGTCCAGCAGGGTTTTCCGAGGGAAAGACCGGAAGAGCTTCTGTACCTGCTGTTTCCATGACAACAATCTTTTCTTCTGTGTCTCTGTAAACGCCTGCAAAAACAAACAGGAGTTTGAAATGGGCGAGACAGCCTGGCATGAGAGGAAGCAACATGCAATTAATAGGGGGAAACATGGGCGTCTTTGCGGTTGCCTTTGCTTCACCTGTTTCCAGCCCGGTCCACACAGCAGTCAGTGTAATTGGGGAGGCACCTGTGTGGAAGATTCGAGTTATTTGGCATTGGAGGCAGCTGGGAAGGCAGATGCGTTCCACTCCTGGCAACCATCGTTTCTGGTTGCATTTTGGGCAGATCTGTACCCGCCTTCCCCCCTCCTCTGACTGCTCTCTGGACCATTCTTGGTCCTCAACCAAGAATGAATTGCAAAATTGATTGTTGAATACCCTGGCTTTTGCAGGCTCCCTGCTTTTTCATAATTGATGGAACTTGTGTTTTTTTTTTTTTTTTGAGACTATGTCAAAGTTTTAATTTTTTTTATTTTAAAGAGAATAAAAAACAGAACTGAACAAAGCAGATCAGAATAAAACAATGCAAGCAACATAGGATTTCAAAACAAGACAACAGGAATCAATGGAAGTTCTAAACCACTCTGAAAATCGACCAGCTTGATGGTGTGTGGTCAACCTGGAGGGGTTGGCAGGGCCTCTGAGCATGGAGTGGATTCTCTGTGCCCCACAGAAAAATCCCGATGCACCACTCCTGACCTAAACAATGCCTATAGTTTAGGAAAATGGGAAGATCTGATGTCTTCTCTGGCCTTTTCTAGTAAATTGGTGTGAGGTCTGTTTTGCCCGCTGTCCCATATACATCTCTACATTGTGTGTCGGTAACACCACAGCCCAGGGTCAGGAGTCCCCGAAGCAGGGACTCTGAGATTCACAAGGTCCAGGTCACCCAGGGGCCCCGCCCATCTACCTAGTCCCACGGAACGGATCTGGTGGCGAGTGCCCTGGTGACGCTGCAGGTGGAGCAGGGATGTGTGGTGTCCCAGGTGGTAAAGACCCCATGGGAATCGGGCTCCCCGGCCAGGTGCTTGGAGCTGTGGACGGGTGCACATGCTGTGGAAATTCACCCTACTCGATGAGCAGGAATGACGACGGAGAGAACAGTCCAGAGTGGCCTTGTCAATAAGACAAGAAATTCTTTAAGTACCATAGTAATAAATATTAGAATAATAGCCTAAGCAACACCTTCCCGAAAAGGAGACAGATTCCTTAAATGAAGATTAAAAAAAAAAAAAAAGCTTAATTTTCTCCTGAGGGTGTTTAACCTTTTAAGAACCTAAACACGGGATGGTGCTGTTGCACCAGGGCGATGTGGTCAGCACCCTGCGAGCCCCTCCCTCCCCTCCTGATGGCGAGGACGTGGTCCTCCCTGGTCCCTCTCATCTGATGGTGATGCTGAGTGTCCAATGACAAACACCTGCAGTGACAGGGGCCAGGTGTTTCTGTGGGGTCCACAGGGGGAGGGGATGGCATCTGGTTTAGACCAGCTGACTGCCAGATGTCGAGGCACAGGTTGCAGCTGTGCTGTCCATGATGACCTGGGGAGGCGTGCAGTCTGAGGAAGGTTCTGGATGAAGATGGGGAGGGCTCGAATCCCTGCACGCCTTCGGCAACCTGGGTGTGATGACACCACCTAAGAGGTGCCACGCAGGCGGCACGGAGTGTCCTCAGAATGAACACCTAGTGACAGTGCCACACGCGCCGCTCCCATCCCCGCCAGCTGCCCTTTGGAGTGCTCTGTGCCCACGCCTCCCACGTGGTGTCCGGCAACGACCTTCAGCCCCAACAGCAGCGCAAATCAAATGACTTCACGGTCTCAAGGCTACAAGACTGAGCTGGTCAGGAGCCAGCCGGACGGCGGACAACTGGCTTGCGTTTCTACGTGACAAGGGAGAAAAGGGCTCACTTCACGGATGTCCTTCCAAGGATGTCATAACGCGTGCGACCTCTCCGTGGTGGCCAGCACGAGAGGGAATGAAGGGTTCCACAGACAGACCAGCTCACAGGACACAGCAGGCACCAGGCTCCCTTGAACAGGTTTGGGGACCTCAGCAGGGCTGGCTGAGTGAGGTGGCCACAGCAAGGGCGTCACGGGCCCAGGGACTTCTGAGAGCTGGCTTCTGTGTCTCCAGAGTGCGCTCCTCTGTGGGCATCTGCTCATGACCAGAACACCGACTCCCTGACGACGGCCCCTCCACCGGCAGCCCCGAGTCAGGCCGGGGAGTGGTTAAGTAGGGAGGCAGCTGCGGGCTCTCCTGACACCACCAGCCAGCCAGTTCCATGTCCAGTGTCCCCGTCGGGCCCTGGGGGAAGGCGGCCACCATGTGTCCCGCAATGCCTGTGCTGAGAAGGCCCACAGGGCAGGCAAGGACCCAGCTCCCAGAGTCACCACAGAGTGAGGCGTGCAAACCTTGGGGTCACAATCCAGGAATCCAAGCGCCTGGTGGCAGAAGGCTTTCCCGTCCCCCGCCGGCCGCTCCTGGGAGCGGTGCCTTCATCTCCGAGAGGCAGGGAGACTCCTGTTCAGTCAACACCTCCGCGGCCGGGCAGCCGAGGGACACACTGCCCGGCTGTGAAAGGCAGCCCTGTGTCCCCGAGCCCGGCCAGCCTCGGCCAGGAAGGAGCCGGTGTGTCTCCTCGTCCAGGGAGGCCGCGTTCTGCCCACGAGCACTTCTGCGCTTCCTTGAAGTGCAATCTGATGAAAGCCTTGAACAACCTTCTGCCTTCCAGGGCGGGGCAGAGCATAGGCCCCTGGGTCTGTGAACAGGAGTGCGGGCAGGCGCGCAGGTCCCAAGCGCCCTCCTGCCCTCCATCAAACAGCTGCTGAGGCACAAGGGCCATCTTTGGACTGAGTCACTTGGGGCTGCCAGGGGGAACGGGAGAGGGGGAGACTCGAGGGCCAGGAGCCGGGGAGCGTGTGCGGGGTGACGGGGAGTGAGATGCTGCTTGCAGGCCGACACTCCGGGCTGGTGTCAACCCCTGGGGACCCAGCGTTGCTCAGTAGGTGCCGCGGGAGGACTTCGGTGACTGGAGGCGAGGTGGAAGGTGCCTCGGCCTGCAGTATCTGGGCCTCGAACCGAGAGCAGGCGTGGGAGGGAATGCGGGTTCCAGGTCGCTTTTCCAGGAGCTGCTCAATAAATATCTACAGAAGGAAGGGGTGCTGCCCTCTGCCACGTGGGCCCGCCTCCTTCCTGCCACTTTGCTGTAACCCACCCAAGGGTGGCATGGGGACTGGACCTCGCAGGTCTGGGCCTGTGGGGAGGCGGCCTCGGCACCAACGAGCCCCATCAGAGGCTTTGGCAATCGCAACTGTGCTGCGTGGCTCTGGGGGAAACATCGGTGCAAAGACATTTTTTTTTTTTTTCAGTGAAAAAGCCAGGACTTTGGGACAGTTGAGTATTTCAGGGGACCGCCCGACTGAGCCCCCCACTGGCTAGCTGGCACTACGCTCACAGGGTGACCAAAGACTTTGACAGGGGTGACTGGGCACACTCAGGAGGACAGGGAAGGGGAGGGGGCTGGAGGGAGGCGCGTGCCTGTCCAGCAGACCAGGGGACAGACCTGTCCTCTGTGACTTGTTTCCGGATGCCTAGACCTGAGGCCCAGCTCCCTCTCCCCAGGTGTCCACAAGTCCAGCCGTGCCCAGCTCTGGGCTGTGCATCGAGGGTCTGGTGGGGGCCACCCTGGCCTGCCTCAGTCTCCCTCAAAGGGACAAAAGGCAAATCCTGTTCTGGTAAAAACCACAAATCCAAACAGCAAATGATTACCAACCCACCACACACACACACACAGGTTCACAATTTCTTTTGTGTACTTTCTTCCTCCTCCAGTTCCCAGCACTAAGAGACAAACCGTTTCAATGCTCAGGGCGATGCCTGGGGCCGGGTGTCAGCGTTCTGCGTTAACCACCTCAGGCTGGAGGGAACCACTCGGGGATCCCAGAGTCACAGTGCTCCCCGGCGGCCCCTACACTGGAGCTCTGGGTGTGGGACCCCAAGAGGGAACCTTTAGTTTGGATCCCGAAAATGGCTAGCTCTGCCCGAGCTGTTATTCCTGACCACCTGCCTCTCCAAACAAGTGCTGGAGACCAATCGGTCGCATCACAGACGCTCAGGGAAGCACCGCTGGGCTGCAGGGAAAACGGTGGCGAAGCAGGTCACAACTCACCTCGTGGAGGAGACACTTGTCTATGAGCTGAAGGTAGGAGCTTATATTTTCCTCGTCGGGTCTGGAGACCAAGAGCTGTGTGCACACTGTGGACGCAGCGGAGAGGGGCGCATTAGAAAAACCAAACCCACTTGAACCCCGGCTGGATTCCCTTTGTATGTAAAGGCCACCATAAAGGATCGGAGACTCCTCATTCGGCTAAAGTCAAGGCTTGGTCACCGTGGGAGCCCTGCCTGGGAGCCCCTGGGGTCCATTCCTGTCATTCCATTCTATATTAAACTGTGACAGATACCAGGAGAGAGGCTGAACTCTGGCTGGACAATGGCTTTCAAGGGGTGTCCAGGCTGAACCCCGGCTACGGCAGGTGTGTGATCCCCCATCATTTCACGAAGCAGGTGTGCACCTTGCAGGTGGCGAGGCGGTGGCACCCGTGACCCAGGCCGGAGGCGGGTGCTGTCAGGCTGCCAGGCGTGTGGGTGGCCTGGGAAACCTGCCGCTGCTCAGACAGCGTGGGGTGAGGCTCCCCGCGGGCTGGGCTTGCGCAGATACACGCAGTTCCCCACTCAAGGAAATGCTAGCGGGGTGGCAGGGGACACGCACTGGATTCCGCAAGGCCACATCCGGGGCCTGCTCTGTCCTCAATGCCCTGGCCTCCGGCTCCAGCTCAGGGCGAGGTACTTACAAGGCCCACACAGAAACAGCCAGGCAGAGAGCGAGGCTGGCACCCAAAGCAGATCAAGCCTGGACGCTGGGCGTGGTACCCCAGGTCCTTCCTTTCCCCAAGCCACCTGACCCAGAATCCTCATGACCTGGGTCTCTGACACAGGTTTTCAGTACAGCACTGCTTGTAAGAACGAAAACTCAGAACCACCTACATGTCCCTCGATGGGGGGACCTTATTACATTAACCACGGCTCCCACAGAAGGCTGGTGCCCCATATTCAGTGGGTATCACCCACGGGGGAAGGAGGGGTCCACTCTGACCACTGCATCCCCAGGAAGCTACGAGCCCCCTTCTTCCAAGCCAGATCTTTAGGATTTAAGTCTTTTGCAAGGACTTATGGGGTGGGGGGTGGGGCTTCTCATTACAACTCTAAGCCTCAGATGTCCATTTCTTTTGGTGAAAGCTTGGTTCTTCCAACGGTCTAGAATATTGGACAAGAAGGGAGGAAACTGTTTTCCCCTTTCCAAAAGAAAAGTAGCAGCTCCTTCTGGCCCCTTGTTCTGCGGAGGCACCGGCAGCTGGGGAGGACGCTGGCCCCAGCCTCCACCCTTCCTTCCTATCCCCTGGGCCCATAGGTGCTTTGGTGGGGACCCAGGACACATAGCTGAGGGCTCAGAGAGGCTGAGCCCTCCTGTCTGTGAACGGACGGAACCAGGTCCACTGCTTGCTCCGATGCCCGTCCACCCGGTGCCCGGCGGTGCCAGGCGGAGAACCCACCTTTCCCCATGACGCGCGTGAACTGCCCAGGCAGGTCCCCCTCTGGCAGGGGCGCCACGGCCAGCTCCCCGTCGCAGCTGCTCAGCTGGTGTGGCTGCAGCCCGCCGCTGGCCCCGGCTGAGGCGCTGGCTGAGGCGCTGGTGGCCACAGTGGCTGCCGCATCCTTGCCGTCAGGGCTTGGGCTCTCGGGGCCCAGCAGTGAGGGCTCCCGGCGGCGTGCCTCAGGGGTGGTGGTTGGGGGGCTGTAAGCCTTGATGGGGGTCAGGATCATCTGGTGCAGTTCCTGCAGTGGGGCGCGCAGGCTGCCCCCCTCAATGATGTCCTGTGGGGAAGAAGAGAAGACCTCGTGAGGTTCGCCTGCCTCCCTGCCCTGCACCGCGCTGTGCTGCTGCTGCCCCCTCGGTCAGGAAGAGGCCACTGTAACCTCCTTGTAACATCGGCCCAGTAGAAAACTTGGGAGATGAATTTGCATAGTGAGAAAACTCAAATCGCCTGTGAAACCCCTTTAGAGATGGCAATCCTCCTGCCTCTGCCTCCCAGGTTGCTGTGATTACAGGTGTCTACCACCAGACCCAGCTGGTAAAATGCATTTCCTAGGTTACCGTCTTGGTTACTTTTCTCTCATTGCTGAGACAAAATACCTGACACCCAAAATGAAGGAAGGAAAGGTTTATTTAGCTCACAGGTTATAGAGGTCTCAGTTCATAATCAGCTGGCTCCAAGGCAGGGTGGAGTGGCTAAGGGGCAGCCCTTCAAGGCGGCAGAAGACAGCAAAAACAGTAAGAGCAAAAGGTGGGGAGACCAAGCCTCTTCTCCCCCTCCCCCAGGGCGGGTGCAGCGCTCACACCACTTCTGTGCCCTCCTCTTGCACAGGCCCAGGAGGTTTACAATGTGAGCACCCTGGCTCCCTGCTGAGGGGCTTCCTTAGACTTCTAAACTTCTCAAGTTGACACAAAGAATCAACCATTACAGCTACATTCTCACATTTTATAATCTGTAACAACCTGCGGTCAGAGCTGGCTGGGGTCTTGCTCGTGCTTTGATCTGAATGAAGAAAAGAACCGGCTCACCCATACTTTCAGCCTACGGTGGGGATGATGGACACCGACTCCACGGCAGATGCCCAAGTTTGAATTCTGGCCCTGCTGTGTGACCTTGCACAAAGGCGTGAACCTCTCTGTTTCCCTGTGTAGAAAGGTATCTGCCTTCATTTGGGGCAGCTGTAAAGCCACAGCTTGCTGTCGGTCGCTGTGTTATGTGCTGTTTGGTGAGATTAAGAAGTCTGCTGAGGCTCGGAACCTGTTGAGCGCTGGCCTAAGGGCGCTGGAGGTGGCGACGTGGTCAGAGCGCCCTCTAGAGTTCCCTTGGGCGTTCACATCCTACCCGGAGGCGCCCACTGCACCATGCCTGAGGCTGGGGGCCAGGAGGGTTCCTGGGGGAGTGACATAGGGGAGGGGAACCCAGGGGTCCAGGGCACAGGCTCTGGGGTGGGCACAGCACGGAGGCTGTAGTGGAGCAGGGCCGAGGGGAGGATGGAGTCCCGCAGTCTGATCATGGAGACCAGGATGCTATTCTAAATAATTTATTTTTATTTTTACTTTTATTGTCTTTTTGAGACAGGGTCTTGCTATGCAGTTCAGACTGGCCTTGAGCTCACTTTCTAACCAGGCTGGTCTGGAACTCATAACAATCCTCCTGCCTCAGCCTCCCAAGTGCTATGATTTATGCTAAGTGAGACCGAAAACTAGGGAAGGTTTTTGGCAGGGAAGTGACAGTTTTAAAAGGACGATTCTGGAAGGAAATGCATGGAATGTATATTATAATAGAATCTGTAATTATCTGGAGTGTGATCCAAATATACAGTAAAATTAAAAGTATTTATTACAGTAAAAGACATTGCCATGAATCGTCCTCAAAATGCTCCCCCTGGCTTTGAGCACACTCATCCCAGCATCCTCGCCACTTTCTGAAGCAGCTCCGGAGTCCTCTTTCCTGAGGGTGTTTACAGGGGAGACCAAAATACAGCGAATGCTGCTGTCCTGGGCCAGCCCACAGAAAGGCAGCTCGTAAACCATGCCGCTGCGTCCTGACCTTCCTTATTCATGGGCTCTGGCGCCATGCAATGTCTGGCTCTTCCTCAGAGTCAAAATGACATGAAAGGGAAGCATTTTATATCCATTCAGGACACCGAGGCCGCCACAGCAGTGCCACTAGAGACACTCAGGAAAGAGGGCTCCAGAGCTGCTGCGGAAGGGGACAGGATGATGGGGTGCGCGTGCTCGAAGCTAGGGGAGGCTGCTGAGGGGCAGGGGGAAGGAACAGAAACACATCTGTTACTGGAATTTAAAAATTTAAACATTCGCTGTATATCTGATCACATGTTTGGACTATATGTGTATCTTTATATGCTACCTAACAAAACCGGATCTTTCCACACACACACTTTGATACAGGAGGCCTTACTTATTGGCCAAAGGATGCAAGTTGGTTCTGCTAGGAGTGACAGGTCTAGGACAGGCCAGGAGCTCAGTGTGGCAGGGGTCAGGCTGGGGTCTTCCCTGGCTTGTTGGGTGGAGCCCTCTGCGGCTCTGTGACCCCCTCTTAGGCAGGTCCAGCTCTTCTTGGGACCAGGAAGGCTGCTGTCAACGGGGGCCCTGATGAGTAATGAAGTACTCAGTCTGGGGAGAGCTCAGAATAGCAAGGCCATAATTTTAAAAGCTTGACACATAAAGACCCGAACCATTCCCGGGCTCCTATCTTACCAGGGACACTGCGGAGCGCAGATCTCAACAATGCCATGGTTTCCGCACCCAGGCCTTTCCTGGGAATCCACCCGAGAGAGGAAAGGGGTGGTGGCTGCCGTGGACATGGGTGTGTCAACTCTGGGCAGCAGGGGATGCCAGCAGCCACACCCTGTCATTGGCAGAGCCTGCTTTGTGTGGGGAGAGGGTTTGGAGCCTTAGCCTACTTGGCATGAAGGTTTTATGCAGGAAGTGCTGTTCTAATCAGCCAGCAGAGAAGTGTGCAAACGTGGCCGGAGCCGCTGTTCAGCCTACAGCAGGGAAAAGTCATTAGCCATGTGCGTGTGCTTGTGTGTGAGAGACCGGGTCTCGCTGTGTAGCCCAGGATGGCCTCGAACTCACAGTGGCCCTCCTGCCTCAGCCTCCGAGTGTTGGGATCACAGGTGTGTGCCATCACACCCGGCTCCCCTTTGCCTTTTGGAAGAGGGCTGCAGAGAGTCTACTTCCTTCCTGCCGAATGCAGTGGCCCAGAGAGGCAGCAGCAGCTCGGCCCAGGCTGCAAGCCCACGGTGTGAGGCAGTCGCGCGTCCTTGTCACCCCGCTGCCCCTCCTAACCCAGCCATGTGCCATCTGGGGCACCTGGCTCCCATCTGCAATGCCCAACCCGCACCTGGGTCATGTGTGGGCACCAGGCCCTGTGCAGCCCGTGTCTGTGAAGGGGGAGGGAAGAGGACACGGGACATGAGCCAGGCGTGCTGGGTCACGTGTGTCCCCGCCACACCATCTCACCCTGCCACCATCACTCCGGAGAGCCAATCAATGTCCGAGGCTGTCACCTGCCACCAAGCCCTCGCCTGCTCTCGTCCCAGCACAAGGGGGCTTTTGTCATTCATTCATGGTGACCGAGATGCAGTCCTTCCCCTAGGAAACTCGCAGGCCCGACGCCCGGATCTGATCTCAGTTATCAGGGGAACCACGGACTAAAGAGCACCCGCCAACATAATAAACAACGCTGCAAATGGGACTTCCTGGGAACCACGCGCAGTCTTGCTTCAGTTTTTCCCTTCGACTTCAGGCCGCTGTCTCAGGAAAACACTGGGGTTCCAGCCAGCCGAGCAAACGCCTGCCCAGGCCAGCACTCACGAGGTGGCGCTGGGGCCAGCAGCCCTGTTTCCTGCCTCTCCAACGTGAACTCCTCAACTGACCCCGAGGGCCCACCCCAAGGTGCGGGGGAGAAGCGGCCTGCGTGGACTCAGCCAGCGCTCTGCTCGGCTGTGGGAATGGATTCTCCACGTTGAGAAGTCTCTATCGATCCTCCGTACCAGAGATATAATCCTACACTACAAACATGAAGAGGTGACATGAAGCGGTCCAGTAACTGAGGCGGCCGAGCAAGGGGCGCGTGTGAAAGCCGGTAACGGGAATGTGGTCAGCACCCAGGGGACAGGCAGGAGGGACAAAGTCACCTGGCCCTGCCTGGCCTGGTTCTCTTGGGCCTTAGAGGAAACTGGTTTGGAGCCTTTTCCTTGACATGTGACAATAATGAGGCATTTGGAAAAGAGGGCTTGAGGTGCAGTGTCCCCAGCACATGGTGGGACACGTCCCTGGCCGCACGCTTCCCATACCGTAACAGGACACGCGTAGTGATCTGTCTGCTCTCCCGCTTCTCCTCTCACTCCCCAACAGCTGCCAAGCTTGGCCCTTCCCTGGGGACACAGTGCAAGGAGGTTGTTGTCGTCATCCTAAAGTTCTCGCCACACCCGGGACCCCCACGGAACAATGTCAGGACAGGAAGCTTTGGGGACAGAGAAGAGGTCTCCACTTGTGTGTGGGGGGAATTCAGAAAAAGAGGGGCAGTGAACAGCATGAGGGACACAGAGGACAGGTGACAGAGGGCCCAGAGGTGACACTGGAGCGCGTCCCCCCCTCAGAACAGGCAGCTGTCCTGACTGCGTCAGGAGGTGAGCGTCAGGCCCAGATGCACGGATGCGCACAAAACTTCTCTTAAAGTATCGGATGCATCTTCCTATGATCAGACCTTAGTACGCTGGAGATATTTATTGTTAATGGTATTCAGTTTACCCGTGATCTCAGGTCTCCATGCATCTGAAGAAAAAACTCAGGCTTCCAGAGAAGCACTCTGCCCCTCTAACTGGAAATAAACAGAAGCAGCGTGAGTGTGTGTGTGTGTGTGTGTGTGTGTATGTGTGACATTTCACACTTTGGAGGGGAGCTGGGAAGGAGGGTGACGTGTCAAAGCACATACATGCTGGGAGGTCTGCGCCGCTAACCAGTCTGATCTGTCTCTTCTACACCGAGAAGTCTGGTCATGTGCTGACAGCCTGCTCGCACGAACACACTCCTGGTTCCTGGCTTTCTGGGTCTGTCCCTTTCCCTTCTCCTGAAACCTTCTCATCATGGTGGCTGTGACCATCGGGTGGACGATTCCAGGGGATGGCATTCCTGTGTGGGTGACGTGTTACTGGCCCCGGGGGAGATTCCCTGCTTCCCACACGCCTGACCCCCTGAGCGGAGCTCATGTCGCTGGTTGTTTGTGAATTTAGGGTCTGTCCTCAGCCCCACCCCTTGACGCACACTTCCAGGGAGGCCCAGCTACCAATGACAGATGGCCCGGGACCGAGTCCTTCAGGCCCGCTGTGTCCTGGACTCCAGACCTGCCTTCCCCCTGGGGTTCTGCAGCCCCCTCAGATCCAGTTCATCAAACCAAACTCCCCTTTACTCATCCCAGTAGTTTCTTCTATATTTCTGTCCCCAAATGTCACAACACCCAAGCCCAAATTTCCTGATAGCCCCTTGGTGCCCTCTAAGGATCTCCCACATCCTTCTCCATCCTTGCTGCCTCCGTTTTGGTTCGAGGCCATCCCCGAGGGGCCACCGAGTCCCCTCCCAGCAGCAGCTTGCCCTCCTCGCCCCCGCAGAGCCATCCACTTCACTCCCGGAAGAGTCCCCCCGTGGCTTGGTGGTGGCACGGATGCCACTGCACTGTGAGGTCGTTAGCTACCAGATCTGTCTGCCCCAGTGCCTGTCCCAGCACGCCCACTGCAGGACCCAGGCTCGCTCCCTCGGGTGAGGAGGGGGCAGAGTGAGTCCAAGCAGCCACTTTGCACGTGGTCAGCAACGTGTGGAAGAGCTGGGGGCACCGAGCCCGTCTACACCTCCCACCGATTGTGAGCTAGCTGTGGGTGGGGTCCCACTATCTCCTTAGAAATCTGGCTTCCATGTGCTGGAAGGATGCCGGAGGCAGGTGAGGGTGTGACAACAGCATCTCCCACAGCGTCACCTGCCTGGGCGCTGGCTGCCAACGCCTGGTCTGGGTCCGTGCGGTGCCAACGTGGGAACAGGTAACCAACAAGCTCCTCTCTTAAACAGGAGGAGAGGCTGGGACGGGGCCAGGGACTCAAGGCTTCCCCACCCCAGGCTGTCAGCTCCTGCAAGGACAGCAGGCAGGATGGTCAGACGTCAGCCGGGGTTTCTGAAATAAGCTCAGCCTGACCACCCAACAAGCAGAGCTTCCTGTCTCCAAGAATGCGGTGAATAAACTCACGATGGCTTTCCGCTCGGCCATTTACTGCCATCGCACACTTAGCATCGTTTCTCTCTCCCATCCCAGGGAACTGGGCAGGAAGCACTTTTGAGGAGTCGGTATTATTCTAGGTGTGACTGAGGACATGGAACATGACCGACTTATCAGAGGCCAGCTGGCGGGCCATGGCACCTCAAGGCCATTGCTAGGGGCCACACCTACAGAGACACAGCGACCGCAAGTCATTGTCTCTGTTTCCTCAGTAACGGTGTAGATAAATTCCTGGAGGATGCACCAGCAAGAAGGGGAAAAGCATTCTTGCACCAAGGTACTTACTTAGCAACCTTCTCCTCCTGCAAAATGTCTTCTGTAGTTTCTAACAGATACGGAATAACTGGCTTGTGGGGTGACCCCCCACAAACAGAAGTTTCTTAGATTAAAAATGACAACAATTGCCCTTAGAGCTGCTTGGCAAAGAAGCCAGTGTGAAATGAACAACAGAACCTCAGATTTCAAACTTCTGTGATTCACTCTGAGAGCCCACCTTTAATCACCCCTGCCCGTCTGTCCACCAAAAGGTTTTCAAAAATTATTCTCTGAATCTATATAAAATTGTCATACGACACGCAGTAAGTATAACTTTACACAGTGCATATAAAACGACACACCCCCCTTTGTGAATAAGTTAAAAAACATTCCCACTCCATTAAAATGTTTGTGTTCTCTAAATTCGCTTCACCTTGCCTGGCTTGAGTTTTTGACCCCTTCCTAAAGCACTCAGCGTTATGAAGTAGAGGTCACTCCACTCTGAGGCCACAAACAGCTTCGGAATCCCCCATTCCCCTCCCACCAGAGCACAAGATTCCCAGTGCCAGGGACAGAGGTGACACAGGTTTGCGATGTACATGACAGGAAGACTCAGCTCTCTTTTGGACCTTACACGAAATCATACAGTCACTAAGTCCTCAAAAACAATTATTACCAGGACGTCATCGCCATACAAGATAAGGGAGAAGCTTTGTAGGAAGGGGCGGAAGGCACCTGGAACGGCTCGTCGCAACAGAGTAAGCTGCTTTCAGCATTTCACATGCTGGAGGGGCTTCCTATCTGGGGTAAGGGGATTCGCTCCGTTGTGAAGTTAGTCTGAAATTACTCTCCAAATTGCTGACTCTGTCTGGCCGCCCAATGCTTTTGCCCCTGCTCTGTGGAACTTGGGGTACACCTGCTGGTTTTTGCTACCCAGGCAGGAACAGCCGTTATCAAAAGTAGATCCTCACCCACTGATAACTCACCCTTTCCAAGGACTTCAGGAGGTTTTGTCTTTCTTTGAGCTTCTGAATACTGATGACGATTTTGTGTCTTGCGCCTTTGGTAACGTTCTGTAATGAAATACACAAACATCCTTTCCAGGGCCAACTCAGCCAGCCTGTCACGCAGGACTTTAGGTGTCCTTTGGGCTGTGCACGGTCAGCGCACCTCGGCTCCTGCCCTGGTACCCACTGCCACAAACCTCTTCTTGCTACATTCTCCCTCCGTCTGACTAAAGGGTTGCCTGTGTCTTTGGCATGTGATTTTTGGGACAGCAAGCTACAGAACAGCCAGCATGAAACTTCTTCAGTCTCTCAAGAGAGAATTTGGGGTCACATGCACCTCTCCTCCTGTCCCCATCACTTTAGCCTTTCCTTTTTACACATCTTCAGGAAATATGAAGCCCAGTGCAGTCTATGTGGAGAGTCCAAAGATGGGCGAGTTCTCTTAGTTTCACAGCCCTCTTTTGTTTCCACGAGGAAAACCAGAGTAGAAAATGAACTTCAACCCATAATGGACTCATCAGTTCAGGTCAGAGTCAGGATTCACAGTCGAGAGCTATGGATTTTATTTTCTGAGCTGTGAGCTTACAGATCCCAGTAGGCCCTTATTTACTATAGACACTATGAGTTCCCTAGGAGAAGGTTCTTTTTCTAACCAGGCTTCTAATAAAAACTACAGGGGACCTCTTGTGACCATCCCATAGTTTTTTTTGTGTGTGTGTGTAGCACTGGGGATTGAACTCACAGCCTCACGCCTGCCAGACAGGTGCTTAAGCCACTGAGCCAAACTCCTGGCCCTAGTTTTTTGAGGCAGGGTCGCACTATGCAGCTCAGGCCGGCCTTGTGCTTGCGTTGTAGCCCAAATGGGCCTCAAACTCACAACGCTCCTCAGTCTCCCGAGTGAGTTGTTTTTTATTTAATGGAGAAAAGGATGAAAATAACAGCAATATTTCCTTTAAGGAGAATAATTAAGCCTCAAGCAATGAACAAATTTGCTCTCTGAGATGAAATACTGCGGTGTATTTCTATTTCACCTGAACTCGGGGCTCAAATGAATTAAACTACTCTGGAAAGTTGGTGCCAGCCCCTGGCTTTGCCTGCTGTGTTGTTTCTTCTCAAACTGAACAACTGATGACTTAGATGGTTTTTTTCCCTTCATCTCTGACCCAAGCACAGACGTGCTCTTAAAAATGGTTCTCATCCACCCCTGAGATCTCAAGCAGTGACTGAGATCCAAAAAGCAGTGGGAGAACTGTTGGGAAGTTGGAATCGGCGCCTTTCATTCTTTGAGAATGTGTAGTGACTTTGGGCTTTGTCTTGCTCTCAATACTCGCATTCAGCCAGACACACAGAGGTTCATCGAGGGTACTGAATCAGCAGCCAGAGCCCAGAGCCCCGCCCCAAGGGTGCCCGTCCCCCCTTCCTGTGGGGGAAGTCTTAGCCCATTCTGACCTCCAGTTCTTTAAAATCATCGCTCAAAGGAAACTGAGGTCAACCTGAAACATGTAAATAGCCTTTTTTTTTTTTTAATGTCTTTTTAAGACAGGGTCTCACTATGCAGTTTAGGCTGGCCTTGGGCTCACTTTGTAACCCAGGCTGGTCTTGAACTCACAATGATACTCCTGCCTCAGCTTCCCGAGTGCTGGGATTATAGGTGTGTGCTGCCGTGCCCCACTGCAAATAGCATTTTCTTTTTCTGTTATTTTTAGTTTTTGGTACCAGGGATCGAACTCACACCCTCATACCTGCCAGGCAGGCACTTATGCCACTGAGTTAAATCCCTGGCCCTATTTTTTGAGACAGGGTCTCACTATGCAGTTCAGGCTGGCCTTGAACTGGCTTTGTAGCCTAGGTTGGTCTTGAACTCACAACCATCCTCCTGCCTTAGCCTCCCGAGTGCTGGGATTAAAGGCGGGCACCACCACGCCCAGCTGCAAATAGCGTTTTAAACAAGGGAAATGAGGATGTCGGTCAGCTCAGTGGACTGGAGCTCAGCATGGTAGGAGACATGCTTGACTTTGGGGGCTGTGCAGACCTGGCCTTTGACATCGCACTTGAGAGAGATGCCTTAGAAGGGAGGAGGAACTTTGTCCTTTCATGGCAGGCAGGAGGGAAGGAAAGTCTGAGACTTGGGGAAATCTCATTCTTAATCACAGCCCCATGCTATACTCAAGGTGGCTGGAAGGAAAAAAAAAATACTTGAAACAGTTTACTCCAATCTCAGCTAAGACTGGGCTGGCTGTAATGTTGGAAAAGCACTAAGGCATGTCTGGGGCCTGGCCCGGTGCCTGCACTACAAGTCCGGGTAGAAGTTAACTGATAAGTGACCAGACTGGACCACAGACAACAGCGCTGTCCCTGCTTAAATCCTGGGGAGGGGGGTGAACCAGAGACCCTGACTCTTTGGGGCATCAGCCCAATATCACTTCTTCCAGGAGAATCCACAGACTTGCCCTAGCACCTGGAACTTGGACAGGGTGTTTAGATTTGCTCTTGTCCTAATAGTGGCTACCTCCAGCCTTTTCCCTGCAGTCAGCTGTGTGGCCTCCATCTCCTATTGGACCCATGGGCGGGAGCCCACGGCTGCCACCTCTGATGCACCTGGCACCTGCCGGTCCCTAGCACAAGGTGGGTGCAGAGCGGTGGGGGGCCTGTGTGCGTACCTGAGCCTCCAGCTGGCACTCGGTGAGGGCCATCATCTCCTCGTAGGTCATCTGCGAGAACAGCGCAGCGTACTTGTGCAGACGCAGGCTCTTCAACCAGGCCGGCACATCTGGGGTGCAAAAGGTGCAAGAGATGGGGAGAGAGGAGACAGGAAGGGAACGAGAAGCAGCAGCAAAAGGTGCGGGAAGAGACGGAGAGGCAGGAAGAGGGAGCGTGAGCGAGGAAGAGGAGGGTGATGGTCGGAAGACAAGAAGAAAACAAGTGTTAGTTACCATGTGTTTAACTCGGGCAGCAGATGGATGCCCAAGTCTCGGGCTGCCCCTGACCTTCTCACGGGTGGGCTCTTTCATTCTACACCAGACCAGGGGTTGCTCACTTGGGGTTCATGGGTTCCCTGGAGTTCTGTGTAGTTGGCTGGGCAAGCATCGCCCATAGCTTCTGCAAGAAGCTCAGAGGGGCTCACAACCAAAAAACACTTGGCGGGATCACTTCCTTGTCGACTTGGAAAGAACTGACACAGATGTTAAACTAGATATGAGGAGTCTACATCTCGGGATGACAGTGGCTTCTATGTGGGCCTCCGGACGCTGTTTCAGCCACTTCCACAGAGACAAGAAAGTTGGGTAGCAGTTGTACCCCACAAGTGGAGTGGCTGGAATTCCTAGCCTGCACTTTGTCCTGCCTGCCTAGACCTCAGTGGGACAAAAGGTCTCCTGGACCCCAGCACTCGCACTTTTGTGGCAGGGTGGGGGTGGGGGTCTGAACGTTTCTCCAATCTACACAATGTGGATGGAGTTTTTCCTTGAAAGTCAACCAAAAATATACCACAGTGTGAAAGGTCCAAAGACCGGCCAAACCAAATGATCATGGAAATTCCGAAGCACATCTGAAATAAACCCCAAGATACTAGAACCCAGGTCTGCCCCGTTGGGCTCTTCTCTATGTTGTATCAATTTCATAAAATGAAGACCAAACAGCAAGAGTGCGGAGCATTTGGAAGTATCAAGGCACTGGGTAAGTGTTAGGCATTATCCGTTGCCAACCACACTGATGGCGAGATTCCGCACTATTGATTGTTAAGGGTTTTCTTCTGAGTCACTGATGAACCACACGCACTTGGAAACAGGTAAGAATCCTCTGATTTTTCAATGTTGAGAGTAGGTATGTGGGGTGGAGGAAAGATGCCCGGCCAACTCTGAAATCAGACTGTGCCTCCTGGACTAGGGAAGGAAGGCAGGGAACGCGCTCCTGCGATACCAGGGTACGGGGGGGCTAAATGGAGGGGAATTTCCAGAGAATTTGAATGAGATATTGAATGGCATTTTAAGAAAAGACTCAGTTATCTCAGGCTAGGAAATCGCTTTGTGTTGTGCTCAGAAGCCCTTCAATCTACTGTGACGAAAGAGAGTCCCCAGGGGCCATCGTTGACCACGAACACACCACAGTCCCCAGGCATGCAATACTATCCCTGACAGCCACGCAACTCAGATGCCACCGGATCCAGAGCCCGGGACGCAGCAGCTCGGGAGCCTGGTACTTTCCCTCCTGTGACAGACATCCTGGAGCCTCTCCTGCAGACAACTTTCCACCGCATGTGTTTCTGCTCCAGCCCCAGCTTTCAGGCCACCGCTCTGTCGCCAGATTGCACGGGTGCTGTTCGCATCTTTGAAAATTTCCAGGTCATGGACCAGAAGCTGCGGCCACTGGGACTGGAAGTCTGGGTAGCCCAGCGCCCCGGTGCCCATGAGAGAGCAAGGACCGACCTGCCAGAGCACATTTTCACCGAGTGCCCTGCCACCCACAGTCATGGCAAATGAGGGCTCTAGAAGCCAGGGTGACAACAGGGCATCCCGAGTCAAGTAGGGTGGGGGGCAGTTCCCAGGGTGGTTCTTTCCTGCACGACTGTTCTAGACAGCTGGGTCCCTCAGCAAAGAGGCCCGGGACAGCCTGGCCCACTTGTTTAATCAAAATGCAGGTCCTGGGAGTGGGTTGCCTGGGGACACTCCGCACCAGCAAGCGTCAGGCCTTTCTCAACAGCGACTTCTGGGCGCGCGCCTGGGAGACACGAGCTCCCCGGCCCCGTCCCCCAAGGCGGGCACAGGGAGCCTCTGCTTGGGCAGCAGGCGTCTCTGTGCCTGGCTCAGGCCCCTCGCCCAGGCTCTCTGCTTCCTACAATCAGAACTGAGGGGGCACAGGCAAGGAAATCCCGGCTCTGAAGAACAGAGCCTGCCAACCTTCCCCTTGCTTGGTGGTGAGGCACCTTGGCTCATCAGAGGATGAAGCAAAGGTCCTCCAAGAGGGAAGCAAAGCAGAGTCCCTGAGCCGTGACGATGCCACCGCCTCAGCCAGGCATTCCGGTTCCTCAGACGCTAGGTTCCCTGAGATGTGGGCAGGGATAAGCTCCGAGGGCTCGGGCCCTTCCCCACGCCCAGACGGCACCACCCGCAACCTCAGATCCCCTCCGCCTGCCCACGGAGCTGTGGTTGGAAGACGCAGGCCAATGGGGGAGGCTGGAAGGTAAATGAAGGCACACATACATCCAGGGGGCGCCCTCTCTGGCAGATACACAGCTGGAGGCCCCAGAGTTGAAAGTCACTCCCCTGGAGAGTGAGAAAGGGAAAGATGTTTGGCAACAGCCAGGCTGAACTCCTTGCCGAGCACCAGGGCACCCTCCGTGGGGGCCGGGTTTGAGGAAGATGCGTTTGATCCAGAAAGCGCGGCTGGGTCACGCACTCCTAAAGGACAGTGGCCGCAGCCCTGGGGCTGAGCACACTCGGCCTTCCGGAGCAGCAGGGAAGAACGAGCACTTGGGGTCGCCGTAGGGAGTGAGGGACGGCTTCCTGCAACCTGCTACCTGCAGTAGCAGCAACTTGGAGTCCACTGGGAAGACTGAGGAAGCCACCTCGGGGAGCAGGCACAGGGGGAACAAAGCACAGCGCTGAGGGCACTGTGGGCACAGCGAGCACTTCAGGATGGTGGAGAAGGGCTGGGAGGGAGGACCCCCCACAGGGGAGTCGGATGACGGAGATAGGAGATGCTCCAGCGAGGACCGCAGACACCATCCTGTGGCGGATGAGAAGGTGCTGGAAAGGGAGCAGGAGAAGCACAATCAGGTGAGTCTGGGAGGAAGACGGAGGCTGTCAATGGGAAGGCTGGACTGGAACTTGGAGCAGGCGCCGGGACGTGGCCATATGGCCTGAGAGGCGCACCGGAGGAGGAGGAAAGGATGTAACCCGATGGAACTTGATGATCAGGGAAGAGCAGGGCGTGAGGGAGACAAAGGAGCTGAGGATGGCTCCTTGGGCCCAGATCAGGCGCAGAGAGGAGCTGTGTCCAACGGCTCGCACAGGGGCTGGACTCCAGCGAGACCTTGGGCTTCTTTCCTTTAGTGCCCGCTGCAGGAATGGCTGCAGACGTCAGCTAGATCGACAAGCAACCTGGTGCGCAACCACACAGGAGAAGGTACCGGAAGAGAGAGGGAGAAGAGGGAGAGAATGAGCGAGGTGGGCTGAGAGCAGGAAATGGCACGGAGAGCACAAGGAAAGGCACAGCTGCAAGAGAGGAACACTCACCCAGCTTCCCCGGTACCTACAGATGGGAGACCAACTCCTATTCACACAGAGAGCCAGGCTACTCGCAAAGGGCTCCCTCCCTCCCAGACAGGACTGCATGCCTGGTCTCTGAGGGACAGGGGGAGACAGCCAGCTGAGAGACAAGCAGGCACCACCTCTTCCCTGTCGAGTGGGACAGGGACAAAGAGCAGGAGTTTAGCGATGCCATGAAGATGGCCAAAGCCTGTCTTTATTTCAGAGCGAAAGAGCAGCCTATGTCCCGGCTTCTGGAGGAAGCTTGGTCTCTGGCGCCTTTGGAGTGGGCCCTCCCCAACATGCTCCTTGACCCTGGGACACGTCCATGGTGGCTTCCAGGAGGGGCTTCAAGCTCATAGAGATGTAGATGGGTCTTGGGAGGCACAGAGTTGGGCTAGTTTGGGGGAGATGCCCACTGTGAGGTATAAGATGCAGACACGGGGAGCCAGTGTTCCCATTCATCGCGATGTCCACAAGCTCTTCCATGAGCTGTCCAGCATTTGGAGCTGTTCTCCACAGGCCGGTGCCCTCCCGAAAACCCTTGTGCTGGGCAAGCAGTGGAGGTGACAAGTCCCAGAGCCTTAGGACCTGGGAGGAATCTAGGGATTCGCTTTTCAAAGCCATCAATGAGCTCAACTCAACTCCCTCCGCACAGCGAGGACCCATCCATTCAGGCTGCGTGTTAACGCTCAGGAATAAAGAAAAGGCAGCAGATGTGTTCAGATGAAATGGGTTCCAGACAGCACCTGGGAAGTCAACATTCAGAAAATAATGACTAGTTTCGATGACAGACATGCTGAAAAGTGTCCCGGGCACTCAGGGAGCTGTGGCACTCCTACTCCATCACTCAGCTCTTTATGGCCCTGAGAGATGCGGTATTCACCACTTCTCCGCCACAGGGCTCTGACAGGTTTCCTTTCCTTAAAGAGGATCTCACCTCTCAATAATTTTCTAGTCTCATTCCAAGAGAGGCAGACGATTAAAGGTCTGCCTTTCAAAAAACACCTCCAATCTTCACACGGGCTATTGCAGAATAGATGATTTATTTTCTCTGCTACAGAGAAAGTTTCCCCAAGTTTCATGTCTAGGAAAGAACCCTTAGAAAAAGCAAACCACATATTTAGTCCCTGGCCACCTCCATTCTTCACTGTTATGTGTCTGGAAAGGTTGCAGGAGCCAAGAGTTCCTTCTTTTCTGGTTATCGTGTCTCTATATCTCGGCCCCTACTGTACTTTTGTGCCGACATGAGGCCACGGGTTGTGAGTACACCCAGCTGATGCTGATTCGTAATGGTGAGAAGAGAACCCAGCACCAATCCTACTCGCATCCACAGACAACCACCCAGGAGGACTGGGTAGGGACCACCTATGGGGAATGCCAAAGGGCTGACACACTTCCACTGGAATGACCTACAGCTCCCCACATTCACTGTGCCCCAATATGTCCCCGTCCTGTTTCTCTTCCTATGGGTCCTTTGCTGGAAGGTGACATCAAGGGTCATCCAGATTCCTCAGGCAGAAACCTGGGCATCCTTGTACACGCCTCCCACGCCATCACTGTCTCCATTCCGCAAGTCCCCTTGCAGCAGCCGTCACCACACTCCTCCATCTCCGTCGCCACTGCTACTTGCCTGGGTCCAACTTCATTTTCCTCGCCAATTACTGAAAAACCCTCTACCTTTCTGCGGGCCTCCCCATCTGGAATACCCTTCTCTCCGCCTCACCTTGGTCCATCTTCCGCACTGCTTTGAGGCTCCCTCTCTGATATACAAATCTCGGCGATTCTGCTGCAGGAAATCCCTCCATCCTTGCAGGGTGAAAGACAGACAGAGCCTGTCCTGGGCTAAGCCTTCCTCTCCGCATGCTTCCACTGTGCCTCTCCCTCTGCACAGAGCCGCGTACCTTCATGTTAACCACACTGAGACTTCGCTCCAGGCTCCCCGCCTCCAGGAACTTTCTCTGCCTTCCCCTCTCTTTGAATCAGGACCCTTTTTGGTGCCTGCCCCAGCCCAGGGCAGGTCTCTAAGACAGTACAGCTTCACAGCAGCTCATAGAAGGATGAGGCCCCACAGTCCACTCGTCCAAGCCTCTCTCTGCAGGCGCTCAGACACATCACCGACTTCACTGGGGACCACAGTGAACCCGTGAACCCTCCCTTCTCTCGGCCACATTGTTCATCAAAAGCCCTGGCTTTTCTTCGGATGGGTCAATAGCATCATGAGGAAGATATGTTGATGTAAGTGGCAAATAGGCTTTCTCCACCAAGTGATCACTCTGCCTTCTGGGAAATTAGGGGAATCTCTGTCCCCTCCACCCAAAGCCCTCGCATGAGAGAAGAACAGAAAGAGCATCTCCTACCCACATACCAACTCAGGATCGGTGTCTCTCCTGGGGATGGGTCATGGTGAAAGTTTCAGAAAGAACAAGAACAACTGGATTTAGAAACCACAACCATCCTACTGAGTCCAAACATGTACAACCAGTAGCCTCCCCAGGGAATGGGGAAGGGAGGAAATTTCATATTCCAGCTCATTCCCCACCCCTCTTGGGTTAGTTTCCAGTTGAGCTGTTGATCCCACGTTTCCTTTAGCTTGAGACTGTACCTGAGCCTGCTTCAGCGGGAAGGGACATTCAGTCTGAACTTGGAGCCGACTTAAACCATCAGGGTAGGTTTTCACCATAAAAGGAAAAACAGCAAGGTACGCACATGATATTACTCTTTTGAGAGCAGAAGCTGGTCTACCTGGGCAAGAACTTAGTGGCAGAGTGTGCTGACATCAAGGAGGAAAGAGGGCTAGATCCATGCATGTGAAAAATAAAGAGTAAGAAGAGTTTATTCCACATTCTTGACCTGAGAGATACATTCCTAAGGGGTGACTGTAGCCAAACCTGGCTAGTCTGTCTAGCTGAAGAGACAGGAAAGGATGAAGATACTATTTCAGCAAGCTATGCACACCTGTTGGTCAGAGAGATGAATTCACAGCAAACCTCGTTCAATGATGGTGACTTTCTGTTCTTTCCCTAAGGTATAATGTCTGGGCAAATGCCTTTCCTGAAGATCCGTGGATTAATCCAAATTCTACTGCAGACTCCTTGTTCATATGACTGGGCAGTGCAAGGATGGCATCCTGAATAGATGTGGACCCTACTCCTGCCCGCGGTCCTGGGTCACAAGAGGGAAACGACGTAGGTCCAAGAGGAAGACCTGGCTCTTTAAAGAAGCACTTCATTTGCTTTTCATAGTGCATTTGTTGAAAAAAGAGCGAATTAAATCAGCATCTGCTCTTAGACAAGGGAATCAAATGACAAGCCCTTGGGATGGGTGCGTTAAGGGCTGTTTCGTGGCCATGCTTCTAGGGCGCCATGTTGAATAATCTTTGCCGAGGAAGAGACCCCAGCAGAGGATGTGTCCCAGCAGGGCCGGGGGAGAGACACGGGGGTTTAGTAAATCCTGGCCCCGTGACACTTTGGAATCCTAATGTTTCTGGGCATGGACATTTCCACTTCCTAACTTGTCAGCTGAACTGCAAATATACTTCCCAACAAGTAGCATCCTTCACCATCTACGATGTTTCTTCGCTCAAATATATATCTATTTTTTGCCATTTAACTCACTATTTTATACTTCGAATCCTCATCCAATTCTTTGAGAGGAGGAAATTTCAATAGGTCAAAAAAAAAAAAAAAGGTGAGAATACATGGCAAGGGGTCCTTTGTTTTGTCTGAGCACCGAATAGCCCATATTATGACCAAAACCTATGGGCCTGTAAAGAAAGTCTTAGGTATGCCATTTTTCTCTGTGTCATTTTCTGACTGAATAAACTCTGAGGAGACAATTCTTACCAGTTTTAAAGAGAGGAATCAAATAAGAGTGTATCCACGGGTTATACCTTAAACTTTGGCAAATTTCGGTTTTTATCCTGAAACGGGTTGGATGTTTATTTGGTTATTCTCCCATTCATGTCTCTTAGAGAACATCTTTATTCACTTCTTACCTCAAAAGGCCTGCTCACAATGAATATATCTTTACTTATTTTGGGAGAATGTGTGAGATAGACGGCCTCAAACAAAAGTAAACAAAACACAGGAAAACAAAAGAGAGAAAATAAAGGGAAAGGAAGGAAGAAAGAAAGAAAAAGAAAACAAATATCCAGACGCCAGACAGGAGATCAGCTTTCTTCCCAGGGAGGGCTTTGCCCCGGTCTGAGGGCCTCTCCTCAGGGTGCCCCTGCTGCCAGGGCCAGGCCGAGGCCTCTCCTCAGAGGCGCCAGTGAGACCCCCTCCTACGCTGTCTCAGACACAGGCCACTGGGATGCCAACCTGTAAGGAAGTTGGTCAGAAGTCCCCTCAGGTGTCTCAGGCTCGGTGACAGACGCCAAGCCAGGCCCACCAAGAGCATGGCTGAGCCTCCCCGCTGCCTGTGACCTGGCGCTCGGCTGCTAGAAACCTCACAGTATAAACTCAGGAATGAGTTCTGCTCTTTCTCCGAAATGGTGGAGCAGTCCCCTGGAAACGGTACAGGAGGGCGAGGACAGGCGTCTCCTCCATGCCTGAGTGACCCGCGCGTGGCATTTGCTGCCTGTTACGCACCTGTGAAGACGCTTTTGTATTAGAGGAAAAGGTCAGGCCTGTGTCATTCCTCAGGAGCCTAACACAGGGGCCACTGGGATGCGGAGGGGGCGTGGGGGGCAGACCCAGATCAAAGGACTGTGGTTTTCAGCTGCTGGCACCGGGTGGCAGGGGACTGGGTACTAAGTCTCCCATGTCGATGGCTGTCAATTTGCAAGGGGAAGACCAGAGCAGCAGACCCCAGGACTTCAGTGTCCCCTCTGCCCTGGAGTCCCCAGAGCCGGCCTGGCTCCCATCTCTCCACTGCCCGTTGCTATCCATCTGTCTCTGATGAGTGCCTTTCCCAAAGGACCTGCAGCCCTTGAACAACTGGAGTCTAAAAATACTGAACGCCCTATATGCTCCTCGAGCCTATCATGGGTGATTTGGAAACCTCTGTTTAGGCCACACAAAAGGCCTTTTTCACCTATGAGCAAATCCATGATCAGGCTTAGATAACTGTCAGGCCTTCTCCGTGTGTCTTCATGGCCCGGGCAGGGAAAAGGGTGGAGAGGTTTCTTTGGATATCAAAGAAAAAGGGAGACAGGAAGGAATTGTGCACTGAGACGTTTAGAAAGGAAAAGAAAAATCAGATCAATGGTTTGTTTTTCTGAATCAGTGGTAGGAACCCAGCCACAGCTGCGAGGCAGGGGCTGGAGCAGCTCAGCGGGTTTAGGGACGGATGACCCCGTTCCCGCGAGCGAGTGGGAATCAGGAGGGTCGGGCAGAGGAAGAAGGGGGTGCTGAGCTTGCTGCTCTGCTGGAAGGGGCTCTAGGCCGTTTCCTGTAGGGCCAGTCTATCAGGGAGGGTTGGCAGCCGCAGGCCTGGGCAGCGGGGCTGGGCTCTCTCTCTCTCTCTTGCTGACTAGCTCCTGTTTACCCTTCCAACTCCAAACAAAGGGAGGGACGTCATGGTCCCTCGGGTGGTCACTCACCTTTCATACCACTACCTTCTTCTTGGAATGTGTTACGAGCAGTGGTCTGATCTTCTAAGTGTTCACTCCCACCACTTCCTGAAGAGGCTACACTGCTTTGTGGAGACAGGGGGGCATGATCGGAGGGGAGGCACTGGGGTCCTCTAGCTCGTAAGTCCTCATGAGACATCCATCCATGTCCTAGAGGCTGGTTTGGCACATTCATGGGTGGGGTAAGGGACACAGATCGTTTCAAAGGGCTGTGGTGTGCCTGGCCTGAGAGAACTGGAAAAAAAAAATAAAATGAAATAGGTTATTCCCCCCCCTTTAGCCTGGGACGCAGAATCCATAATACCTTTGCACCCCGAGGTACCCTAACTGCCTCACGACTCTGCCCATGGCACAGCGGGTGGGATGCAGGCCTGGCAGGGTCCTTCTCTCTGGGGGGTTTAAGAAGGTGCTATGTGGACCTCTCGGTGGGCCAGGTTGCTCCCAGGAGGCCAAATCTCTGTGACCCACACACCTGGCTTAGCCGGTGTACAGCATGCATCACGTTTCAGTTCTAACTCTGCAGATAAGGCTCCACATGCCTCGGTCAAGGGGCCATCTGCCCAAAGTGAAGAGAACATGCTGGACTTTTTTTTTTTTTTTTTTTTAAAGCACAAACTCTGCCATTGTCGGTGGTGTTAGGGAGGACTTCCTGTAGGGTGGCAGGCTGGTCACTATCTAGGACACTGGCAGGGCTGAACTAGAAGGCAGCGAGTTGATGCTTCTGATCAGGAATTGGGGAACACTTAGCTCTGAAGGGAGGCACCAGCTCAGTGAGGATCCCCAGGACTAACAGGGCCTGGGGTGCAGGACACGGGCAGCTCTGGGTGAAAGGGCCAATTCTTCCCCGTGGCCTCCTAGGTTCCTGCCAAGCTGTACACTGCAAACACTTGCAGGTAACAAGGCTCGCATTCAGCAGCCCGTAGGCTCTCGCTTAGCCGGGGATGGGTTTTACCAGCATGTTCGGTCCTTCCACACAGTGGGCAACATCTGCACAGCCCTGGTCTTTAATTTCTTTCCCAGAAAACTAGGAAATAGCAACAAAACTCACATAACTAGCCAAATTGAATTGAAGGCATTCAAAGGAGGTATTTAACCAACATCAACGCTGAGGGAGCCAAGGTTACCCTTGGTTGGTTTTTCTGGGTGTGTAAAGTGACAACTTCACAAAATAAGTCTATTCATAATATTCTCTCAGTGCCAGTTCCTGACAGGTCCAGTTTATTTTGACTGCTGCTGTGCTAACATGGAATTGAGCCACATGCATTTTAAAACATTTTTCAGGGAAGCCAATAAATTCCATCTCAGGGAGACATTCACTCTCCCAGTTTCGGATCTGTACTTCTTTGCTGGCATTGACCTTTCTGTGGTCTTCAGTGGGGCAGACCAGATACCCCGATGGCAAAGGGTCCTGGCTTTTAATAAAAGCTGAATTTCTTTTGGGCCAGCACTCTCAGAAGGGCCTGAGCCGCTGATCATTGTGCCCCCATTTAAAAGATAAGAGTCCAAAGGTGTTGCCAAAAAGTATGTTGGGGCTCTAATGGGTGGGGGCTGCTGATAGTCAGCATGTAGTGACCAGGTTCCCACATGGTCACTATTTCCGGTCAGCCTCAGGTGGCCAGAGGGGCCGCCTTAGTGCACAGAGATCTGAAGCACTGCAACCTTCTTGCCTACAAAAAAGAAGAAAAGGGAGCTTCCGGGTTTAGTCTTTGTAATCCGAGAAATTTCTAATTTGAGTAAATTCTATCGAAGGCACAGAATTATCATCTACCTTAAAAATATGCAAAGGGGAAATTGCTTTTTAAAAATGACCTCAAATAGCTTGCACGTTCACTACGTAGGTGAGGGAAGGAACTCTTTTAATAGACTCCCTGGAAAATGCACGGCTACCTGGTTGGAACAGAATTAGCAAGGGGGGAAAAAAGGAAAGAAAGAAAAAATAAATAAGTAAAAAGGAAGCAGCAGCAAAAATGAAGAGGGAAGCCAATAAGAAGAAAAACTAGACATTCAGAAAATCTGTTTCATGCCTGTCTCTGTTTATGTAAAATCGGGCAGACTTGTTTAGGGCTGGGCTGAGCATGGGGATATTTGAGTTGGGACAGCTCAGCTTCCTGTCACCTCTGCGGGCATTTCAAGCTATCTGGTGGGGGGCTCTGCGAGGGGCCAACCAGGTGTGCCCCAAGTGGAAACTGGGGTCCCTCCTCCATCCTCTGGGATGGAGGGCCTGAAACTGTAGAAATGGTTTTGTCAAAGAGGGTTCACAGCTCTGAGCTGGCAGAGGCCTCAGTGCTAGCTGCCTGCAGGTACTACCTGAATTGATAATTAACTGATAGCCACGGGTGGTTACTGCCAAGAGGGCCCTCCTCTTTGAATGCTGAGAAGAGTATTCGACATAGATAGCAGCTGAATTCCATTATAGGATGGAGTCAATTTTCCTCTTTCCACCTAAAATTTTCTTAAAATTGCCCCTTTCCTACCTTCCCTGAAGTGCATCCTTGGAGAGGCTGCTAAGATTCCAGGACTCCACTAGCTATTGAGACCTGGGACTAAATATTTATCGAACTTAATGCTCTTACAGAGATTTGCATGGAAGGGCCTACATGCACGAGGCACAACTTTTTAGAAAACATTGTCCTGAGCTTAACTGAAGTCACAGGCCACAGGACATGAACTTGACCTCTGCCTCTAAAAGCAACAACAAAAAATCAATTGTACCTGAGATGCCATGGCTATTTCTCAATGACTTTTTTTTTTTAATCAAAGGCTCCACCTTCTCTATATTATTGCAGGAGCTCATTGGTTCCTACATCTGTCACCTAACTCAGGACTGTCTCCCTCGGAGCCACCAAGCACACCATTCCTGGCATGGAGCTTCTGATTGGCAGCGAGGTTTAGAGCTGGGCTGACATCACACCTGCACAAAACCAAGTCAGTTGGGCAAATGCCTCACTCCTCCAAAAAGAACTGAGGGCTGGGGCCGGTGCAGGTTGTCCTCCTGCATGGCGGAGACTGCAGCGGGTGACAGGTGCCGCGCCAACAGTGCCACTCAGGGTAAAGACAGGGGTCAGCGCGAAGCTGACTTTGGTGTTCCGGAGTGATGTATTTTTTTTTTTTATAGCAAGCAGCAGAGCAAATAATAAATGGCGTGGGCAGGAGAAGCTGCAAGAAAATGGGCCACACGGTTTGCAGCTAATGAGATGACCAGAGGTCAGGTACCAATGCCCATGGCCACCCTACTGCCGTTTTTGTTGTTTGTTTTTTAAAACACTCATCTGAAGTAGTGACACTTGGAAGGAGACGTGGATATTTGGTGAGAAAAAACGAATTCCCAATGAGTGAGGGAGGAACAAGTAGTTAAAACAGACTTCTGAGAAGCTTTTTAGCCAAGGTAGCTGCCCCAGAATGATTACGGACAGAGGCTTTTGAATGGTCCCGCTTCCTGACTGCCGTGTTGTCGTTGCCAACAGCAATACTTGAGTGCTGCCGAATCAGGGCGTCTTTACAGAATGACAGAGATCAGAACTTGGCGAGCGCCAGCAGAACTGTGGTCCTAAATTTGTACTATGTGTGTGACTGTGACAATGGCCTGGCTGGAGGGACAGCATATTTCAGGATGATGGATTCATTATATTCAAAAGCATACTGCACATCGCCTCTTTTGCTCTTGAACAAATAGAACCAATACTTACTATTGGGTATGGTACACATTCAGTATTGCTTATATTTTTAGACATCTCTATGAGAAATTTCAAGTCTCTATGTAGGTCTCCTTAAATACACCATCAGGACACTAATACTGGGAACATTTATAAATTCAAGTGACTTCAGAGTACACAATAAGTGTTAGGGCTAGCTGAAATATGAAAAAAGCAGCCCAAAATAATCTTGCTACAGTAGTAGAACAGTGGGACAGAAACACACAGGGTCTTATAATTTGGTGATAAACCTGGTCCTACTCAGGGGCAGTCAAGTCTTCTAACCTTGAAATTTCTTCTTTTTTATTTCCCTGCATGTTTAATGAGACCCTTTTCAATATATTTTTAAGGCAAATATGATGCCTGGCTCTGGATTCTGTTTTTAAATATTTTTTTGAAAGCCTGAAATCAGATCACATTCTCATTTCCCCTGACCAACGCTGCTTTTATTTTTTCATTTTAAAGACAGAGAGAGAAAAAAACTCAACAAACACAATGATACAGAATTTCAAAACCAGATAATAGGAAATTAACAATGGTTAATATATTGCATATTGTTCTTTGATTTTTAATTATTGAGATAAGAGTTAGACAGATTTGTCAGGATATTTAGTGCTCTTTGAAGAATTAAGTAGAACTACCTTCTTATATGAGAAATAACAGGGTTGATATTGATAGGTAAAGGGAGGCTTGGGAGGCCGGACCAGTATCTCCTTGGCAAGTTAAAGATGATACTCGCTGTGAGAGAAGGCAGGGATTTACAGAGGCAGCCTGCCTCCTGCACCACAATTTGACCCAAACTAACTTCCATGAGATGTTTCAAAGATACACTGCACACTTCTGTGCGCTCCTTAAATTTACATACTCAATGCAATTTTTACTTTAAAAATTATTATTATCAGTGTTGATTCTTCACATTTTAGATATAGAAACCTCCTGAAAGAGTTTAGTTCACTAATTTCTAAACTGTGAGCCACGAACCCCCGGGTAGCAGAAAGACCTAAAAATCCATGTGTACACCAAGCCTTGTTAGTTGGAAGAAATAATGTATTATGAATTTTATCTGTATGTAGACACTATTAAAATTAATAGGAGATAAATTTAAATTATCTATACATTATTATCTATGCTAAGTGCATAGACAGTTTTTTTTTTTGCATAGACAGTTTTCAATCAGCAGATTTGAAGTCTGATAGTTGTTTGAATGGGGATTCCAATTTTTAAATATGAATTATAAAGTCACCTGGTCCTTATGTGCTATTGACACACCCACTGACAGAGCCAACTGCTGGTCGATGCTGTCTTTATTATGAGATGCAAGCAGCCTCAGGAGTGCATGTGCTGGCTTCTCTTCCTAAGTTGCCTCCTCAAATTCAAGTCCACTGTGACATCTCGGCTACCACTGTGTATCCCCATGTATTTTTAGGTTTAGTATTTTTGTTGCAGAGTCTAGAATCTGGACTGCTGAAACTGTTAGAAATTTGACTTCCTTTTGAGTAAAGGCATTAAATATCCCAATATTCTTATATGGCTCTCTTTTGCTAAACCAAATAACTTAATGGTCTCAAACCAAGGCTGGGTTCCGTGGCCTCATCATGCCCTATGAATTCAACCCCAGAGGGATAATCTAGAATTTTAACATTTTTATTTGTCTACATTTTTAACTCAAGATGTTGCCTTTCTCATGGGTAAAAAAAAAAAATGCATGGTCAGATTTTCGAATTTCCAGATGATCAGGTGATAGAATTCAATCTAGTAGTTGGTATAACTAAACTTTCTAAACAGAAGTCTCATTAATTTAGGGATTTGAAAAGGTATGAAATTTAGGAATCTGAAAAGAATGAGACTGCACACTTTAAAGTATTAACTTAGGTCTTTTTTCCTGAAGGAGAAGGTGCTGGCCAGTTCCCTACACTCTATGTGTCCCCATACTCATGGCAAAGCAGGGTAGGAAGAATACCTTAGATGTTACAAATGGTGTACTTTCATACTGCTTCCTAGACTGGCTTCCAGAAGGAATTCAGAAATAGCAATAGAACTTTGGCTGGAAACACCAATTTAGGGACTCACAACATGGAATTGCTGCAGGACATGGCATGATCTTTGCCAAATTTAAGAGGAAAAAGCTCAACCCACGGGAAACTACAAAAAGACTATTGTCCCAAAGGAACTGGAGCAGGGAGGAGTGTGTCTGTCCACGCCCTGAGTGCGGGCTGCTTATCAAGCACATTGCAGGTTCCACCCTAGGAATTTCTTTTGAGGACGCTGGCTTCTGGGCATCTAACTACTACCAGGAGCTTTCTGTTCCAAGAAGAAAGTTCTGGTAACATCACTTGCATGAATAATTCCAGGCATTTGATTTAAAAAACAGAAAGAAAGCAAGCCAACATCTAAGCAGGAATCAGTGGAGAAATGACATTAGGCCCTCGATTCCTCTTCTTTGGTTGGGTTTGTGATGCCACAACCAGTAATCTGAGGCCCTGCGGTAGGAATCTTTGGGGAAGAAAAGATTAATAGTATCGCAAGAATACATTTTGAAAAATACAAAGCCAGAGTATTTGGTCAGTGACATCATGCAGAAAAAAAAAATCAGTCATGTTGATGGTCACAGACAGATTTGTATAAGTAGGGGGAGAGGCGAGGAAGAAAGGGGAGAATTAATGATTGAGGTTAAAGGTCACATGCTGTGCAATCATTGCGTCAGGGAAAAACAGACTCCAAGCAAATCCTGAAGGTTAAAAGTCTCAACTGTGCATGCTCGCTCTGCTTCTTGTTCAAAAGTTTGCAAAACCAGTGCTCAGAACATCTGGACACCAGAGGATGATTCCCCCGGATGGCGAGGGACTCCGCCTCATTGTGGGGGGGAGACGAGAGCACAGCACAAAGCGTAGATGTGCTCGGTGGATGTGGTGTTCTGACAGGCCCGAGGGGAAGCCACATGCTTTCTGTGAAGGGAAAGTGTCTACTTTCCCATGCAAACCAGACCAAAGCAGACCAGACCAGACCAGACCAAACCAAACCAAACCAAGCCAAGCCAAACCAAGCCAAGCCACACCAAACCAAATCAAACCAAACTGGGACTCGAGAAGGAGAGAAAACTACAAAGAGCATCCCAACAAGGCTGGCAAGTACACACGGCTACATCTCTTTCCCCGTTTAATTAAAATGAAAATGTCGCGGTGTGGGGACAGCTCCTGAGAAGTCTTCGCGATGCTGTGAGTCCCTGTCACCCGTGTCAGCTCTTATTACCTCCAGACAGCTCAGCCTTTGGGCAGAGGAAAGCTGTGTGTTCCTGCCTTCACATAATCACTTAAACACTGGGCTTTTAAGAAATAAATTAGAATGTTTCTGGCAGACTTTTATTACTGCATTAATCTTGGGTACATTTCATTTGTCCTCTTTTGTCAGTTTCTATAAGGGCAGAACTAGGTGTCATCCAGGAGAAAATCTATTTTAGATAACTGCTGTTTGACTTCTACAGTATCATTATTTATGAAATAGGTTAGACAAGAAGCCAATATACACTTTTGGTAGAAATTGGCAGAATCTCATTCACGATTTTAGCTTCGAATCAAGTTGTCCTGAAAGGAAATGTCCATCCTCTTCCCATTCTATCAAAACCAGGGACATCAACTGTGGAAGGGAGGTGATACCATTAAAGCAGGTGCTTGCACCAGCTCAGGGGACCATGGGGGCAACACAGCCAGGGCACGGTCTCCTAGACACTGGGTTCACTTCCACTTTTCTGCGTTGTTTCTTTTTCGTGTTTACAGTTCTATCCACGTGTGTTTAACCCTTAGCTTTGTTCATGAATTTCTATCCACATAGAATGAAGAGATGCCCAGGGATGAGTCAGAACTGCAGCATTGATTGATTTTGTTTATGAATTCAAATAAAGAAAGTTATGGAGATAAGCGAGTGGCCAGCAGTCAATTTAAGCAGGTATTTCCTTTAAAGCTTTCCAATGTAACTGTCAAAAATGCTCCCATCACTGTATTCAGGGAAGAGACATAGAAAAATTTAGATATTTGATGTCCTGTACTTTTCTCAAAAGATGTCCCTGAAATTCTAAGCTGATGTTCCATCAGCTTGTACACCCACCCAGGAAGTTCTTTTTCGTTGCGGCATTGAGGATTGAACCGAGGGCCTTCGCACTGAGGTATAGCCTCAACCCTTTTTTTTATTTTATAATTTGAGACAAGGTCTCACTAAATCGCTAAGTTGTCCAGGCTGGGTTCAAACTTGCGATCTTCTTGCTTCAGCCTCCCAGGTGTGCTGCAGCCGGGATCACAGGTGTGCGCCATTACACTTGGCTCAAGAAGCACTTCTTAGATTTAAGTAACGCAACATCTGCCCCATGCTTAACAGCTCCCAGACTGCTACCCAGGGTGGGAACCAGCAAGGCAATCCAAGCTGGGAACTGCAAAGAGCCTGGAGTTTCACAATAGAGCAACCAAGACCCTCTTGGCACATCCGTCCCAAGGCTACGGCCCAAGTCACTGAACAAATCATCAGTGTATCTTTTTACACTTTGTCACCACAAGCAAGGCTCATCAAGAGAAATGGTGTGTCTACTGCTTGAAAGGAGTCAACGATTTAAAACCACGTCCAGCTCCTTCTTGAAATGAACTACAGGCAAAGTCTTTGCTGCCTGTAGAGCTTAAATGCTCCAAGAGGGGAGGTGACTCACGGTGACAGGACCAATCGGGCAAAGACCAGCATCATCTTGAGGCTGAAACCCTGCTGCCACCTTCTAGCTGGTGGCCAAGCCGGTGACCGGAACTAGGATTTCTCTGAGCCTGAAAACACTGAACTTTGCCTTGATCAACAAGCAATGCTTTCCTTTTTCTCTCTAGCGTGAAGGAGGGGTTATAAATAATTAGGAACGTATTATGCAGTCCTGACTAATTCTTAACTTAGCGCCTCCAAAAAAGGAGGAAAATGAGAAATTCCCAGCAAGGCGCTAGGCAGGCAATTTACTGATTAGGGAACTGGTTCTTGTTTTCATTAAAGCATTCAATCTAAATGTCAAATGTAACAATAACACATAAATGACCATTTAAAAAAAAACTACAATTTGAGCTTACACTGCTAATTAGCTGATTTTTTTTTTAATTAAGAGAAATTGGAGGTTTAGGCTCTCCTGGCTTCTTGATTACATCTGATTGAATCACCATGTGATTCCAGGCAAGTTATTGAGGCACCGCGCATCCCAAATCCAGATCTCACTTCCCCGCCATCCTCCTCCCGAATTCGAAGCTGTCACAACCTGACCCTGTGTGTGTGGAAACACGACACTGGGTTGGTACTGCATTTGTATGATTGATTTACCGTGGTCTGTAATTACACGCAACGACTGAAAGTTTTGACTTCGCATTGCATTTTTCATTTAAACCGTACCGTTCTTCCCTGTCCTAGAGAAATAGTCTTTACGTAATTGCTCTCCACGCATCTCCTTGGGTATTATAAATCAGTCCTGCAATCAGGAGACTCAGCACGCACGACTGTTACAGTTGGAGGGCACGAATCGAACAACTTTCATTTCTTATTGGATACGAGATGGAGAAGGCTGTCTGGAGCTGTCAGACCCTGGCAGCAAGCGAAACAGGTCATGTGGGTGATCGGAGGGGCTGGGCTGAGAGATTTGGGCTCCCTTTGTTCCCTAACTGTTGCTGGGCCACCCTTCCCCTAACCCAAATATGGGATCACTGTCTGTGTGCGTTCATCTATTTACGTGTCTACGCTTGCGAGTTGACCTATTTGCACAAATCTATTTGTAACCCCCAAATCAATACTTGCAGCATTTTGCAGTCATTTCTAGAAATGAACAGAGTTATAAAAAAATCAGATTCACCCCACACAACACGCTCCTAGATGAAGCTGAATAAAGTGAGCTTGACCTTGTTGCAGCTCTTACACTGCCAACCATCTTCCTGTGATCAGTCTGGTGCTGTATATTTTCCTGTTTTTCTTGGTGCCTTCACTATGTCAAATGGTCCCCAAAAAGTAGCACTGAAGGCAGTGCCACCTATGTTCCTACGTGCGAGGAGGCTGTGACTGCCACTCAAGCTCCATTCTCCCATGATTTAAAACCATTTTTGTGAGTTCAATTGAATGTGTCAATATACAGTAATCACTTTTAAACAGAAACATATGATGCAATGTTAGGTATTCACTGGATGATGAAAACGTGTTCAGAACTCGCAGGAAGCTAACCTTGTATTTCTCCTAGGAACATCTTCAGCATTTGCAGATTGAGGGCTTGCAACAAGAACATGACTATGGTGAGTACTCAGAATAGACTATATATACAGCAATACTGATCCAAAGTCTTCATTCCGCCTCGCATCCTGGGACAAGGTACACCTTCCTTTTAGGCCAGTGATTCTCAACCTCAGTGGAACACTTGACTTTCCTGGAATATTTAAAAACTCCTATCCTAGACCAGGCAGTTGAGACTCCCTGAGGTGGGGTCAGGCTTTAATGGGTAGCTAAAGCTGAGGATACCCCCATGCGAGTCTGTCTTCCTGCTTCAGGCTTCTCCCACATCCTGATCGTTCTGAATCACTCTGATCAGGTCAGCTGCTGGATCTGACTGCTCTTCACAAGAATGCCCCACACAAACAGCATCTTATTTACTTTTCAAGTGACCTTTAAAGACAAAGTTCAAATCACCACTTCTCCAATCTTGTTTGCTTTTGTTTTACGCAAACTCCTGCTCAGGCTAGTTTGCCCAAGACTATCACTTTTGCTCTGATCTCTGGATGAAATTCCTGATATTTTGGTACCAGATTGCTAACCCAAATGATACCTGAGAAGGTGCTTCTGGAGAATTCTTAAGACACACATTTTGCCCTTGGCCAAGAGTCCCTGCCCCTTGTGGCCATTTTCACTGCTGCTAAGTAAGAGGACAAAGGATTTCTGAATGTGAACCAGCTGCAGAAACTCAAGAACACATGTGATGGCACACATACTAAGATAAAGTTAAAGAAAAAAAAATCACACTTCCTCTTCATCTGATTGACAACTGACTGACAGAAGACAAAAATGTTTTTGCAGAACTGGCATCGCCAGGAGTCTGGTTAGAGAGATGGACTTGTGGCCTCACCCCAGACCTATGCATCAGAATCTGGACCTACTGCATCAGAATCTGCCTTTCAATGGGACTCCGGGAGATTGGTGTGACACTCAAGCTTAGGACATGCCTGTGACCCAACTGTGACTTAGTGGCTTGCATTCTTCATAGTGTGTAGGTTTCCACCAAAACCAAAGCAGCCTGCAAAAATGAGAGGAATCTGGGATCTGAGTTGGAATTCCTGTGACCCTTTTGGGGCTCCGTTTCCCCCACTAGTAGCTAGCAAAAGGCAACCTCATAGGAGTGTTGGGGTGGGATGAAATCATTTCATGTACACAAATGTGTTTAAAGTGCTACAGATATGGGTTATTAGTTGTCACAGTAGCAATAACACTATATAAATCAACACTGCTAATGGAAGAGAAAGCTCAAAAGACTAGCTAATCTTATGACACTCATGCAGCTTTTTGGTGTATTACACTGCCATGAAAAATTTTCTTCAATCACTTGATAGTGCTTCACAGGTTGATAAGAGACAGACCTGTGACACCAAAATGAATGTCTACCTTGGTTGCTCAGAATTCTGACCTACACAGACTTTTTCCTACCTGCCTTATCGGTCTTTTCCCCCTGATGCACATTTGGCTTGGCCCTTTCTTGTTCTCACGCACATTTTAAGTGTTCACACACCTGTTTTCTGAGGAAGCCAGGATACACCTCCTTTTTTACTGACTTTCAGTGCCTGGAACTCCTTGTGAGAGCTTCTTTTAGTCCTGACATTTGTAAGCCATGCTGATGGCCTGAAATCCTTCTTGGAGATCTGAGTACCTCCATTATATCAAGAAATTCAGGCTGAAAACCTGTGTATATGGCTGGGTGACACTGGGTCCCTCACTTGTAAAACAAAGGGTCGGAGTAAATGAATTCATTCATTCACCAGACATCTGCTGAGTGCCCACCATCTGCCAGGCTCTAAGAGCTGAGGGCACAATGTTGCAAAAGCCATGGTGGCCCAGTGGATGCTCTCTTAGCTCTGCCAGAGTTGCTCTCCAATCACGCCATCAGCTTATTTATGCAGTGCAGGTCCCTCTTACACCCCAGCTCATTTGGACAAGATATTGCTTTCTCCATGGTATTTGTTTCTCTGTATATTTATAAGTCGGCCTTGCAACGCCAGGAGACTGGCCAGCCAGGGTGTGGGAGGAGAGCAGCTGCCAGCTGCTCCCCAAGGGCTGGAACCTGGAGGAAGGGATGAGCGGAAGCCTGTCATTCCTCCCCAGTCCAGGCTCCTCCCGTTGCTCCTGCTCACTCAGGCTCCCATGAAAGGGAGAATGAATGGGTTCTCTGTCTCTGCTCTGTTCCTTTCCTACCTGCTCAGGGCAGGGACATTACACTGTCATTTTTCCCAGTACAACCCAGAGACCCACCCTTTCCCAATCCTCTGTCCTCTGATGAAGTCACATGGGAGTGAACATCATGACAGCATCCATTACCATTTGCCATGCTGACTGCATGTCAGGGACTCATGTAAGTGTGTTTGCACACTGTTCCACATAATCCCCATCCAGTGCCCTGCAGAAGGAGGTTCCGTCATTACCCCCTACCCCTGCCCCATTCACAGACAGGAAGCCGAAGTGCAATGAGATAAAGGACTTGTCAAAGGTCAAACACTTAGGAAGTGGCAAGAGCCAGGGTTTAGACACCACGGTTCTCTGACTTGCCGGCCTGTGTTCTTAGGTCCAAAACAATACTGATTCTCAAGGTGGAAAGAACTCTGAGTTTAATCTATAGGGCTGGACACTGAACAATCAATATCTAAAATTCTGAGCAAGTCCACTAGCTTCTCAGGGCCTCAGCATACTCAGCTGGAGAACAGCACAATGGTAACACCTATTTTTCCTACTTCCTAGTGTTGCTATGGGGATCACATGAAATGGATGTTCTCTGCATGATCCAATCATCTATTCAACTATGCATCCATCCCATTCATCCACCTATCCACCCACCCACCCATCCACCCACCCATCCATCCATCCACCCACCCATCCATTCACGTACCCATCCATCTACCCATCCATCCATCCACCCATCCATTCTCCTATTCATCCATCCATCCACCCATCCATTCACCTACCCATCCATCCATCCACCCATCCATTCACCTATCCGTCTATCCACCCATCCATTCACCCATCCATCCATCCATTCACCCGTCCATTCACCTATCCATCCATCCATCCACCCATTCATTCACCTACCCATCCATCCATCCACCCATCCATTCACCTATCCATCTATCCACCCATCCATCCATCCACCCATCCATTCACATATCCATCCATCCACCCATTCATTCACCTACCCATCCATCCACCCATCCATTCACCTATCTATCTATTCATCCATTCATCCATCCATCCACCTATCCATCCATCCACCTATCCATCCATCCACCCACCTATCCATCCATCCATCCATCCATCCATCCACCCACCCACCCATCCATCCATCCATCCCATTCATCCACCTATCCATCCATCCATCCATCCACCCACCCACCCATCCATCCATCCATCCACCCATCCATCCATCTACCCATTCACCCACCTATCCATCCATCCATCCATCCATCCATCCATCCATCCATCCATCCATCCAATATTTGCTGAGCATCTGCCTTGTATGGGGCATATGCTGGGCGCTGGAAAGAATGAGGATGAAGGCTCACTGATACAATATATAAAAAGGTGATTTTTGAAATGAAAAAATATGAGTTGCTACCTTCTTGGAAAAAGAGTTTAAGCTAACTTCCTTATTTATTCACTCATTCTCCATGCATAGAGCATGGTACTAGTGACTAAGGCTACAGATGCCAAAAAGAGTATATCTACCAGATAGGGCTACACAGTTGCAAGCAGCATTTCTTATCATTTACTGAGTCATCACTTTCTATCATTTGGAAACACGCAGCAGCTAGGAGCTACAAGACAGTGTTAATATTCTAAGTAACACTTTGTATGAAGGTGAAGAATTGCTGAAGGAAGTCAAAATTTTAGGTGATTTCAATTTCAATTAATTTGTCACAGTATCTCAACGACTAATGAGAGTTTCTGAGGAGGTGGTGATGCACCAGGACCAAGATGCCTCTCTGAATCTCACCTTCCTTTTTAGGGTGACAGTGTGAGGGGAATTAGATGAATGTCAAAAAGCTATTTCTCCTTGGTGTCTGTGGTAAATGTTCATACTGATTCCTTGGATTCAAGTTTCCTTCCATGCAACTGTTTAAAATCCACGGCTCTGAGTAGCAAAAGATTCCCCAGAACCAAATTAGAAATCACCTGCCCGGCCACATGGAAAGTGTCTCTTTTCCATTTGGGCTCTCCCCAAATGGCTCACAAAGCTATGGTTCTGGTCTCATGTGGGTGGCGAGGGAAAAGTTAGGCAAATGCATTTTTTAAAAAAATTCAGTCCAGATCAGATCTTTTTAATTTTAAATGCTAGAGAAACAGCAGACTTAAGAGAGACAACCTGGGCTTTCATATATATTTTTTTTCCTTTAAAAATGTTAAAATAACCATGCTGTTTCTCTAAAGGACAAGCTGTGCTTTAAGACTGTGTCTCCTGAAATGAACGTTCTGCCCCACCTAGGCCCAAAGGCAGATGGGACAGAGCTTCACACTCCTGAGTTAGGCCCTCAAGAAAATTAGTGGAGAGCAATGCCAAGGGCTGACTGAAGAGTGGCTGCCGCTGACACTGTGTATGTGCCCAGTGGAAAAGGGATGGGATTTTAATGATGGTGCATCTTTTCTTGAACTCTCCCCCTACGAACATTATTTTGAGAAGACTAGAAGGCATCAGTAACACTCTAATTTGTTCCCTTCATTTATCTACGGGCCTACATTATCAAACAATTCCAGAACATTAAAGCAGGAAGAGATTTTGTGATGAGATAAATATCATCTAATCCATCCCTCCTGGTTATTTTATCAGTTAAGAAATCAACAAGAGATATCCCAGGGTCACTCAAAAAAAAAAAAAAAAGTTGATATTGAAGCTAAAAGTACAACTCCAACATTTTTTACCTTCATGGGTCCTACTGGATCCAAGGTCAGTTTTCATAGCAATCTCATTGAAAAAGTAGAAAAATAGTAGAACAGTGATGTAAAATGGATAATCCCTCATTTGACACTGGACTTTTGTATGTTGCTGGACCCAAATCTCCAGGCCTTTGGGAGTGCATGACAGCATAAACAGTGTAATGCAATACAGCAGGAGCTAGGGCCTACAAAAGACAACTGTATGGTACCGGGGTTTTTCCAGGGCCGATGCTGTCACATCTGAACACCGCCCTGGGATTTTCCAGGGCTGGACACTCTGTGACTGTCCTCCTCTTGCTGATTGTTCACCTTGGCCTCCACCACTTGTCACGGCATGCGTGGGACCCTCCCATTTTCCCCTAATTCGTTGGAAAGACTGATGTAAAGTCAAGTACCATTTGTGAGTTTGTGGACTGGCAAAAGCAATACCTCTTTGGCCACCCATGGAAGACCTTTTTTGTTTTCCTCATTATAGTTAATCCTACTACTCAGCTTGGGTTGTATTTGCTTAATTCTTCATTTTTAATCATGCAATTACATTCCTGTGGGGGTTTCCACTTCAGAGGTCCATGTGTAGACTACTAGAAGCCATCAAAGGATGGCTGCCAAGTCAAACGATGGCTCTCCCAAATTCTGTATCTAATGACTTATCATCTGAGAAGAAGGGACATTATTCCAGGAATGTGACTCCTGTAAGACCTGGGCTTTAGAGTTTTTTTTTTTTTGTCATGTACTGTACTTCATAACTAAGGAGGACTGTAAAATCTGTCATCATAAAGCATGAAAAACCTTCGGGAGTCACTTCATCAGTCTTTCGGTCCTCCCAGCCTCATTTCCAGATAAGACAAGGGGCACCAAGGGAAGTAGATGACAGCAGAAGGTGCCATAGTGAAGGAGAGGAAGCGCGCTCTCCTGGGTCTACTCCTGCTCAGTGTGATCTTCGACAGGCGCTGACCTTCCCAGGGCCGACCTCTCACCTTGAGAAACGGGTACCATCACACAAGAGAGTTAGGATGGGAAGATTGCTGTGGAGAAAAGCAAGAGTTCTAGGGAGCTCTGAAGGAGGTGAAGAAATTTCAGGCACATCCCATTAAAGATTTTTAAGACAGACAGACAGACAGACAGAGACAGACAGAGAGAAAGAGTGGGGGGGGGAGACTATCTCCACTTGAAATCAGTGACTCAGAGCAGCATAAAGTTAAGTTCCATTGCTTAAGTTTCAAAGACCACAGTAATTATGGATGACATAGTTATTTAGTGGGCTGTAGGCACTGTAGAAGATCAACATGTGTACCTTTTATTCATGCATATATTCACTGAATAAGCATTTATTGAACATCTCCAATATGCCAGGCAGCGTTCTGTGCAATGGGAATGCTGTGGTGAATAAGACCTCTTGAAATTTATATTCCAGTGGGGACACAGATAACACACAAGTAAACAAATTAAAACAGCCCTCTACTTCACCCAGATGTTGTTGCTGCGCTTCCTGAAAACACTGAAAGGACAACAAGGGCATAACCCCATAAGGACAAAAGATGCAGGAGAGAGGACGACAGGAGACAAAAGGTTATCAACAGACCAGGGAAGTCAACAAAATGTTGGAAGCTGGGAAGCAGAAGGACACCGAGGAAGGTGGGAAGGTGCCACAGATGGCCGTAGTCAGGGGAAGCCCGACAGCTCCAGAACTGCCCGGGAGCTGAGGGCAGGTGCCTCTGACAGCACAGGTGTCGGGAATGCTAAACACAGATTTGGTTTAAAAGTGTGTCTAAGGGATGGGGAGGCCCCTAGATTCTATACCTTGCCACACACCTTTGGTAACTGTTATTCAGCACTTGTCTCCTAATAGCCTGGAAAGCCCTGGCTGCTGGGCCTGCACCTCCCAGGGGGAGGCTAGAGGATGCCCCTAGCGGGAAGAGCTGGTCCACAGGAGAATTACAGGTGATGGATGTCCCAGACAGACAAACAGACAGACAGACAGACAGACACACACACACAAACACACACAGAGGCCAGGTGCTCACCTGATTTTCCTGTGATGCAATTCATGCATACATTCCCTCATATGAAAGTAAAGCCAAGAACCAGTAGATGATGACTAAAGATTGCCCCTTGCTGGAGATAAGAGTGCAAAGCCAGGAGGAAAAGAAACGCCCAGGAGACATGAATAAGGGAAGAAGAACAGCCCCCCAGTCAAGTGTTATAGCTTTACAGGGACTAGAAAAAAAATTTTTTGTACTAATAAAACAAGAGCAGAATGCCACACAAAAAGGAACATTCAAAAAATAAGAACTCACGGAAATTTCAAAATACAATAGCAGAGATGGAAAATTAAGAGTAGGTTTGGAAGATAAGGTTATAGGAATCACCCAGACAGGAGAGCAAGGAAGGAAGGAATCAGAAAAATGAAGGAAATTAGAAGATCAAGTATAAGAGCTATTACCTGATTTACAGTGTTCTTAAAAGAGAGAAGACAGAAAGCGAAGGCAAGGAAATCAGTTTTAAAAGTAACATCTCTGAGAACTGAAGCAGCTCACCTTTTTAGACCAAGAGAACTAGTTTGAAGGTCACCAGCACAGACTGGAGTAGGAGGATAGAAGGCTCCAAGAAGCTCATTTTCAAGAAAAAAGATTAGAAGAAGCAGAACTATGCCTTCCCGTGAAGCAGGTTCTACCATGTGGATCCGTAAGAGACTCAGCGAGAAGCAGAACCATGCTTTCCTGTGAGCCGGCCGGTGTGTGGGCTGGGAAGCCAGAAGACCATCCCCTGGCCCCACTGCAGTAAGCAACTGGTTGACTTGGAGGACTCTGGGTGAGATGATAGCAACTGAGATGAAAGAAATAGCTTGATGCTTGTATTGTTTGGTTGACCTTGCAGGCCTGGGGCTGGTGGTCTGGGCATCCACTTGGAAGACAGCAGTGAGCACTGTGGTAACTGTGAGGGGATTTCCTCCTGTCTTGTTTTTGAAATCCAATGTGTGGTTCTGTTTTTCTGTTTTGTTTTATTCCTGTGCCTGGTAACCTGAGCAACTACTTTGAAGATAGCAATGTACAGTATCCCGATCATTGTTAAATTCCTATTATCTTGTTTTGAAAACCTATTTGTAGCTGGGTTTTTGTTGTTGTTGTTGTTGTTGTTTTGCTTTTGTTGTTTTTTTAGGCTTGTTTGCTTCTTGATTTATGTTTTTTTTCTCTTTAAAATACAATAAAAAGAAAAATAAAAAAGATTATACTTAACACCCAGAGAGGGTTTCCTCAATTGTGTGTAGCATTCCCTTGTCAGTCTGAAGACATCAAGGCCAAGAGAGGTCAAGGTGTTTCTCCACAGTCACACAGGTAGCATTCAAGTAGCGCTGGGAGAGTCTGACTCACAGTATGTGCCCTGCACCCCAACTGGGTACAGCTGTGATCTTTCTGGACTGATTCGGATATCCAGTGACTGGCCTAGGTTGGTGCTGCGGACACCAACCCTGCAAGGACAAGAGTGTAACAGGAAAGGGAGTGTGGAGAAGGCGTAGTCATTTGCTTCAACCCTTCAGTCCTAGAACCTTGGCCACCTCCATTTCTAGGTTGGGAGTTGTGGATTATCCAAGTTGGAACAATTCTAGGAAGTCGGACCTGGCCTTGAGCTGCAGAACTTGAGGGCAAGTAAAGCCTCCAGCCAAAAGAGAATACCTCCACTCTACCTCGTCATGGGCTCACATATGTGGTTCCCAGTGGGATCGTTGTCCCCACCATTATGGATTTGTTTGGGGCCAAAATTTCATCAGTGTTCCAATGGTACAGCTTTGGAACTGGAGTTCTTAGGATTCATTAAGTTGAAGGCAACTCTGGGAGTTGAGCAGGTTTTTGTTTTTTGGATTGCTGCCAACTAAGCCAAGGGCCCATTCACATCTCTGCCAGTCTGGATGATTCCAAGGGGTGGAGTGTAGGTGGGCTGATTTAAAGAGGGAGGGTAGAGGGGTCAGCTGTGTCCGAATCAGAATTCTTAAACAAACTATACCCAGCAAACACCCTGTTTCAGTCCCTGTCTCCTAGGTTAAATTATTAAATGATTTACCCAGTATGAGGAAGTGTTGAAAACAATGACCCAGGTCAAGGAATCTCAGCTAACCTTCTGCCTGGAGTGATGTTTGTGAGTTCAACTCTTGCTTTGTGCCCTTAGGCCATTGCAGGAGTTGCCAAAATGACAGAGCCTTCTCCTGGTCACTTTGTAGCTCTTTTCCCAGACTGAAGATCCAAGAAGCCAGCATGAAATCCTTTACTTGCTCTTTGCTTGAAGAAAAAGCATGTATTCTTTCCATCAAGCTTTCAAGAAGTCTGTTCACGGAACTGCTAAGGATGGAAGGCGACTGGCACAAACACGTGTAGACGTGAGGATGTGCTCGCACGTGTGACCCTGTGTCGTGCTACTGCAGTCAAGTGCTTAGAGAATTTTCTCCAGGGAACTGCTTCTCCAATACCCCATCATTAGCTGCTCTCTGAACTGCATATAGATTGAGTGGTGGGGGAAAAGGAGCAAAAGAATAGCTCCAGAAGCAAAAATTATGCAGCTGTCCCTAGCTAGAGAAACGGAGAGATCACCAACAGAATACTGGAGGAGGAACTGTGACCATCCAAAGCTTTCAGTTCTTTTTCACAAACTTCCTAGATGGAAACCCTTCAAGCAGCACACCATTTGTTGACAATACTCTTTCCTGCATAACAGTGAGCTATGCAGCAATGCTTACCTTGATTTTAGGATCTGCAGTTCAGATCTACTTTTAGGGACCAGTTGGGCTCAACTATATGGTCAGTCAAAGAGAAGACCCTCTTGGCTCACTCTTTTTTTTTTTTTGCGTCACCGGGGATTGAACTCACAACCTCGTACCTGTCAGGCAGGCGCATAAGCCACTGAGCCAAACTCCCAGCCCTAGAAGACCCTCTTGGGACTCAGGAGCTCTCAGACTTTAAGGCTTAGCAATTAATGCATTGAGATCCCAGTGAATATAGAGTCACATTACCAAAAGTAAATAAATGTACATTTTTACCCAAAGATACCTTTATGACTTTTAGATTAATATTTGCATATCTATCCAGTTGAGGTAAGAACAAGAAGTCAACAAGAAGCAAGCCCTCGCTGGAGTTGGTGCCATGTGCAGGCCACTGGTGGGTGAACCAGATGCCAGCCCGTTCCGGCGTGCAGGCTGGAAGACAAGAAGAGCCGAGCCCCACCCCCTGCCACCGTAAACGACTGGCTGATCTGGAGAAACACAGGCTGCGATAATAGCTATTGAGGTAAAATACAATTTAATGCTTGTAGTGTTTAGTGTTTCACTGACTTTGTAGGCCTAAAGCTGATAGTCTGATCATCTATTCAGAGGATAACAATACAGAGTGTATTATAACCTTCTGAAGGTGGCAGCCATTGCTGGTTCCCTATTGTCTTGTTTTGAAATCCTGTATCATTTTCATTGTTCTGCTGGGTTGGGTTTTATTCTGTTTTGTCTTCTTTGATTTTATTATATCCAATGGCATGGGCAGCTATTTCAAAGATAACAAGATATTTTATGGTAGCCATTTTGGATTTACTATTATCTTGTTTTGAAGTCCTTTATTGTGTTCATTGTTTTGTTTTTATTAGTTCTATTCTGTATTGTTTTGTTTGATTTTTACTATGTCTAATGGTATGAACAGCTATTTTGAAGACAACAAGAGGCATTACGGTAACCACTGTTGATTTCCTATTATCTTGTTTTGAAATCCTATATCGCTTACACTGTTTTGTTTTGATTGGCTTTATTCTGTTTTAGTTTGCTTGGTTTTATTCTCTTTAAAATAAAAATTACAAAAAACAATTATCCTGTTAAACATAGCAGAGTTAATGACAATATCACAGACAAAAAAAAATTAGTGTATTGAACAACAATAAACATATGGAAGTAAAAATATACTTTCCTACAATCTAGCTCCCTAAGGCCTGCACCAAAATTCTCCAACTTTCCAGGCATCTTGCAGTCTTGAGGACCCTTCCAGCACCCAGTGGATACAGACCCAGCCTCTACTGCAGCCAAGACCTGCGTCAGCATTTCTCCTCTTCTCCTGAATGGATTTGGGAAGACCACATTCTCTGCCTTTACAAGCACAGCTGTAAAGGGGTTAGAGCCACCACCTGCCCCACCTGTGCAACTTGATATAAATGGGATTTGCTAAAAACAGCCAAGCAAGCCCATAATCCCAGCACTCTGGAGGCAGAGGCAAGAGGATCATGAGTTCAGGTTCAGCCTGGACAATTTAGACCCTATCTCAAAATAAAAATAAAAAATAAAAAAGGACCTGGGGATATATCTTAGTGCAAAAGCCTCAGTTCAATCCCTAGTACTGCAAAAACAAGACAAATCAAAACACAGTAAAGTAAGTCTTTCAACATACAGAGATAATCTCAACATACAAAGAAGATGATTGTCACATACATTGGAAAAAAGTCACCTACAGGGAAGAATAAACATAGACATATATCTCTCACCATATACTAAAATCAAATCAAAATGCATCAAAGACCTAGATGTAGGAACAGAAACACTGAATCTACTGGAAGATAAAATTAGTAAAACTTAAAGACATAGACATAAGCAAAGATCTTCTGAACAGAACCTCAGTTGTACAAGAAATAATACCAAAATCAACAGATGGGGTTATACCAAATTTAAAAGCTTCTTCACAGCAAAGGAAACAACCAGCGGAGTGAAGAGACAACCTAGAGAGGACTAATATCTAGAATATATAAAGAACTCAAAAAATTAGACCCATAAAAATAAAAGACCCAATCAAAAAGGGGAGACTTGAAATGAAAAAGTACAAATGGCCAATTAATACATGAAAAAATGGTCAGTATCTTCAGCCACTAGAGAATTGCCAATGAAAACAGCATGAATTTCATCTACTCCAGAAAGAATGGCTATCATCAAAGTCTCACAAAATAACAAATGCTGGTAAAGTTGTGAGGGGGGAAAAATGAACCCTTCTACACTTGTTGGTGGGAATGTAAACTAGACTGTATAGCCGTTATGGAAACCAGTAGGGAGATTTCTCCAAAAAAACCAAAATTAACAATTCCCTTTGATCTAGCTATAGAATGCCTCTTCTGGATATCTTTGCAAAAGAGTTAAAGTCATCATATTACAGCGATCCATGCATACGCATGTTTAAAGCAGCATAATTCATACTAGCTAACTCTTGGAAGCAGCCCATATGCCCATCACCAGGTAAATGGATAAAGACAATGTGATATGCAAATACAGACAGAGATACACAGATGTAGATATAGATTATCTATCTCAACCATAAAGAAAGATAAAGTCACTTGTCGGAATATAGATGCACCTTGAAGTCATAATGCGAAGTGAAATAAAACCAACACAGAAAGTTAAGTATCAAATGATTTCTTTTAAATGAAAAACCCAAAATGTAAAGAGAAAAATAAAGAGAGAGATGGTAGATTTTGTACAGACTAGAAGGAGATTTTGGGGTGGAGGAAGAGGGTAGGGCCAGAGAGAAAGTGGTCGTGAAAATGATTAAGACATGATATATGTACCAATTCTCCAGGATGAATATAGTTATGATGTATTGCAAACATAAACCAATAAAAGAAGAATAAGCCTCAGCTATGTCACAAAAATCACCTGCAGAAACCCCTTCAATGTTTGTCATTTTACATACTTCATAGAATATTAATATTGATAGAGAATCTCAGGAATGAGGTCCTCAGAGTTTAAGAGCTCCTGCCAATAAAGACTAATTAGCAGCTAGACAATTCAGATCTCAAGTCGCAATTTTAGTCACTGGGAAAGTGATCTGATTTTTAAAAATGTGATTTCAGGCAAAATGAAACATTTCCACCGAATATGTTTTCCATCATAGGTTGCACTTTGATGCCAAGACCAGACACAAGAGTTCACCAGTGTCTTAGTACTCCCCCATTCAGTCAGCTCTTTCTTCTAAGGAAGTTGATTTCTAGGCTCTCTGTGACATCACGGGGCCCCCAAGTTAAGCATGGGTACCCCAGCTGCCCACTGATACCAGTCAGAGCTGGAACTGAGTGATATATGCTTTAGTTTATTTTGACTTGGGTATGGAAAGTTTTTTTTTTTTAATCTAAAATGGTCACTTTTTGAGACAACCCCAAAACTGCATGCCCCTGCTCCCACTGTGGAAACCTCTGAGTTGGCCACATGTCAATAAAACCAGTGACAGGCTCACTATTTATCAGAGCTCTGAAAACAAAGAGACTTATCAGATCTCTCCAAACAGTCCACTTTTCCTCCAAAAGGATCCCGTCACGATGAAACCGCAAACACACAGCAACAATGGCTTTTCAGCAGCTCATGATACCAGCAACTTAAAAATCAGCATTTGGAGGTGTAGCATGTTTCAGGTACCATCACTGCGAAGACCTTCAGCGGTGCTTTTCAGCAATCTTCTTTGCTTTATATACGGAAGAGACTAAGGAACATGTGGTAGTGCCTTCCATAGTAATAAACCTTAAAACACTTCTAACTTAGCAAATCACTCTGTATTCGGCATTCTCTCTCACTTTTAGAATCTCTTCACCTCCCTCTCTCTTCACTGACACCTTCATGTCTTTTACTAGGTGGCCCATGGCACTGGTGTGGCACTCACTTTACCAGAGTCAAACTGCAGTCCGCCACACTTCCCGATTGTGTATTCCAGGTGGCTGTCGCTAGCTGTCACATTCTTTAAAATGAGGGGACCAGGATTCTAGCCACGTTCCCCGGAATATGCCCTCAGCGCTGAGTGCAGCAGGGGTCTCTTCCTGACTCGACACCTGCCGTTTATCTCAGAAGCTCCGCTCTTCTCCACCTCCAATATGATGATGGTGATGAGTGCTGTGTTATCTGTCAGTGTCTGATGCGCTGGAGAATTTTCTACCGTGGAAGCATATAATGAAAGCGTGGAGCAGGATCCTTAAGGGTACCCAGCATTACACCTTCCATAAAGACACGGGATCCCCCTAAGAGTTTAAGGTCACACGGAAAAGTGGGGTGAAGATACTATTCCATCACCCTTTTCACTACCAAACATTCTTTTTCTTCTTACTCTGAACTCTTGGGACTGGCCACACTTGTATGGCCTGTGTAGCCATGTATATAGCCATGTATGTGCATGTATAGCCATGCAACTACATGTAAAGCCTGTACAGCCATGTATGTATGTGGAGAGCCTCATTGATCCCTAGTATTACTTAGGCATCATTTTAATAAAGTTGAATAATATTTTTACACTTATTACTCATTAAAAAACTACTGTTGGTAATGGATTCCAAAGGAGCAACATGAACACACTTCTACCCTACTCCTGAACTCTTTCTTCTAAAAATTTCACCTCTTTTAAGGTATTTAGTGAGATCTATCACTGTAACAATCCTTAAGGGGAGGCTGGTATTTGTGGGGTGCTGGGTCTTTACAGGGTCGATTCCCAGAACATTGACTTTATGTGTATTGGAATAGTTTTGTCACAGGGCTGCCCCAGGGCTCCTGCCCCATCCCGGCTTAGTGCAGAACCTGGCTGGTGGGAGGAGACCTCTTACAATCACAGTATCAGTAAGGGCTATCATTTGCAGAGCAACTCTTACTAACAAGAAGTTTCTCAACTAACCCTCAAATAATTAACCCTCATGACCTCTCTAACTAAGAAGCTCTCTTCACTCCTCTTTGCTTACCCAACTTGCTAGATCAACCAGTATCGTCCATTCCCTTGAAAGTACCTGCTGATGTTCAAAGCTCACCAAGTCCTCCATGGCGGTGATTTATCTGTGCCTTTCTGGCTACCACCGACTGATGTGTAGGTGTCTACCCCAACCTGTCCAAGCCAGTGGTGTTTATTGTAAATAAATAATTTTGCTAAGTGTTACGAAAACGATGGCATAGGAGGTACAAAATGTTATCTGCATGAAAATCCAAAAGCTTTGGAAATATTGTTTTTGCTTAAAGGTCTATTGAGTTTAGTGTGAGAAAATGACAAGCCAAATTATAAAAAGAAAAAACAAAAGCTAGAATGATTCTATGCTGGGATTGTTTTGGGTTTTTTTTTTTGCAAATGTCTTCAAATTCCTGCCTCAATTTAAAAAGTCAAGATAATAACACATTAAGGGTGTGATTTATGCAGCAAAGGCAAAGAGCACCCTAGCCATTATTGTACGTAAGAAAGATTGCAAAGGGAAGGACATATTAATGCTCAAGGTTGAAACAGAGGCTCCAAGGCTCATGGCTCCTCGCTTTCGATGGCTGTTACAATGAACACGTCAACCTTCCTGATCAAGAGAACTACGAGGTCTCCTGCTGAAATTTAGTCCCACTTTATAGACGAGGAAAGGAGGCTTAGGGATCAGGTGTCCAGTCCATGGTGACACCACCTAGTTACTGGTGGCGCTGGACTTTAAAGCCAAGTTGTCTGACTTCTCCATCCAGATGGCATCATGGCTTATACCTCAGCCTTGAAGCTCTCGAGCGCCACCTGTCACCATCCACCTCCCTGTGGAGAGCTAACACTGCCGTGGTTTCAAGGTTTCACGTGTCTGTAACTTGATCCTGAGTGTGGCAGAGAGAGACTGTGCAGGCCCCATACGGGGTGGGGGTGTCGTAGGACGACCGAAGGTCAGTGGAGGGTGTTGCCTTTGGGAAGCAGGCACCATCGTTTTCATGGACGCTTGGTGCTTCCCACAAGAGGGACATCATAAAAGCCTGAGCATGGCCCCCTGGGGTTCTCTTGGTTCCAGTGATGTGTTTCCTCACTCCGTTACACAGTCCTGCCACTGCCATTTGCCATAACACCACTAAAGGGTTGTTTCCTCCCAAACTTAGCTGATGCAGTGCCGTAATGTGGTGGGCTGAACAAACCTCTTTTCTTTATAAAGTTAGCCTGCCTCATGCATTTTGTTACAGTAATAAAAAGCTAATACAAAAATCTCCCTGAGCAAAGCAGAAGATGCAAGCATCAAATAATTCATTAGAAATCTTTTAGTCCATGTGGATTTTGCTGTGCTTTCTTGTGTTTTGAATGGCTTTCTCTCAACAAGGATGGCCGTGTAACAAGACTGTGAAGCAGTTTCTGCGCTCTCAGGGGCCCTGTTTGCTAACTCAAGCCATGGCACATGTCAATGGAAATGTTCCAAATTTGGGACAAGGAATAACTATCATGGAGGCTATGGGGAGTTGTAGCCTCTCTCCAGTCCACAAAATCACTTTCTAGCATTTTCCAGATTTTGGAGCCTTTGCCTCAGTTGTTTCCTCCTTTCTTTTCTGTTTTTTGTTTGTTTTGTTTTTGAGATGAGTTCTCATTAGGTTGTCCAGGCTGGGATTAAATTTACCATCCTCCTGCCTCAGCCTCCCAAAGCAGGGATTATAGGTATACGCTACCGTATCTGGCTTTGCCCCTCATTCATATCCTTCTTTTAGCTGATTTATACTTCTTCTTGCCTGATACTACATTTTACCTAAAAAAAAATATTGCGGGCTAGGTGGGGGGAAGGGATTGCAAGAATGATATTTAGTGTCTAATGGGCAGAAAATGTAGCCTAAATTGAGAGTAATAGTTGCCACTAAGATTTATTCTCACCTTGGTACCTGAAACCATGAAACTGGGGTTTAACATGCTTGATATTAAAGACATCAAAGCTACACTCACGATTCATCTTTCTTCAGTGTACTTACTCTGAGTTTGTCCCTGGAATTCTTAAAACTGATAAAAGAAGAAAAAAACAAGCAAATGCAAATTGAAAAGTTTTCCACTTGCAGAGCAGCTGGTGTTAGGCTAGGACTCTAAATCTCGTGAGATAATAGAATTCATAAGGTGGTGGGGCTCGAAATGAATCTTGCTATCTTGTTCTTCTCTCTCCTTTCTTCCTCCTCCCCTTGATGAGGCTGGCCATACTTCAGCCATTCATTCCAGCCAGAATCCATCCTAGTTTTAAAGTACAGTAGAGAACACGAACACAGCTGTCTTCCTTGCCAGCCCATCTGGTGTTTAGTAACCCTGGCCCATCATTAAAGTCTAAAAGCATCATTCCAACCATGGAGCGGATGGATGGCCCAGCCCCATAATCCAAGGTGCACAGAACCCGCGTGGGCCATGGCCTCTTCCCATGCAGCAGGGTCTCTAATGCACAATAAATAGCAGAATTCTTACTACCACATTTTCTGATTGTTCTTCCCTGAATCCTAGGAAACACACAGTAGGTACTGTGCAGAAATCCAAGGTCTTGTAAGATGCCTGAACTCTTGGGAAGAGGACACGGGACTCATCGTTGAGTTCTTAAAGATGTCACAGACCCGTCTTTACAATAGAGTGTGTGTTGGGAAGGCCAATGCCATACTAAAAAAAGTTTCCTCCAAAGGGGAAGGAAGCTAAAGCTAAAAATATATCATGCCAGCTGTTATAAATGCTTCTCAAAGGAAGCAAACCAACTATTTCATTAGTTATCTCTTTGAAGAGCAAATGAGAGGTTAAGGGAATAATGGTATATTTTAGCTCTGTGCCAGGTTGGCTAGATTTTTTTTTTTTTTAGAAGGAAGAAATTTCCCACCATTAAAGAAAGCTGGTTGGTGAAAGATGAAATAACCGCATGAGAACTTACAAAGAATTCCAAACTATATCATTAGTGGCTCCGAAGGACAAGGATAACCTAGAGCCTGCAAGACTGAACCAGTGTCTCTAGGCCTGGCCCTTCCTATCCAATCCCCAAAGGCCACTGGCAAAGGCCTCTCTCCTCACCACTCTTGCCCACAGCTATGCAGTCTGCCTCTTCCTCTTCAGTACCTGTGTTTGGATGGTTTCTTGCAGCTTGACCGGAATGCACTGGAAGTGGCTAAACAGGGCAGAGGGAGAAGGTCTCAAGCAAGCTTGTTACACCTGAGAGAGTTTGCCCTTAGAGAGAGGGGGCAAAGGAGATGAATGGATTTTTTTTCTAATTGCAAAATTGGGGCTCCCACAGCAGCCACTTTCCTTCAGATACACTTCTATATCTTGCCACAGATTGGAGGATTCTCCTACCTGGGGAGGTCAGTAACACCCCACTCCCTACCACCAATATTTATATATAAATCTAGGAACTGGATATCCCAAAAGTAATTTATTTTAACTTTTAGTTTTGAAATAATTCTAGATTTATAAAAAATTGCAAAAACACTACCTAAGAAGTACTTATATACTCATCAGTCAGCTGCCCCTATGATGACAAGTCACATGACTACAGCACGTCACCCAAACCCAGAATGGACATTAACACAACACAGCTAACTAGACTCAGGGCCTTCGATCTTGGCGGTTTTCACAGGCTCTCATTTTCTGTGTGAATGTACGTGTATAATTTTATGACATCTCACCCCAGCCCATTACAAATTCATAAGACTCCCTACCCGTCCCCAATCAAGATCACACTATGCTTCCAACGTCTGTTAGTATTTAAACCAATTTGGTAAAATAAGTCACAAAAAGAACAAGAGTAAAACTAAATGTCACTACAACCATACAACAGAAGGCTAGATGATCGATATGACTGCTAAATCTTCAGCGTATTCCTAGGGACGTTTTCTCGTTTACTCTGGAAGAGCATTATTTTCAGGAACATCTGCCCGGTGAGCCCAGGAATTTATTAAGTGCCTGCTGTCTAGCAAACATTTCAGGCAGGATGGGCAGACAGGCTTCAGCTCACACGCGTCTCTTACTTTATAGCGGCTGCCTGCAGGGCCGTGAGGAGGAGGATCCAGAGGCCACATCTGGGCTTAGGAAGTACAGCCACCGTGGCACAGAATGTCTGTCCCGGGGGAGTGGCAGCTGGGTGCATGCCAGGAATCTGCCATCTCCAAAGTTTCTGTGACTTTGTGAGCCACATAGTGGTCTGAGGACTGGGAAAAGTGACGAAGAGGCACAATCCCTGTCCCCAAGGAGGTCATCAATGGGACGGGGGGTGAATATGTTGACCCAAGCCTGTGATACAGGATGCCGTGCATGCGAGGCTAACACACAGGAGCCCCTCTGGCCTGCTCCAGGGAGAAGGGCAGCAGTGTGGGCAGGGTCTCAGATCTGTGAGCTGTGCAGACCACCAAAGGACAGCTGGCTGCTTGGGGGAAGGGGCCAATCTAGGGTCAGAGAGAAACAAGTCTACTAGCTGCTGATTGAGCACATTGTAACCTAGGTTAGAAACCAGACTCAGGCCTGACTGCCTGGGTTCAAATCCTACCAACACCTTTTAGTCTCTGTTCGTCAAGCATCAAAAGAGCAGGATAATAATGTGCCCTGTCCTAGAGGTTAAACGAGCCAACAATCACACAAAGCATTTTAAACAGTACCCAATATTTAGCAAATACCACGTTGGTAAGTGCCACTGCTAATTTACTTTTTTACAGTCTATGGTACTGAAAACTTTTAAATGTATTCTTTTTATCATCAGAAAAATGAATGAAGATTAATAAAGGAAATACTACAGTTTCTCAGCTGAACCGCCTATGTGCAGAGGTGGGCAAATCAAACGGAACATTTGAGAATAATTTGGGTTCCCAAAGTTGCTTGGTCTCTTTAGAGGCTCTCAGATCCCTTCCTTCCGCCCACTTTCACTGCCTTCCTTCATTCCCTTTCCCTTCACGAGCCTCTCCTTTCTTATCACTGTCTTCCAGCCCTGCCCGCACACTGGACCCCCATTCCTTTGCTCACAATCTTCCTACCCCAGTACCCCACCCCATTCTCTGCTTCTCCATCCTAGCTCACTTCCCATTTCCTTTGCCAACGCCCTTTCGGCCTGGTAGCGCACAAGGCTCTCTCCAGCCCACACACTCCCAGTGCTTTCAGCACAGACCCAGCTCTGGCTGGAAGGTAGCAAGTTTGGCCCTTACCCAGTGAGGTCCCTTGATCTTGAACTGCTCAGGCCTGCAGAACTGTTGAAGCCAAATAACCTTCCATTGTTTATAAATTACCCAGTCCATAGCATTCTATTACAGCAACACAAAACAGACTAAGACATACCTGAGTCAACTGACCATATGTCTCCTATGTCTCATAGCAGCTCTTACAGTATTATTTTTTACTACCCTTTTATATAACTCATGAAATAGTATGTGAAATTTCTGTGGATAATAAGTCAGGCAAAAAGGATTAATTTTTAATTGTGAGACTGACAGATCATCTCTCTGCAAACTATATGGCAGGCTTCTCAAATGCGGAACAATATTTTAAGCTTTCTTGTTCCCCATGGACTCAACCAGTGCTAGGCACACAGTGGGGAGACAGTAAATCCAGCTTGTTTCCGATTTCAGTGCAATTGCCAAAAATTATAGCATGTCTGAGGCCCCATCGATGACAGACTGTCCCCGGTGTACGATGGGCACACGTGCTGATTATTCAGCTGTAGGACGGGGTGAACGTACACCCATACAGCCACGCGGTTTTTCCACTTTCACTACAGTGTTTAATATGTTACATAAAGTAGTCAATACTTTATTATAAGACAAGCTTTGTTGCAGATGGCTTTGTCCACCTGTGGGCTAATCCAAGTGCTCCACAGATGCTTAAGGTTGGTCAGGGTTAAGATAAGCCATAATGTTTGAACAGTTGGGTGTATTAAGTACAGTTCTGACTTATGATATTTTCAATTTATGGTAGGTTTTTTTTGTTTGTTTGTTTGGTCTTTTTGAGACAGGGTCTCACTATGCAGTTCAGGCTGGCCTTCAGCTCACTTTGTTGCCCAGCCTGGTTTTGAACTTGCAACGATCCTCTTGCCTCAGCCTCCTGAGTGCTGGGATTACAGGCTTCAGCCACCACGCCCGGCTCTTACAGTGGGTTTATTGGGACATTTTTCATGGCAAATCGAAGAGCATTTATACTGTGATAGCCTACTGCTCAGGAAAAGGCGCTTTTTACCAGGTGACCATCAGAACTAAACACAATGGCACAGATCTGGCTGTCAGCATTAACACTTTTGTCTTCCCAGTTTCTTCTATTTATCCATTTAGCAGAAACCTAGTACAAGCTTACTGTTACTGTGTTGGCCAGGGCCTGGCCTTTACCCAATCTTATTGAGCTAACACAACCTTGTAGGTAGATACCTTGTTTAGAGAGATTAACTAACTGGGCAAGTTGCAGTTATCACACTGCAGGTCTGGGATTTGGACCTTGCAGGGCTTGGACACAAAGTCTTAGATCTTGCCACTTGGCCAACTGTGTCTCTGGTGCCAAGTGTCCACCTGAGAGAGGAGGAGTTAACAAATGACCCAAAGGTCTGTAGTTCTACAGAACACAACAGAACCATCATGGACCACACAGAGGCATAAACCAATGTCATTGTCATTTTTTTAAGGAGGTATCACTGCGATTCAAAGTTGATATGGGACCAGGGATTTAGCTCAGTGGCATAAGCTCCTGCCTGGCAGGTGCAAGGTTGTGAGTTTGATGCCCGGTACCAAAACCAAACAAACAAACAAACAAAAAAATCAAAGTTGATATGGCTTAAGTGTTTGAAGCTTTCTAGAGAGGAGAATTGAACTCAGTCATCATCTTCTAATGTTTCTTCTTCCATGTAATCTGCACATCCTGTTAAATCGCCAAGGCCTGTGCAACCGAAGAATTACATGGGGTTCCAATGTCGAGGAGGCCATGACAGTCACCCTCTGACCTTCCCCTCCTTCATGGGGCTCAGCTGCTACACTAATGAAGATAAGTGCCTGTTGACTATAACCAAATAAATCTCTGAATATGCTAATCTTGTCAAGACCCAACCTTGACTGTATTAATCAACAGATGGAAATATGTGATGGCCCAAGACTCATTTCAAGACAAATGACATTAAAAAGATCCAAGACCATATTTGAGAGGGTAGGCAGCTCAGAGCCCTCCTCTTTCCTAGCTCTCAGAGTTTTGTAATCACCACTACGTTCCTTTGCTGACCCAGGAGAGTCGGACCAAGGGACTCTGGAATAATAGAGCCAGCAGGCCTGCTACAATAGTCCCAGCCATCGCCGCATGTCACACAGGGGTTGGTAGAAACTGTCCTTGCTGAGTACCAGTCTATGCAAGACACCAACCCCTGTCAAAACCCCTTCCAGAATTGGCCGAGGATCCTACAATCACCTCATTCCCCAAATGTTCAAGTTATTCATCTTTAAGTGTATAGACAGAAAAAAGAATTTTAACAAAACCTCAAGTTGTAGCAACAGCAAGGCAGTGTGCCTTTAGCATTTTCTTAGTTATTCTTCTGTTTTAATTAATGGAGTTGCAATTCAACATTTCTACATCTTTGAGAGAGCCATTGAAAAAGGCCCAGCAGCTATAAGATTTGAATGGAGGTAGAGGCCAAGAGGATACCGCTGCTAATTTTTAATCTTCTCATTCTCTTTTAATTGGGGGTCCCTGCATGTTAGCAGGCATGGTCAGGTCTGCTTGCAAAATCTTTCCCCTGGGAGGGTAATCTCGGCAGTGCCACCATCTGCACAGACCCATGCGTCAGAGAACTGCCAGGTGACAGGTGGCTCTCCCTCAATGGTGGCAAGAATAGTGGCTTGATCCCTTCGCCTGGCCCAAGTGGGAAACCATGAGAGGATTCCTGGCTCCAGTGCCCAGCTGTAGGCATGGTACTTTGCTTTAGTGGTCTGAAGAGCAGAGGGAGTGTCCCCACACTGTCCCCTGCCTCCAAGCAGCTCTAGCCCCTGCTCTGCTAGGGGGAGACACTGAGCCAGAGGAAGCCAACGCACTGACAGCACGCGGCAGCACAGCGGGACAGCGAACCTGCGCTCCCCGCTCACAAGCGAAATGGGGGTTTCAACCAGGAAATGCGCAGCGTGGGCACATTCCAGGGCAACATTTACAAAATGAAAAAGAAAAATATAAGGAAAGAAAAAAAACAGAAAATACACAAAGCCCTCCAGGCTGGCTGGTTAGCCATGGGTTAGCATCAGGCCTAGAGAATCACCCAGCAACCCAGTGTCTCAGCAGATCCCAAACTCCAGTGTAAAAGATGTGGGCATTTCTCTCTGTGGAAACAGGATGTTTCCTTCTTTCACCATACTCTCTCTTCTTTCTTTACCTTTTGGGTGGTCTGTCGCCCCAAGTTGGACCCATCCATCACTCTGACCTGCCCAGCACTTCCATCTTTCTAGAGTCAAAGAACAACTAATCTGGGGTCCAGAGAGCCCTTTCCCCCAGCCCGTTCCCAGTAGCCCTACTCTCCCAGGGTTCTGGGGTGCTCAGAGCAGACCCTGTCAGCACGACATGCCACACACAGCAAGTCACCAAATCACACTGCGTTCGGGGTGGGGTGGGGTGTCAAGACTTGCGGGTGGGGCGCGGGAGGACTCACTTGTACTTGTGCTGGTTCCAATCGTGTTGATCGTGGTGGGGACGGAGGAGGAGGAGTAGAGGGGCACGTGGCCGTTCTCACACCCCAGGTTTTTGTCCTGCCAGTTGGAGGCGTTGATGCAAATCCCAGAATCCCGAGAGTTCTGCCACCCATTGAGCTTGTCATCGGAGTTCTGTCTTTGGTGATAGTAGTGTGACTGCCCATAATCCACAGAGTCTGAGCGGCTTCGGTTCTGGCCGCCAAAGCTGGGCGCGGTGCGGTCCTCCAGATGATTCAGCCACATGGCCAGAGCACTGCGATCTTCCAGTGAAGTGGCCGGGTGGATCAGCGCATAGGACAGCAGCTGCCTGCTCTCCTCGATATGCTGGTTGTGTTCAATGGAGTGCGCCAGGATCTTGGGCAGCAGCTTCATATACTCTACTTTCGCGTCGAGGTTTCCTGGCTTCAGCAAAGGCAGGTGAGTTAACAGGAGGGAAATCACTTTATCCTTGGATTCCTGTTGCCATTGGTTAATGATTCCTGAAAAGGAAAATATAGAGGGCAAATGAGCAAACACACCCACGATGACCCTAAACACCATGCTCTAAGTTTAGGGAATCTGTGGATCAGAGTCCCCAGTCTATGGACCCTGGCTAAATGTTTTCAAAATGCCCTTTGTCCTAGATGGGTTAACTGACCTCAGGATTTTAGGGGCTGAAGACTTCAATGAAACACAAATCAAAAATTCTTAGATGTTTGGATCCTTCATCTAATTCAGATCTTCAAAGAGGCTATAGCTACTTCCATCCAGCCACATAGAGTTTTGAGTTCTGTGTTGCCTCTTAGGAAAATCTCACCCTGTCCCGATGGACGAGGGGCCAAGACTAAGAACAGCCAGTGTAACCATGTGTCCATGCAACTGTCTCGGGATGAGGCTGCTTCTCCAACCCAGACACCTGTTGAGAAGCCCTTAAAATACTGCCAAAGGGATTTGTGTGGAACTGGTAAAAGTGTCCATGTGGAGAAAACTGTCAGGAAAAAAAGCACCCCACCCACCACCACCCCCGTCTCCAGGCAGCAAGTCTGCAGCTTTCTTGTATGATGTGGACTCAGAAAAAGGACCAGGGGCTCACAGCTGAAATGAGCCATAGATCCAGAGTTCAGCTCCCGGATACCTCTCACTGCACGTGCTAAGTAGGCTCTTTCCTGTTAGTGAGGATGCTTTTATTTTGGTAAAATATGCACAATAATAACCATTTCGAGTATACAGCTCAGGGTTATTAAATGCATTTACAGAGATATGCATCCATCTTCAGAACTTTGTCACAATCCCAAGCAGAAACTCCATCCTCACTAGACATGAATTCCCATCATCCCCTGTCCTTCCACCCACCCTGGCCCCTGCCCAAGCCGCCATATTGGTTTCTGACTCCATGAACTGACTACTGTAGGTACCACAGATGAGTGGACTCAAGAGTATTTGTCGCTGTGGCTGCTTTACTTCACCAACCATCATGCCCTCATCTGTGTGGACATCTGTTTTTCACACGCTTACAAGGGTCCCTTCTGCCCCTCTCACTCAAAACACAGACAATGCACTTCGCATATTGGCCTCTGAGAAGTGGCTTGTTGTGGAGACTGATGGTTCTCCAAAGGGGCTGGGCAGGCTTTAAGCAGCATCTGCAGGGTTGTAAGGGGTTCCCAGGATCAAAAACTACAAATGTTCCTGGGAGATGCTGGAAACACTGAAGTGGGAGTCTAGTAGATTTTCTGGTCAAGGAGGCATACTCTCGATTGAAAGAGATAGTGCAACCATGCCTTCCTCCTTTCTCTCTCTCTCTCTCTCTCTCTCTCTCTCTCTCTCTGTTTCTTGGCTGCCAGGCCCCCAAACAACAAGCCCAACTGACATGGATGGAAACCTCCCAAACTAGGGGCCAAAATAAACCTTCCCTCTTTTGAAGTTCATCATCTCCGGTATTTTGTTACAGTAATGAAATGCAGACTAACACAATCAACATGGAAGAGATGGTGTCTAGGGAAGGAGCACAGGCTTTGAAGTCAGGCAAACTTGGGCATGTATCCCAGAACTGCCACTCAATTTGTGGTGGGACCTTGGTAAATTACCTAACCTCTTAGAACCTCAACTGCCTCATTAGTCAAGAGTGGTCTGAACAGCATTCACCTCTCCTAATGCTCTTGGATTAAATGAGATCAAAGTACAAAAAGGACTGATCAAGTGCTTGATGGTGGAAGCAATTCCTTCTACTTGTCTCCGCAGACCCATATGAGAGTAGCATTTCAACATAGCATCAATATAAAATTGTCATGGAGACATTTTACCTTCTCTGATTCCCCATGATGTGAGTGGGTCTGGATCTCAAGTTTCAAAAATAATAGAGAGAGACCAGAGACAACCCAGGGGGGAAGTCATTAAAAAAATCAAATTGAAAAAGAGGTAGAGAGGAAAAAGATGAAAGAAAATGGAACTTTCGAGAGTATAACAAGATGAAGAGGTGCTTGGCTGTCTAAAAGTGGCACGTCACAGGGTGGCTAAGGAGTCAACACTGTGAAGTGGAAGTCTCCAGGTCGAAATGGGGGATGCCAGGACCGGATGTGGGGAAGAATTGGACTATCAGAATCAGAAGAGCTCAGAGGGCCACCAGGGCAGGCTCCGGAACCCATTTCCTGCTCGTTTGAGGCCTAGAGCCAGGTGATAAAGAGCAGCACAGTTCAACAGCCATATAATGTGAGCCTCCTATGGAATTTTAAGCTTTCTAGCAAACCACATCAAAGAAGAGTAACATTAATGTGGCTAATTTAATGTTAGTGCTATATTTGACTTAACCTGATATATCAAAATATTATTTCAACATAGCATCAATATAAAATTGTCATGGAGACATTTTACCTTCTCTGATTCCCCATTATGTCATTGAGACCCAGGGTGTGTTTCTCCCCTGGACTGGCCACAGCTGCAGTGGTTGGAAGCCACGTGTGGGGCTGGTGGCTCCTGAGCTGGCCGGCACAGGCTGGAGACGTTCGAATGGGGAAGGCGGGCTGGGACAGATGACCTCAGAGGTCCCTCCCAGTCCTGGACTCTATATTTAGCTAATTGCCACTTGACACAGGACAGCCCTCATGCGTTCCACCAGGTATGGCCTCCTTTTTAAAGTGGTGCTGGGAGCCGCAGCAAACAGGCCCAATGTCACCCACGCATCGTTCACACACATGAAGCACGTTTTAACTGAGGAATATTATGATGAAGACACAATCGATTCAGGGAGCCCAAGGGTCTTAAGAGGCTCTGGAAACAAGCAAAGGGGCTGAGAGGATGGAGAGCTGGTGTCACAGGCCAGTGCTGATTGGAGGTGTCTAGGGGACCCCCTGAATATGCACTTTTAAAAATGGCATTTGGGAGCCACCTGCAGTAATAATGCACAAGGTTAAAGGACTCCCTAGCTTTCTGATAGGTCATTTCCTTGTTTGGATATTCTATCCCTCTGCAAAAGGTCAGACTAAAAACAAAAACAAACTCAGGAACAAAAACAAAACGTAAATAGGACCCAGAGTGCAAACTAAACAGGTTATCTCCATGGAGCTGCTCCTGCCAGGGATTAACCTGCGGTTCAGAGGAGAAAAAAAGCACAGCAAGGAAGACAGGAAAAAAATCAGAGGCTTTGGGACTGTGGCATGGCCAGGAAGACAACCACGGGTTTGTCTGCTCCCACGAGGAGGTGGGAAATGAGGCTGCATTCCGAGGCTAACCACCCGGCTAGATCAAACCGTTCCTGCTACCACTACAGCTGCCATCGCCAAGAACAAATGACACCCAGTGTTTTCTATGTGCTGAGGACTCTTTGAAACTCTGCGCATTTAATAAGTCACTTAAGCCTCCAGAGAAGCTTGTGAGGCAGGTCCCAACACCAGCCTTACTTTACAGATGAGGGCAGAGAGGCCCAGGGGGGGCAAGCTGCTTACCCCAGGTCCCCTGGCCAGCAAAGTAGATTAGCTTAGACACCTAATCGTTATCATGCTGACGGCTTGCCCATAAGCTAAATGTATTAGTATTTATAATATATAATTATACCTTAACTGTGTGCTAATACATAATAGTTGGAAATACAGTAATATAAATATATTAGGGATTACACGGACCTGCAGAGGAGTTGGCCAGTCATGGGAATGGAGAAAAAAGAAATTATAGACAATATCAATCTCGTCCAATCTGCGGCCTAAAGGAATGCTTGCCTCCTTTTTTAAAACAGTACCATAAAAATACAAATTTATGACTTATATACACTAACTATATATTTGATGTGCACACCAATTCAATTCCTCTTCACCAGAGCGGCCCAGGCAAGCCAAAAGGTTGGATACCCACAATTAAATTATACTCTTCGTGGTTTTGAAATATGCCCATAATTTCTTTGGCACTCACCTCTTTGAAAGGTAGAGGGTAATTCCTTTCTTTCTTTTTTTTTTTTTTTGGCAGTGCAGCGCCACATGCATGCTAGGTGAGTACTTCACCACTGAGCTCCACCCCCCCACCCCCATTCCCTTCCTTCCAGCACAGGTTGGATTTACTGGGTCATTACCAGCACAGAGAGCATGCTGGGAATAGCAGTGTGTGGCTGCATGGATTGAGTCATAAAAGGCTCCACACTCCTGCCTTGCATTCTCTGGGATCACTCCCTGCAGGGTGTGTGTGTGTGCGCGGGGAGGCAGCCATGTTGACAGGGGACTCAAGCAGCTCAACAGTGAGCAAGCAGGACCTCCTGTCTACAGCCAGCACCAACCTGCGAGCCCCACGAGGAAGCCCCCATGGAAGCTAATCTCCCACCCTCAGAGTCCTTCAGGAAACAGCAGCCCCACAGAAGACACTGAGAGACCCTGAGCCAGAATCCCTGCCTGTGACTGTGGACTTACTGTTTTCAGCTGCTAAGTTCTGAGTAATCTGATATGCAGCCAAAGATAACGAAGACACTACCAAGGAAAAAGGCAGTCTTAGCCATCTAGCTTTGAGTAGTTCGGTCCTACTGGCAAAGCTCTTCCGTCTGGAGATAGAGCCAGGAAGCTGACCTGTAGCCACTCAACGGTCCCCTCATTCAGCCTTCCTGTCGCGATTACCCACTCCCCGCTAACCTTTAGACCTGCGTTAGAGAATGAGCTGACCACACGGATTTGAGGTGTTTCCAGATTCCACAGTGGAGATTGTTCAGGGCTACTTAATAAATGGCTTCTGATTATGCTTTGGCTTCCTGTGGAGTCTGCCTACTGGCAGAGACTGTGCTGATTACGTGGACTTGGAGTATGTCTGGTCTCTCTTGATGACAGCTCCTTGTGGCAAATTAGCAGGCCGGTGGTCCCTGCTTTCTAGTTAGCATGGAGTGGACCTTTCAGGATGAGCTGCCCCTGGACACTGCCGAATGTGAGCACTTCTGCTTCCAAAACACAAGCCAGATCCTCCGTGCAGGGACTTGGGACATAATGTCTCGGTACTGCCACATACCTCACTGGCTGCCTTTATTGTATTTACTCTACTTCTAGACAGTAGGGAATCTTTGCTGAAATTTCTCTTCCTTGGAGAAGACCCAGGAATCTTTATGCTTTTCAAACAATTGATCACTTCTGAGAGGCAGTCTTGCCATCACCCACGCCAACATCACCTCTTTAGGAAATAGCATGCGAAACTGTTGATGGCATCCTCTCTCCCCTGTGATATCCATGCAGTAGTTTATCATTTCTTGGGATATGAGGCAGAGATGTAAGAGTTTGTTGATATTTAATGTGGGCAAAAGTTAGTGATTTATAATTTGTAAACTAGTGACAGAGGAATAGTAAAAGAAAAACTAAAAGAGCGATAATTAAAGACCATGAGGATTAGAAAACTGTCCCAATGATTCTTGGAGTGACACAGAGTATGTTTAAATATCAAGTCTGGAATTATTACTCCACAATGGCGTGTCAATGTTTAAGGGCTCCAGTTGTTAGTAAATTACTCTTAAATTGCTATTTTATTATACCCTTGTTTTCAGTTTAATAACATTTACCATAAAAGGGTTTCTCACAAGTGCATTTAAGCAGTTTGCTCATGCGAGAAATGGCTGGGAATTCAGCGCACACACAAGGGGTCTTGGTTAAGTAAACGAGCTAAAACACAGGAATACTTCTGGGTCTTACATAGTTAAATGCTCCTTGGAAGAATTTACATTACAAACTCAATCCTAGATATATCAGGTACTACAGCCTTCTAAATTTAGTGTGACTCTGCACAACTCAAAAGTGGATGATAACATCACGGTGCAAACATTTGGTAGGGAGGTGAGGTGAGCTCACACAGGCACCCAAAAATCAGGGAGAGAAATGGCAAACGATGGGATTCTAGCAGTGGCACTGCACTTGCCTTATCTCCCAAGGTACCCTCTTGAGCTAGAGAGAAGAATCCCCATGATTTGACAGAGTTCTGCAAATCACATGGATTAGACGAGCTCTGAGGGAGACCCAGCTTCCTGGAGTTATGGAGCCCCTACAGCTGCGAGTGGGGCTATGCACAAATACGAAGGCTCGAGAAGCTGAAAGCCACCTCCTTACCTTCAGGAAGGGTAACTGCTGGCTTCCGAGATGGCCAACCTTCTCCCCCTGGTATTCATGCCCTGTGTACTCTCCTCCTACCCCACTCAGAGTAGGTGGATGGGACCAACATGGTGTGGTGGGGACTTCACATTAGGTCACAAAAGGCATTGTGGTGTCCACCTGGCTTTCTTGGTTCACTTGCTCTGGGGAAAGACAGCCACACCTCTGTGAAGAAGCTTAGGCATCCCAGGACAGGCCCATTGGGAAGCACCCCAGCCTTCTGCTAACAGCCAGAACTGACTTGGGAGCCAGGGGAGACAGCCAGGGGAGTGACTGCTCTACCTCTAGTCAATATCCTGACTACAACCTTGTGAGAGACCTTGAACTTGAACTACCCAACTAGGCTGCCCCAAGTTCAGCAAACTGACAGACAGGTGTTTGTTTTATGCTAAGCCATTACATTTGGGGGTAATTTGTTACATAGCAATAGTTAACCAATACAAGAAGTTTCAAGTTATTTGGTAAAAAATTGTCTGAAAAATGGTTCTGCCCTCTTGAAATCAACAGAAAAGGCAAGGGTGGAGGTAGTGGACCCCATAGGTCATTAGGAGCATGACACTCTTCTCTGAAAACAGGTGATCATCAGTGCTGATCATTCACGGGTACCTGACCATTCTCAAAGGACAGGCCAGGTACCTTTGGCCCCAGCAGATAAATGAGAGACTCATTTGCCACTCCAGAGTCATCTGGGCTTTGCAGCTGTACCCAGGTTCTGTTACAGCTGGGTGCTCCAGAAGGGTTCTTTAGGTCCTGAAGGACTCAGGCCAGCTGAGAACGCATCCTGAGATCTCAGTCATGGGCTCAAGCTACGGCTGGGACTCACTTCCAGCGTCTGACCTCTTCCTAGCCATGACTCACTGCAGGTGAGGCTCCCCACTGCCAGACAGCACGTGAAACAAGCCTGCTGATCCGTGAACACGTGGACAACCCCTGCAGGGGGGTTTCCAGCCCAGATTTCGTCTCCTCTGAGCCCCAGATTCCCAAACTCGACTGTACCCTCTCCATCTCCAGCTGGGTGCTCCAAACACAACACAGCTAAGCCCATTCTTTCCTCCTCCTTTACCAGACCTGCTCCTTCACCTCCATCCCCACAAATCACTTCTCCACCTTGCAGGTGCTCAAGTCAAAACCTTGGAGCATCCTTGCCTCCCTTCTCTCTTATCCCATATTTTAGCAGGCTACAAATCCTGGGGGCGGACTCTTCAGCAGGAATCTGACCACCACTCACCAGGGTTCTGCGGTTCACCTACCATCACCAATCTATTATCAATCATAACAATCATTTGAAAACAAAGACCTTTTACACCAGAAAACAGGTCGCCACATTCCCCGTATGAAATCCTCCAACAGCGCCCCATCTGCCATGCTCTGGATATGGTTTCAGGGTGTCTGCCCATGTGCTAGAAGGTTGGACCCCAGTATGGCAGTCTGGAGGTGATGGGACCTTTAAGAAGGGGCGGAGCCTCGTGGTGGGCCCTGGGAAGGAATTCTTGCAGTTCTTGTGGGACCCTGGTTGGCTCCCACTAGTGTCTGCTGTTATAAAAAGAGCGAACTTGGGCCCTGTCGGTCTCCTCCGCCCCAAGTCTTAAACTCCAAACTAAATGCACCCCTTTTCAAAGTACCCAGCCTCAGGTCCTTCCTGATAGCAACAGAAAATGCACAAAAACACCTCATCCTGAGTAAAAGGCAACGGTCTGTTGATGCCTACTGAACCCCTCCACAATGCAGTCCCCCTTCATCCCGCTGTCCCTCTGTGTCATCCACCCTGGATTCCTCTAACACGCTGGGCGCTTGGCTCCTGCTCTTTCTCCTGCCTGGAACACGTCCCCCTGCCCCACACCCAGCACCTCCTGGCTCCATCTCTGCTCAAATATCACTTTTCTAGCGAGACCTTCTCTGTCCGCACTACTGTAAATTGCCCGTCTCCCCTCACACTGCTACTCCCTGGCCCTGCTTTGTATCACTCTGAAACCTGCAATCCTTTCCACTTATTCTCGGTCTGTCTCCCCCAGAGTGTAAGCCCCTCGGGGGAGTGATGGTACCCCCATTCCCCTCACCACCTCTCTTAATGACTATACTATGATTGTCTCCTGGCATTCCATTTAATATCATTTTATAGACTCCTGTATTTCTCACTCCAAGGAGGACCTACCAGCAACAGCAGCTACTGTCACACACGCACTGTTCAGACGCCCCTTTTTCATTTGATTACTTTAGCTTTTAAGTCAAATAGAAACAGGAATATGGGAAAGAAAATCAAACGATTATCTCAATTTTCAAAGTCTTTATTACCTCCCCCCTTTTCAATATTCTGTTTAAGATGGAAAATTCTGCTAGAAATCGGAAGCAATAATGGGTGCTTTTCCTGATTGTAACTGACACCAATTAAAGTAATCTTCGCAAAAAAGATTTGAAAGGCTGAGACAGCAGAAGCAAATGTATTTAATACAACTCTTTTGCAAACATCTGTGGAAGAAAGGAAGAAAACCAAAACTAATTTTTTTTTTTTTTGGCACTAAGTGATTATCGTTTTAACAAGACCTCCCAGGAATAGGTCTTCTAAACTCATAAATTAGAGATGAAAAAGTTATGACTTTACTTTTGATAAACATAGGGCACATCTTCGCAAACCACATTTGGCTAGTTTTTTACACCAAAATCTCTCAGAGAAAAGGCCGTGCATATTTCAAAGGCAGGCAAGTTTTTCCACTCACTAGTCTTCACCCTCACATTCCTGGGCCACCACCTCCAAAGTCCAGAATGCTACAATAGTCTTTGCAAATAATCAATCAGCAGTCCTCATGCTGACCTTGCAAAGGAGAAAAAGGTGCTCCATAATACTGAGATTTAGGCCTTGTTCCACGAGAAGGGCTAGAAACAAGAGCCCCAGCTAAAGCACATGGTGGCCTCACTGAAATATCATGTTAATGAGAAACTCCAAGGCCCAGTCCTTCCTGAATGTCCTGATAGAGTGGAGAGGGATCACCTTTGCAGAACTCCGCATGGGTCCGACGGCAACTGCATGACAGCTACTGCACCGATAGGTTTATAAACCTCAGGAAGTCTGCGAAGGGTCAGAAGGAACAAGTTCCACACCCCTGACCCCAGGGAGCCATTCTGTATCTTCAAATAATTCTAGACTATTAAGTCACTGGGCCCTGCACTTTCTAAAATAAATGAGGAAGTTGCTCAACAACTCATAGACAAAATTTCCCATCCTGAGAGCTGGGAATCCAAAGTCTAAGTGTGAATGTAAGAGCCAAGTGGGGTGTTGTGTAACTATGTAAATACTGTCACCAAGGAATAGCACAGATACATTCCCAAGATATGCACGTTACACACACTGATAGTCACACTTCTGTGATGCTCACTTAGGTATGAAACTGGAAATCTTGACATTTCAGAGTTACTCCAAGTCATGCTACGGAGGAGAGACTGAAGCGATTTTGTTGAGGCAGGACATTCAAATCCTTGCTCACACATTAACCAGTGCTATATTTGAAAAGAAAGGCCTGGATTACTCCAAGGGCAGAGTTAGGTGACCCTGGAACACATCCAGTCGGCCTCAGGCACAGCCCTGAAGAGGGAGTTAGAGGCACTGCCTCCCATTCTGGCTCTGCTGGAGCCCAGGGCCAACTCTGGGGACTTACACTAAGGTAGGTGCAAAACGTGACTCATCTCTACCCGTTCCCGTTTGGGTTAGCAGGTCTGTCAAGGCAATCAGAGGAGGACTTTTTAGGCCTTTTGGGAAGATAAGATCTTTCTAATGAAGTCCTCAGGACCACGGGTGACAAGGACAAAGGAGACTGTCAGAGAAGGAGGTTCTCTAATTAGGAAAGTGGATGGCTAAGGCCTTTCTCACCTTCGGGCACCCTGCTGTGAAATGAAGACGACCCAGCGGTCAGTGAAGCAGAAGGACTGACCAGATGAGGTCCTCTGGTGACAGAGGACTTTAGTGGCAATGACACAGAAGACAAGAGCTCTGTGTTTTAATCTAGCTTTACGTCGGCGTCTTTGGAGGCAGGGACGCTTGTTTATCAGGTACTTATCTGTGGTCCCTGCTAAAGTACAGCTGAGTGCGGGCATAAGTCCTTCCCAGTGGGGTTGGAAGCATCACAGCCACAGGGAAAGTTCTCTACCCACAGAAACATGTTCTGTTCACACAAAGAACATCAGGAGAATCAGACCAAGAGAGGCAGAGAAATACTTTGAGAAGGCCTCCATTTCTTTTTTTTTTCCCCAAATCCATTTTACTTCAAGGATTTAAAAGAAGAAAAAAACTGCAACAAAAATTTAAAACATGTCAAAAGACCTCCATTTCTAAAAGCAGAAATTGGCTTAAGAATTAAGAATCAGAACCCGCTTTTCTAAAGAAGCACCCCCAAGGACCCCAAAAGATCTCCAGCCACCATCCAACGCATTAAGTAACCAAAAAGACAAAACAAAACAAAAAAAACCCCAAAACCCAAAAAAATCCACAAAGACTTTCATCCATTATCACTAAACTGAGGAGACCTAGCCTTTGGCTGTTTAAATGTTAAAAGAGAATATCGTTACCTGTTGTTAAACACACTGCTGCGGACAGGCCCTGTGTGCAGGACATCCAAACCTCCTCCCTCCTGCCACCCACCACTATTTGTGATGTAGTTTAACAACCTACCTCGCTCCCCATCCTGCTTGTCCACGCCGGCCCTCCCTGCCTTCTCTCTACCAGAGTAGAGCTCAATGACTCAGGTGCCGATTTAATCTCTCTTTCTCTCTCCCCCCGTGTCTCTCTCTCTGTCTCTCTCTGTCTCTCTTTGTCTCTCCCTCTGTTTCTGTTTCTCTCCATCTCTGTCTCTGTCTGTCTTCTCTCCTTGTCTCTGTCTCTCTCTGTCTGTCTCTCCCCGTCTGTTCTTGCTGCCTGTCTCTATCTCTTTCCGTCTCTCTCTGTCTCTATCTCTGTCTGCCTGTCTCTGTCTCTCTGTCTCTCTGTCTGTCTCTCTTGGTAAGATGCCCTGTGTCTCACAGCAGTCGCTCCTTTGGCCCCCGGAAGCCACCTGTTCAGAATGCTCCCGCACAGGGACCAGTCTGCCCCTCTACGCACACCCTTCTCTTGCCTCACACACAACATGGGTACAGCTGCTGAATCCCCAGAAACCTGGATCCCAAAATGCGGGTTGCAAGTACCTAAGACAGGCTCAGTTGTCTTGGGGGCACCTTTCTGAGGTACTTGTTTCCAGGAATTGTAGGAGTGTCAGGTGTTCTAAGTGACCTGGGAGAAAGGAAAGGAACGACAGCAAAGCAAAGAGAAGCAGACCACAGACTCCAGCTGTATGGGCCGGGTTTCATCCCCTGATCTCACACCGAGTTATCTGTGTGCCCAGGCCGGTCCCCGAGCGCTCGGAACTCTGGCTCTCTCAGCTCTGAGATGCTCCGCCATCAGGGTTACCGAATCTCTGTGAAGCACGGACCCATCCCCTGGCCTCCAGTGCGTGCCGGATGCTTGCTACTACCGTCACCATCGCCCAAGGGGCGGGATCCCATCCACGGGCAGGACCTGTGCTCCTCCAGGGTAGGAAGGGCAGGGAGGTGACCCCCGAGGCCTAGGACACCAGCACAGAGCGGAGGGGTGGTACCCCAGAACTGATCAGAACTGCAATGCTGCACTCCACCCCATGGCTACCAAATCAAACTCATTAACAAGTTCCCCAGGCGATCCAGACCCAGGCTCCAGTGTGAGAACCAAGGGCAGATGGAACCAAGAACCATGGGCTCCAGGTCCAGCCTTGGGCTAACTGGACGGTAAGAATGACATGAAACTAGATGGGGGAAGATCTCTTTCCACGAGAAAGGCTGGGAGGAGTCAAGTCAGAGTGGCATGGACCGATTTATAAGAGGAAGTAATTGGATTTCAAACGATTAATAGGCAAGTAAAATTATCCTAGTATTGTTGGGGCAGGGTGGATCCCTTGGGTTTTTGGTTCATAGCAATCTAGTCAGGGAGAAGGAGCGAGGGTCCTTCGAAAGGTCGTTAGGGAAGCCACCATTCGGCCCACCTGGGCTTTAAGAATGACACTTAAGGACAAAACATAAAGGCTGATGATGAAGCCTGGGGAGGCTCATGTTTCCCGCATCGAGGTAGTGGGGGGGTGGGGGTGGGGCTGGGGAGCTGGGTCTGCAGGTGGCCAGGGCACCCTGGACCCTGGAGCCAGGGCATTACCTGGAAGCGGCTGCTCCGGAGAGCCGTGGTAAAGAAGCGTCCACTCACTGGTCTAACAATGAGCCAGGAGACGTGCAGCAACAGGAGAGAAATTCTCTCGCTCAGAGGACTGCGACAGTTTGCTGAGTTTAGCGGGGAGGGCACAGGTGCTGGACAGGTTCTACGGAGCCGATCGCATTACAGCCGAGCCAGATGTTAGGTGAAAAACGCGTGCGTTGGTGGAATTATCACATAAGAGATCGCTCCATCTCCTCCCTCTCCACTTTGTCCTCCTCCTTGGCTCCCCTCCTCTGGTGTCCACTGGGCACAGCGCATCACTACTGAGCACCTGCCTGGGCACTGTGATGTCACAGGGGGCCCCCACATAGTGACACTGACAAGGCACAAGCAGCCAGCCCTGTGCGGGGAGAGCTCACGACACCACATTCCTGCTCTTTGCCTGACAGCGTCTCACATCTCAAACATCTCCTCCACTTCTTAACCTCCCTCCCCAAACCGATATAGTACTTAGGGGAGGCCGAGGCACACAGAAACTCGCTTATCATCAAGCACCAATCCCCTAGCACTGCCATGGCCGGTGCCAGGCCCCTGATCTCCCATGAGTATGAGCGCAGGGGACCTGGCTGCCTTTTATAGAAAGTTTCCACACGCCTTCTATTCCTAACTCGACCACAAGCATCGCCGGTCCACATGCTCTGGTGGCACCAGCAGCCTCTGTGTCACAGACTTAGTAAGGCTCCCCTTTTAGGGTCATGAGCACAAATGCCTTGCATGGCAAATGAATGAACTGAATTCTAGATATTCAGCTGGGGGTTGCTTTTTTGTTCATTTTTATTTTAACCACAGCTAACTAAGCAGAGCTTTAGAAATCAAGAAACCCAACTTAAGACTCTTCAAGAAAAGTCAGCAGGGTACCACACACATCCTTCTGGGTCCTCCCCAAGATGCCGAGAACAACTAAAGTTGACAGTTTGGGGACAGGAAGAATATTTTCTCATAAATACCCTGGGGGGTGGTGTGCAGGAATCATCTCTCTCTCTTTGTTTTGTTTCTGTTTTTCTTTTGCAAGGTGACATTTAACAGTGTGGAGCAAATGGAAGATAATCTAAAAAGTGGAGAATCAGCTAATGTCTTGACCTCCAGGTCTAATGCAAGCAGACCTTTGGGGGGAGGAAACAGGCCCCTTGGAACGGGAGAGGAAGGTGAAGAACAGACATATAACCTTTAGCACATGGCCTGCCTCACTGATCACAGAAAAGATTCCAGTGCCTAAATAAAGCCCCAGAAAGCACACAGATTGGAAGGCCAAGCTCACAAAACAATGGATGGGCCAGGACTGGGAGCCACCAGCAGCCACCACAGTGACTTGGTTTCCAGAGCCGACACCAGTACCTTTCAACCAGGTAGGAAATAAAATCAAACCTCACTGTGAAAGAGCCCTGACTGCCCACCGTGTGACCCGTTCCTCCCTCCCTCCCTCATGTGACCGGCCTCCCAATTTAGCGCGTAACTAACTCCCAATGACCTGTAATAACACTATTCCCAAATTAGAGCTCTCCATTTGACTTGGCATGGTTCCTCCCTCAAAGCAAAATAAAGCATCCGTTTTCCTTTTTTCACATTCATAATACTCTCCTTTTTGAGTTGCCAACTCAAACCCTGCTCTAGTCAGATTGAGCCCTCCCTCTGGTTTTTTTTTTTTTTTTCTGGTTAGCCAAAGAGCCCGATGGAAAAACACCAAGAGACAAAAACAAAAACAAAATCAGACGAAAATTCCAAGTAAGTGACATTCAGCTGGAAAAGCTATGATTCACATGCAAATAAAAATCTCCCTGAATTCACTGCTATATGACGCAAGCCTCTGGCTTCGACATAAAAAGGGCAGAATGAAATCACCACAATTAAACTCACTCCAGAATACTGGAATTCTCTGGCGAGGCCTTCCCAACGAATGATAAGAAAACCCCCAGCGGCAACAGCAGGAGGCTAATTGAGTGGGAGTTCAGGATATCCCACTGCAGCTGACGGCCACCCCAGAAACGCCCAGCACTCTCCACCTTGGCCACGCCCTCCTTCGGATGGACCCAACTGGCCAGAAGATGGGGCTCAAACCTAGGGAGGCCCCACTTCGGGCAGATGTGAGGGCCTGAGCTAGGATGTTAAGAGCTGAGCTTCCTAGGGAGCTCTGGACTGCACCCTCTATCACCTCAAGCCCAGGCACAGTTCCCCTCTCACAGCCAGCAGACAATGTCCCCTCCCACCTGGCCCTCTCTTCCCTCAGGGGACTGAGGCAACCCGGCTCCACCTCCCGCCACACGTCACACCATGCACACCTTGTCTGCCTGAGGATCACAGAGTCCGGGGATGGAAGTCCTCCCTGGACTGCTGTGAGGGTCCCCATGGCTCCTTCCTGATGGCCCCCAAGAACCGGGGTTACTAAAGCCCTGACGGACCTCTTTGCAACTTCCAACTTTTTTTTTTTTTTCTGAAACCACAAATAAATCTGCAAACAAATACTCCTGTGTCCACAGTAGCCAGGAGGAAGCAACCCAGATATCCACAGACAACCAAATGGTCAGAGGCTTAACAAGGAGGGGAATTCTGACACAGCTACCCAGGCCCGAGCTTCAGGGGTGGCGGAATGAGCTGGACATGAGTAGGCTTCTACTGTCGGAGGGGGCTGCAGTAACCAAACCCACAGACAGAAAGCAGAGCAGGGCGGACCTGGGGCTGGGCGGGGAGAGGGGCCTCACTGCTGAAGGTACAGTTTCTGTCTGGGGTGGACTTCACGCCACAGAACTGTAACCTTCGCATGGCCAAGTGCTGACCCCCGCACTTACATTTTAGATGATGTACATTTTACCACCATCGAAAGGACAGAGGGGAGATGGTATGTGCATGTGCGTGCGTGTGTGTGTGTGTGTGTGTGTGTGTAAAAAGGACCAACCTATGATTTGTATATGAACCAATTTCCCATGATGAATGTATTTATTATGTATTAAACATACTAATTTAAAAATATATATATATTACAATACAGAAAAAAATAAACAGATTCTCTCTTTCACAAAATAGCCATCCCCTTCAAACCATCTTTTTCAGGCTGACATGCCCCTATTTTTTTCTAGGTAAAGTGATTTCCAGGCCCCGGGAGTCTCCTGGTTCTCCTCCTTGGGGTCCACTTACTGCCTGAGAGTTGAACAATGCGAGAACTCGGTACCCAGGGTCCAGCTCTGAGGCAGTCTGCTGGACCCCCGAGTACAGCGTACACAGGTGGGGCTCCTGATTGCTACATTGGTTGCTGGGGTAGAAGCCCAGGCCTGGGAGAATAAAAAACCACCCTGTGCTGCTTCCCCAGGCCTGGCTCTACTTCCCAGGCAGGTGGGCAGCTGCAGCCCAGGAGAGAAACCTGCCAAGGCGACTCGTCTTGCCAGCCTGTTCCCCTGTACCTTTCGGGTGTTCAGCAAATGGAAATAGAGCAGACACTTAGGGAACCACTTTCCCAACAGCCACCACGAGCCACCAATCTCGTCACCACCACCAGAGGGACAAGAGGCTGGATATGTGCAGCACCCAGAACTGAGGCAGCCCCTGGGGACACAAGGACACTTGGGCTCCTGGGCCCATCTGGAAAAGGTTTGACAGCGTGAGGCAGGAAGGTTCCCGCTTGCATTGTGAAGTATGTTGAAACCGAGCAGCCTGGGTGTTGGTCTCATTCCTCAAGTGAGTAATCTGTTTCCTGAAAGTAAACTGCTCACCCTTTGGAAAGGCACCAGTAATTTTGGGGGGACCATTGGAAGCATCTCTAACTTGCTATTTATGGGCATAAGCTTGCAGTTTTTCTGGGAGGATGTCGGTTAACTTGCTAAATTAATAATCTGCAGCATGGTACCCTTAAAAAATGAATTCATGCCTGAGACTGGGTATGGGGCAGGGTGGGGTGTGTGTGTGCGTGAGTGTGTGTCTGACTAGCTGAAATAACCACATACAAATTAAAACCAGGCCTGACTTTCAAATCTCTACCTTCTTCCTTTTCTTCACTCCCAATTTTCTATTAATATCTGAGTCTGTGATGGGTTGACTTTGGAAAACTGTTTTCTATGCCAATTATTTTGCCTAGCATTTGAAACAAAGGGGTTGGAAGCCACCCACACCACTCTTAGGGCTGGGGATCGAACCCAGGGCCTTTGTGTGCTAGACAAGGCCTCTGCTGCTGAGCTGCACGCGGGTCCTAGGCTGCAAACTGCCCCTTCTCTGAGTTTTTTGGTCTCAGGGATTCTGTACACACGATCTCAAAAATGCATCGCTTACTAGAAGACCGCGCCAGCCTGGATACACCAGGTGACAGGCCTCCTGTCCCCGATGTGGGACAACTTAAAGCTTCTGTGTTGGCGTCTTTATGGCTCACACAATCACGCAAACCATTGTTTCAAAAGGATTCCCACACCCCTGCTCCTCCTCCATGAAACAGACAAGCCGCGGGGAGGATTCTAAATTTTCTAATTACAAATATGCAGGCAAATGAGCACTTTTCAGAGTTCTGGTGAGAAGTGGATGAATTGTGTGTGTGTGTGAGAGCTCGGGAGGAGGAGGAAGGTAAGCCAGAAGTGATTCTCAGTGAAGAACCCCAGGAGGTGAAGGCTGGGGCACAGAAGATGGCCTCGAGGATCCCACCCGCGTAATAGGCATGATTTTCCCACCCACAGCGGGGCACCGGCCTTTTCAGCGACCACATGGGAAGTGGAAGGGACCGCTCTGGCCTTCAGGTGGCATTGCCACTTGGGTCTCCTGTGACAAACATGGCAGATTCAGGACTCTTCCTGAACCCTGGGCCTGGCTTAAGACTCTTTGGGGTGCCCTGGGAAGGACAGGACTCTGTGACTCTGAGAGGTGGCCGTCCGCCCTTAGTGTCTGGTGGATTACATGGCCAAGCCCATGAAAGCCACAGCCCCAGTGCAGACCCCTGTCCCTCTAAGCCAGGCGGCACTGGCAGGCCTGCAGCTTGCTGGGGGAGGGCAACAGATGCAGAGGACATGGGCTGGGTCATCTTGGTACCAGCACCCCGAGACCAGGGTGTGTCCCCGTCTTTCCTTCCCTTCTTTCTAGGAGGCCCACTACAGGAAAGGCAGGGCAGCTCAAACCTGAGCCACGTAACATGGGAAAACCAGGCTGCCCTATGTTGTCAGGTAGGAGTTTGGAGTCAATCTAGTTCTCTGTCTGCTTCCATTTGGTACCTGTTTATTCTCTGCTGCATTATCTTTCATCATTTTTTTTAAAGTGTGCAGCCATAGGGTGCAGATCTAGAGCAGAGCATCTTAGAGACTTAATTGAATAGCAACCTCTTCTCGAAACACTTCTTAGAACAAGTCGGGCTATACACAAGTACATGCTTAAAATACAGCCAGTGATCAGCCAGCATTATTACTGGCAGGGTAACCAGGACCTGGGAAATGTCAGCGAGTCCCTCAAATGAGCCTTCAGTGGGTGTGTGCACGCAGGCGGCTGGAGGTGTGACAGGCATGTCACATGTCCACCACGGGTATCAATGTTTAACAGCCCCAGAGAAACCACCCCATTTGCCTGGGGCTCCTGCCTACGTAGGCATAGTCTGGGAAGATACAAAGGCCACAGAGGAGAGAAAACAGGCTGAACAGAGACAAGGGGCCAGCACGGAACTGAAGGAGCCCTGGATACTGCTGCTGTGTTCTGTGTCGTGGGAATACGTATGGCTTACGGGCTTCTCCCCCAAAACTCACCCCTCCAGCTTCTTCCATGTGTGTGGCAGTCCCCCTGCAACCCTAGGCATCAAAGGCCACCCGAAGATTCCTGAACCCAACACACCCCTTTAACAGAACACCCACCTCTGACACTCGAGTGTATGGTTCGCCTCTACAGTTCTGGGATGTTCTGTAGTCACACATCGCATGTAAGGATCACACAATTATTTTACAGTCTCTCTTCAATAGCTCTACGTTTCTTCCTAAAGCAGGACATGACATCGACCGTGCATCTTTCCCTCCTCTGGAGCAGTGGTCTGTCATGCTTCTACCACTCATCTTTTGGGAGGTTTCCAATCCTTACTTGGTTTCAACTCCACTGACTTGATCTCCCTTCATATTTTTCATCTGGGGCTCCCTCCAGAGCCAACTACAATAAAAGCTTTTCCAAAAGTCCCAGTGTTCCCCAAACATAAGGACTGACACACACACCCACTTACTCAACCTTGGATTTGGTGTCTGACTTTTTAAGAGTAATTAATACCATTCAACTTCTGGGAAGTACTGCTTTCAAAGTTTCACAAAAATCTCTCTCCAAATAGCATGTCATTTTCAAAACAGGCAGGTGGTAGGGCAACTGAGGCTCATGGCAGCCCTCGGGTGGTGGCCTTAACTCCTGGTCCACTGCCCTTAGCTGTTGAGGTTAAGGGGAGATCTAGGCGGTTATGTCTTGACAGTTTCATTTGTGTTTTCTTCCTAAGGAATCCAAACCTTGACAGGCATTAGAAATTTAATAATAGTTGAAGAGCAAATCTCAGCATGTCTCCAAAGCAATACAGAATCAAAGTCTGAAAGCGAATAAGCTGTTGCTTTCTCCCTCTTCTTCCTCCTCCTCCTCCTCTTCCTCTTCCTCCTCCTTCCTCTTAGCCAGCGGGTGGGGCATGAGTGAAATGGGAGGAGGACTCCGGAGCATACCATTATGATTATTTAACAATAACGACACTCTTGCTGGCAAAGCCCTCTGAGAAGCTTCAAAGCATGAGGTTGCTTTGACTCTACATGGGAACAAGCTTTTGAAGCAGCAGAGATAATGAAGAATATACATTGCTTAGTGAGCTATCAGGGACACTGGTTGCTTTAACCTTCCCTAAAGTGTTAATGTGACAACCCAAAGAATGTGCTGATACAGAGGTTTCTGGGTCTTGTTTCAACCAGCCATCACTTTAGAGTTTTCTGGAAAAAAGATATTCAACAGAGGTGGCCAAATTGAAATCATGGAAGTAAATTTTCCCTTAAAATAACCATATTAAAACACACAGGAAGGGTCAGGGATATAGCTCAATGGCACAAACACCCACCTGGCAAGGGTGAGGTCATGAGTTTGAGACCTAGTACCGAAAGAAAAACAAAACAAAAAGAAAAAAAACCACAGGGGGAATAAAGTGCTCCCCACTTATACCCTAAGCATTATCTCTGCTTACAGTCTAGAAACACGTGTGACCAAGGGTGTCAATGTCAGATGTGAAAATGACAACCACTGGCTAGAAGCCACTCCACAACAGACGCGCTGGTGACTGAGTGGCTATGCGTTGTCTGATCAATTTTTATTTTCTGAGAAGTCATTTTTCCCCCCAAACAGAAAACCTGGCAGCTCTGCAAGAACCAATGCTACGATCCCCCTGCGGAATTTTTATTCTACAACAGCACGGAGTCTAAGGGAAGGTTTCTGCATAATGAACCATGCGGTGACCTCAGACAAGCTGCTGGGATTTCACGGCGGACACAGCGACCGGGCCCTGGGAATGCACTTCCCGTGAGCTGAAGATAAGCAAGCACGGTCCTGCAAACTCTGCATGCCAACTTCTGTCCTCTCCGGACCCACACACTTGTCACCCAGTCATCTGGCTTCCAACCCCTCCAAGTCACTCTCTCATGTTTTCCTGTCTTAGGCCCAGATGGGATCCTCTCAGCAAATCCTGAAGATTATCAGAGAGAAATTTTACGCTTCACACATTCCGAGATGGGCTGGATAAGGATGAGGGGCGGAACGCTGACTGTGGAAGCAGCCAGGCAGAAGGATTCGGTTCAGAGCGTCTCGATTGCAGACGGGACCGCGGGGACATGGTGCTGGGTTCTAGTCTGGGACTGCGATCTCTTGTAACTCAGTTTCCCCATATGAAAAAACAAACACAGTCCACTTTCATCACCTGTCACTTCCAAAGAATGCCTTGGACCACACCTGTCTATACCTCGAAGACTCCACCTGTGTCACGGTAAAGACTCACATGGGGTGCCCCGTCTGAAGGAGCGCTCCTGTAAGTTAGAACCTGCACGCCCATCTAGGGCCCTGCAATCTGGTATCCGACATCATCTGGAAATGGAAGAAAGTGCCTAAACGCTCTTGGTTACGGATTGATATTTTTAGCACTTTCAGAAAAGATTAGCCTGTTTTTCATACAATCCATTCCTCATGATATTAGCACTTGTGTTTTAAGAGCCCGACACAGGGAGCTATTGTTAGAGAAGACAGGAACAGAATAAAGTGGCTCGGTTACTGGCGAAGCTGCTCATTCTCTCCTTGGGCTGAAAATATCTTTTCTAAATGTCTACTTTTCTATTGCAGCTCCAGAATATTCCTGACCCAGGGAATAGCAGATATTTAGAAATTACAAAACAAAAAACAGCTTTGCACTTTTGACCCTCAGCCCCAACCTTTAAGGACAATGGGAAACAGGTGTATCTGTGAGTTTCCCTGACATTCAAGCAGTCTATCCTATACAGGGGTGCTTCCGTTCACAAACCTGATTCTTTCCACCATTCTGGTCACAAACCAAATTGGATGAGAACTAAATCACATTCAGTGGTTAGGTTCAAGGTTGACATCATTTGGAAATTTGATTTGGTTTGCAACCAGAATCATGGAGAAAAATTGAGTTCAAATCTAAGTCAACAGAACATAAATATTTGAATTATCTGTCTTCCTCATTCCTTCTACTTTGGTCTATCAGTCTTTATACTATTTTTAAATCTTACATAGCACAATGAAAAGAATAACAGTTGAAAGAAGTGTGGGGACCCAGTTGGGTCCCAAGGAAGGTTAAGAAGAAAGGGTTGAGGGCTGGGGATTTAGTTTAGCGACACAAGCACCTGCCTGGCAAGTGCAAGGTCATGAGTTTGATTCCCGGTATCAAAAAACCCCAAAAAACAAAAAAAGCAAAACAAAACAAAAAGAAGAAGAAAGGGTTGAGATTGTCCAGGGTTTCAGTGATCTGCACTTTCACAACAGACCCTACATCAGCCCCCACCAGTGCACACCCACATATTCCCACATGCACTAACAAAGACATGCCATGACTGCCAAAGGTGGTCCTTGCAATTTGAGAAAACAGCGGAAGTAGAAAAGTCACTCTTGCTTTCCTCCACCCTTCCCTGCAGCAGGCTGGAAAACCTTCAGTCCAGGTACTGGTCCATACCTGCAGGAAAGGAACATCGCTCAGCACAGCCCTTGCTAACTCCCCCAGTTTGCAACCATTAGGTCACACTCTTTCGTCCTTCCCTGGTCACACGATCCACTCCACCAAGCCGACGTGTAAGGACACACAGGCAGCCTTGTGTCTTTGAGTCTTCATTTCTAAAGGCTCCCTTGTCATGGACAGCTTGTATTAAATACACGTGTAAGCTTTTCCCTTGTTATAATTGGTCTTTTGTTACCAAAGCCTCAGCCATGAATGCAGTGACAGGAAAGATATCTCCTCCCTGGACGACGGATTAAAGACAGGTGCTTAGATATACAGGGAGACCCAGTGAATGCGAATTGGCTGTGGACCATTAGAGACCATTTAAAGGCCTTCAAATACTAGTGTAAACCCCAGGAGACTAATTCAGTTGACAAAAAAAAAGCCCTCTGCACCAAATGGTCCCAACATAGGACAGAACTGACTCCTTCCACCAAAACCAAGTATTTTACTGTGCTTTACAAGACTAATTAAATCAATACTGTGGTAGTCCAGCAAATGTGGGTTATGAGGAGGGACAATCTGCCTCCCAGAAATCTTCACTTCACCCAGCAGATGTGGAAACTATGGTGACAACAGTTATGCAGGATGCCGGGAGACTTTCTGCTTTGTTTCATTAATATTCACAAATCCACACGGTGAGGACTGGAGCCTGGAACTCCGATTTCCATTACAAAGCCTCCGAAATGCCAGCAATGAGTCAGGCCATTAGCCAGAAGTATGCACTGACAGCTTCCAGGATGAGAGCTGAATGGGTTTCAGGAATAAAGCACAGGAGGATCCGACCCACATGGAGGAGTTAGGGTATTCAGGACGGGGCTTCTGGAGTTGTTGTTTTGCTGTCTTTAAATAGAAAAGATACGATTTATTTCTTCAACTATAGCCCAAGCACAGATCAGCCTGATCATAAGGATTCTTATCCCATGGCAAATCGTTTACCCCAATGCTGCAAAGCACACACAACTGTTAGGATCGATGATAGCTTTCCAAGGGCAGAGCCTGGATTCCTTCAACAGAGAACACAGATCTAGGCCAATTCCAGATACTTCTTCCTGCCCTGACATTCACTGGGGTGTCTTCCATGAAGGGACTCGCATAGAGCAATGGGAATCAGTAGGTAACAGGTAAGGTGACGCAGTGACCCGGCGGTGGGCAGGAACAACAAACCTGATTAATGTCTGGCTTCCGAGGGAAGCAACAGAGGCAGGGCAGGGACCTAGGCTACAAGGGACCTCGCCTGAATCCTGCTGTGTTCCTTTTTGCCATTCGAGTTTGGGAAGCTGGAGTCCAAATCTCTTTCACCCCATACTCTTCCTGGGAATTGTTACTCGGCTTGAGACAGAGAGGCCTACACCATTCTCCATCTATTAGAACGATAAACCAGTGAGCATCCTTTTGGATGCCTAGGAATTTCCCAGCAAGGAAAAGTGGAAATATGGGAAGCAGTAAAAGCAACCAAGGGTTAACACCTTTTTTTTTTAGAAAGTCTGCTCTTACTTGATGTTGGAAACCAGTACATTAATACGATTTGAGAATTGAGCACAAATCATGAAAAATGGAGAAATCTGAATAACTGAAGGTGCTTTTAAAGCCCAGAGGAGAGGTTAACTGAGGATGGAGGGTGATTCCTAGCAGGCAGCTTATCTTTTTTCTCATAGGGACTCGCTGGGATGGTCAGTAGTTCTCTGTCCAAGACTCTCCTCAGTTGTCCTACACCTTTCCAAGTGTCGAGCCCTGGTCTTGCTTTTTCTTTTTTTGGATTTGGCCTCCAATGTTTCGGCACGAGTCAGCACACACAGAAGAATAGATTAACCAAGCTAATTGAAGGCGCTCTCCTATGAAAGGGCTCTTTTTTAGCCTCCTATATTTAGGTTAAGGTTTGCACTGGAGAACTGAGTTTTCTAAACTTTGTGAACTAAATCTCTCTACCCTGAGATCCTCCTAACAGGAAACCAGGTTACTCACTGGCGCTCTGAGGGCCCTCCAAGCCGCAGGGTGTTAAAGCAGGTGGCCTTGTTTATGTTGCAGGGTGACTATCACCTCACTTTCATAAGTGTGGGCAGCCCATACTGTGTGGGTCTTTGTCCTGGTAGAAAATCCTACCTAGCAAAACTGGAGAACACTTAATTTGACATGACAACTCAACTGAACTGCTACCAGAAGTAACTCTTTATTAAATCTGAGTTCCTAAATCTCATGCTTAGAAACAACCTGAAGACTCTGAAGCTATGCTCTGCTGAAATACGGGCCTGCTGGTCTTACATGATTGCTTAATCAGTCCGAAAACATGGCTGAGGCATAAATTTAAAGTTTTGCCCTCAAGAAAAAAATTGATGAGGATTCTGTGGCTTTTTCATGACAGAATAAGCTGCTCTTTGTGGTAGGGAAACCTCTGCCTTCATTTAAAATCTCTCCCAGTCCCATTTCTTTGACTACTGGCAGGCCAGGTCGTGGCTTCACAGATGTTAGGAGATCTACTGCCTGTCCCAATGATAAGAAGATCAGCTGATTTTCATCTCAGACATTTCAACACATCTGCGTCCTTCTGCTGGGTGACACTAAACACCTGTATGGTAGAAACTGAATCAGGGTCCATTCAGCATCCAAGGGGCCTTCAGAGAACAGCCCTCACCCTCTTTTGCTTCACCAATTCTTAAGCATACAGAAGAGGTCAAGATCTTTGTTTTTTTCCAAGACAGGCTCTTGCTACATGTAGTTCAGCCTGTCCTCGAACTCTCAGCGATCCTCCTACCTCAGCCTCCCAAGTGCTGGGATTACAGGTGATGTCAAGCTTTAAACAAGTTTTGTTTGCATTATTACTTTAAGAGAATATCACCCAGAAATTCATACCCAAAAAGCAACATCAAGGAGCAGCAATAAAACTCCTTGCTGCTCCTTGGCTCCTTGAAAACAGAATAAACTTCCTTGGCAGCGTTTTTCCTGCCACCAAATCTATTTACTTTGGAAATGAGACAAAGCTCTCGCCAGGCTCCCCGGTGAGGCTGCAGGGACCTGGGCGTCCTCTGCGTACACTTTGCTTCCCAAGGAGAAGAATGAGGATGCCACACTTTTAAGATTTTGCCGTTCTTGGCAGACTTGAGCAAGATGCTCAAATGGGTTCAGGTCCCGGAGGGAGGAAGGACACAGATTTTCGTCACACTTCCCACTTAAGTGTTCATGCCACACGCCTGGCTTTCTTTTTTTTTTTTTTTTTTGCGGCACCAGGGATTGAACTCACAGCCTCGCGCCTGCCAGACAGGCACTTAAGCTGCTGAGCCAAACTCCCGGCCCTGGTTTTTTGAAGCAGGGTCGCACTACGTAGCTCAGGCCAGCCTTGCGCTTGCGTTGTAGCCCAGGTCGGCCTCGAGCTCACAACGCTCCGTCTACCTCAGCCTCCCGAGTGCTGGGATTAAAGGTGTGCGCCACCACGCCCGGCTACGCCTGGCTTTCTACAGCAGGCTGCATGATCAGAGAGAGAGGCCTCGGATCTGCAAAAGCAGCGACGAGTGACGTCGAGAGATCAGAAACCAATCCAGACCCATGAGCTAAGGTTCGAAGGCCTACACTAAGCACAGCAACTATTCACACAGACAGAAGACGGACGCTTGAGCGACCATCATTTTGGCTAATACGATGACCAGAAGCGGAGTTGGGTCACTTCTTTGTGGACTCAGCTGCCCCACAGCCCCCAGAGTGGCAGGGGTGCTGGGGCCTGGACTCTCTCTACCTTCACCCCAGGACTTGACTGTGAGCTCCTCCCCCACCACGCCTGGAAACCCGGCACCAGGGGCATTCGGTGGGCTCCAGACTGGTCCTGCGAAGTAGCTGAGCGGTGGAGGAGATCGGCCCAGATTTCGAGTGCTAACAGCAGCGGGAAGCCTGTTTGGCTGCCTCGGTCACAAACTTCAGCCGAGTACAAGATGCCCATTCTTTCTTCACTGTTCCTGAGAATGCTTTTATTGCCTGTGTTGTTTTCTAGCTTTGGAAGCACCAAATAAAGACTGCCTGCTGGTTCTTAAAGGTAGGAACCATCACCATCTAGATGACTTCACTCTTGCTTACGTAATAGAATAAACAGGCCCTGTAGGCCTGAATGTGATAAAGCCAAAATTCTGCCTCTGGACAAATACATGCCACTCCTGCAGAAGTTGGGGGCACTCAGCTGTTGGACAGCTAGGGGCCCATGTCTCTCTTCAGGGAGGACGAGATGGTATAAGTCACCACTTCCAAGCCCAGACTGCAGGGCTCTGAGAAACAGCCATTGGAGGAGGAGCAATTTGCCTTCAAAGCCCAGAGCAGCAAATACTTCCCATCATTTACAGTGGCGCTTGTCTCTCTTTCCTTTGAGAAAAAGCCGCCACCGTCTCTCTGGAGATCACTGAAGAGCTCTTTCCGAGAGCCTCTGACGCAGGCCAGACCAGCACCTCGCGCTCCCCACTGCCGACGTGGAGATATTTCGCCCTTGGTCAGGCTAGGGGAAGATGCGTAGCTGGTTTGAGAGCAATGAATTACTTTCCAGTTGCACTTCACCATTTCACGGTTCCCATGCTACAGACAGACATTCAGTGGTAACTGATCTTGATTTGGTGCATATATAGATTTATTTATGGACGCTCTTGTTCCCCAAAGAATCTTCAATGCCTTACATGTGGTCTTAGGAACTTCCCTGCTTCTCCGTAACACTTAAAAACAGTATCAGCCTCTCATCACAGCTTAGATGATTAAAAAAAAAAAAAAAACCAAAAAAACTGATGACAGACTTTACACAGCTGAAGTGAAAGCAGTTCAAACCTAGTGCTCAAAGCCTCCAAGTTTTGCATGCAAACCAGACCCAAGCCGACAGGACAGCACCGGAGTGACTGAACCACGTCCATCCCGAGGCTCAAAGGACAAAATGCAAACAGCACAAGTGACTGCGCCCTGCAGGAAAACAGCTCAGCAATACAGGATGAAAGGGACGCAGACGATGGGGTAACGGTGTGTTTTCTCCCTGCAAACTCTACTCCTCCATCCACTACCCCCTCAACCTCCCACTGCCCGCCCCACCCCATGTTCCCGTACTCCCCACCCGGCTGCCCCGCTTTGCCCTCCAGGGCTCCCCACTTGGGCTCTGCTGCATCCCTCTCTGGGTGCCCACTCAGACCTGCGTCCTGAGCTCTGAGAACCCAGCTTTGATGTCAAGAGTGTTGGCAACCTGTGCGTTACCGCGCTTCCTGGCAGGGAGATGGGGAGAGATCTACCGCGAGGCAGGGTCAGAGTTGGGCCTCTCATGTGCTGATTGGACCGAGTTTATTTCCGGGTCACAGGAGCCCAAGATTCCCACAGTCAGGTGCCAGCATCTTGTCTAACCCCTCAACGTCCTCCAGCCCGTGTCTCAGCGTGGATGTCACACTGGTTCAGGCTACTCCCCATCTTGTGGGGCGTTGCTCCCCTCCACTGCAAGGGGAAACCTGTACCTATTCTTTGACAAAGGCATTTGACACACATGCACAGCATTCAGGCTGGGCCAGGTGCTGTGTTAAGTACTTTGCATAGCTCAGTACTTCATATCTCAGTTTTTCCAACCCTAGGTACCCAGTTTTCAGATAAAACAGCAAAAAGATGTGTCCCAGCTCACTCAGAGGCTGCAGCCAATCTATAGTAAACCCTAGAATCTGCGTTCTGGCGCTAGACTTGCTTCTTCCATAAAACCTCACATCCCATTTCTGGCTAAAATTAATTTCAAGAGCCAGGTGTGGTGGTGCATGCCTATAATCCCAGCACTCAGGAGGCTGAGGCAGGAGGATCGTTGCAAGTTTGAGACCAGCCTGGGCTACAAAGTGAGTTCAAGGCCAGTGAGACTCTGCATAGTAAGACTCTGTCTCAAAAACTAGGCCTGGGGATTTAGCTCAGTGGGGTAAGCGCCTCTGTAGCAAGCATGAGGTTGAGAGTTCGATCCCCGGTACCAATAAATAAATAAACAAATAAATAAAAATTAATTTCCTCTCCCTCCCTAAGTGCCATAGGCCTTCAGTTGTATCGCTCTTGTGGTTGAAGTATTTTCTGCCTCCCTTGTGAGATCTCTGTGGACCTCGCATCTTTCCTGCCGATAGGAAGTTCAGGAAGGACAGGCACACTGATCCTGCTGTGGCCCCTAGACTCACCCTGTCTGGCCCAGGCTTACAGCTTCTGGTCACTGTTTGTGGGTAGGAGGCTGCGGGTCCCCTCAGTGAATGGAAAGCCTGTTGGAATAAAGAGACACTTGACTCTTTGCTTTCCTCACTATGCAGTTGCAATTTTCATGTGCTGTTGCTTTAGGAGCAATGTCTTAGGACCACAGGTAATCTGGAAGTCAAAGCCGTGTTCTAGAAGCACAGGAGGCAACAGCCATTCAGCGACCGAGCTCTGCTTTGTTCTTCCCTTCCGCGGGTGGCAGCCGTAATGACGGTGGTGACAACAGCTGCGGTGATAACAATAATGACTGGCAATTATCACACACCGGGTGAGTCCCGCATTTGGAACCCCGCAAGCTAAGCCTCATCACGCTGGTTTCACAGACAGGAACTGAAATCCGGAGGGTTCAATCATTTGGCCAGAATCGTAAGTGGAAGTCAGTTCTGCTGGATTCCGGGTCAGTCCGGTTCCATCCACTACACATGCTGCCTTTTCAGCTCATCCTCAGCTCCTGCCGGCTAAGGAAGGCGACTCACCTGGGCCCTTTCACTCTCCACTTCCTGGATATTCTCTGTGGTTTGGCCTTTTTCAGAGTAAGCCACATTTTTTTTTTCCCCAAAAAACCAGATGAGCAGTAACCTACTTTTACCCAGCTCCCAGAGTCCTCAGTGGCCACAAACAGACTGGACAGTGATCATGAAAATGTACCAAGAGTCACAGAGGGGTGGCGCAGGTGTGGGTGTGGCTGAGGGATGGGGCTTGGAATCAGACAGGCAGCCAAAGAACTCGATGCTCTATTTAAAAGAAAGGAAAATCACTTTCCCTTCACCTATCAAGTTGTCTTCGTGGGGCTGGGATAGTCCGTACATTCACAGCAGGGCCACAAAACCATTTCAGGAATCTGGGTGTAAATGATTTTTTTTCTTCCCACAGGAGAAACGGTGCTTTCACTGGAGGGCAAGGAAGGAATCCCTCAAGACACAGCACACACTTAAATATGATTCAGCGCTGATTCATCGGGCCTGGAGGATTGTTCTACTCACTCTGGGATTCCTGGTGCAGTGTTCTCTGGGCACTGGTGAAATCACGCTTCCATGCTTGTCTGATGTGCTCACGATGTGTCTAAGAAGCACTTCTCTGATAGAAAAGCTGGTTCTCTGCTGTCCAGAGACACCAATACCTGCCGGGAGCCTAATGTTAAACCTTGGTGCCCACAATGGGCTCAATAAGACAGCGGTTTCCAGGGTCGCTGGTTTCCAGGGACGCTCCAAGCACGTTCAGGTCAGAGTGGTGGTAAGTCTGCGATATCTGTCCTTGACAGTGGACACAGACGGCCCTCCCCACAGGAGAGCAGAACGTCCCCTCTCCGAGGGACACCGACTCAGGTCCATTAACTGTTTAACAGCCCCTCCACCCGGGCTCCAGGAGTGAACAGAACAGAAGGCAAAAAATGTGGCCCATGGAGCAGGGAGCTTCCCCATCCTTCGCTTCCTACAGACCCAGGAGCACTGCAAACCCTGCAGCCTGTACCGCTGGAGATTTCTAGCTGGCGTTTCTCCTCTGTGGAAATCAACAGAAGCTGGCAGAGGGGCCTAATCTAAGTGTCTGCTCCGTCACCCCAGTGCTGCAGGGAGCTCGGGCTTAAGCTCCCCTCTCTGCTATGCCTTCTCAGCCCTGCTACACAACGAGGTGCACAGAGAAGCCACATTGTGTCCTGACTCTGCCACGCACTAGAACCATGACCTGGGGCACCATTCAGGTCATCGCTCCTCTCTTCGGGGCCTCCACTGTGAAATGGGGAGATGACACTAACACACCTGCCTCCCAAGTCTGCTGCAGGTGATGAACCAGGTGGAGCACTGGACAGCAGAAAACAGTAAGCTCCAGAGGTGTCAGCTGTTATTATCATCATTGCCTTTTCCTCCCTATCTTCTTCACTTTTTTGAACAAATATTTATTAAACATCCACTAGATACAATCAGGATCCAGTCCTTGTTTCCAAAGCAAGGACAGAGGAAAAGCTATAGTAGGAAAAAAAAAATCACCAATCTCTGATTTGCAGGAAAATTGGACTCTGATCCTAGTATGGTCACTAACCTCTAGGTGGCTTTTTTACCTGTCAACTACAAGATCCTGTCGGGGATTTTGACCCACAGAGAAGGACACTGCCAGGCGTCACAGTCCGTGCAGCCTCATGATGACACAGTAGCTGCCACGCAGACTCGGAGGGCAGAGATGAGAGGCCACCTTGGGGGGCACCGTGGGTACAGAACCACACTCAGCCCTGCAGATGGGATGGGGACCAGGAGGTGGAGGGGACACAGACTACTTCAACTGGAAGGAGAATGCGAAGAGGCACGTGGGGTCTTTAGGAAGCGGTGAGGGTGACACCTGGGCAGCCTGTGATGGACCGGCGTGGCGCGAGCCAGTCAGCAGTTCTTCGGGGAGAGGAGGAAGCCCCGTCAGGGTGGGCGGTGGCCGCAGGGGCACTGGGCGGGGAGGACAGCTGGAAGCCAACTGCACTCACGGGGCACAAGGAGGCGGAGTGTGACGGGCAGAGTCCTTGGCGGGTCCACCACGGAACAGCTGCCCCAGCGGGGCGCTCCCAGAGCCTCTCCTCTGTGGCTGTGCCCCAGCGTGGGCCAGGCTCGGCCAAGGGGACCCAGAAGCCAAGCACAGCGTGGGAAATGCATTGTGCAGGAGGAGGCCCTATTCACGGGGAAGTCAGTGACTGGTGGAACAAGGAGAGATGGGGCCACCATTTTGGACCCTAAGACACTGGAAGAAGACAGCCAGATGCTGTTGCCTCTCCTGGCTCTTCCCCCGGGCATCGCAGCGGCCTGTGTCGGTCGCCACATCTGCCAAGGCATAGACAAGCGACAGCGTGGAGCCAGTACCCTCCCCAGACCCAGAACCTTGACCTCAACACACGACCCCCGGAGGAAGGGAAATCATGCCCAAAGCACTAACGATACAATCACAGGCTCTGCTACCTCTCACAGCAAGACGGTCCTCAGTGACATCTCCACTGTCAAGAGGACCATGTTGGGCCCATGTCACCTGATGTCCTTTGCTGAGTTGGTAACAGCTGAACTAAGAACTAAAGACTTTGTCCTGGGCTGGAAACCCTGTCCCCTCCCAGCTGCTCTCAGGGCCGCTTTCACCCCAATCAGCCTTCACAAATGGATCTAACCGGCACTGCAGAACACAAGAGCGTGAAATTGGAAATAAAATGGGCTTTTCCACATCTATTTAAATCCCATTTATTTTTAATAACTACTGAGGGGAGACCTTGCCTGAACGGTGAGAAGTTGGTTTAAATCTTGATTTATCTCTTGGTTGACTAATAAAATACTGTTCTTCTGCTGAAGTGAAGAACAGGACCACCGGAAATGCCACAGTTCTTTAACTTTTCTTAAAACTATGCGTACTGGCTTCTGGTTTTTAAAATTTTCTGGCAGGACCTATTGCCTCAACAAGTGGCTCCGTGTGTGACCACAGATGACTGGCAATCAAAGGGTGAATTATTGCTGTCAATCGCGCAGGAATTCTCATCTTAAGTGGGAATCATTTGTCTTCTACGGTAAGCGTCTCTGACAATACATGCTATTTATATACTGATGGCATCTGGCCCAGATTGGGGGCTAATACAATTACAGAAAAATATAATCATACAAATTGGTTAGCAGAGGAGTGCCTAGAATGGGCAAAAATAATTGTGTCACTCAGCCCGCCCTACTGTGGAAGGAAACGAGACTATCAGGCAGCAGATTGAGAAGCCCGTCGAGGCATCGTTCAAATGAGAGCCACAGAGCATTGCTGTGCCTGGTACTTCCTGTGTGGTCTCTCTTCCTGCTGACCTTGCAGCCTTCTCCTTACTCAGTGGCTGGGTCACTTCACAGTCGTTTGCTGCTGCTGCTTCTGCTTCACCCCATTGGAAGCTATCTTCATGCCTGTCTGAGTTTAGTCAGCACATTTTGATTTTTCTAGACCCAGAAAATCCTCCGAAATCAGGGTTCACTAAGGAAGGTTTGAGGAGATGGAGATGGACCATAAGCAACCAGGAACCAGTGAGGAATGAGGGATGCCAAACAACTTCACCTGGAAATCTTCATGGCCATCTGTCTCTTCTGCCACCTGCTCCAAATCTGGACCACTGCCCTAGGGGCAAGGGGCAACCCCGTCCATCTCAAAAGTCCACTCAGGTGAAACGCCCTTACTTCATGGTGCTGTCCAGAACTGCAGAGAACACTTTGCTAGTTAACCCAGCAGCCATCCGGGGTTCCCCGTCAACTTGAAAAAAGAAAGCATCTGGCTGATGTTCTAGAATAAAATAGCTCATGATCGTTCCCAATGAAAGCCCCACCAGCTATTCCTGAAACGAAGGACGGTGTCTTATTTGCTGGAGGTGGGTGGATTCATGCTTTCCCACGAAGGTCACGTTTTGGCGCACTGATCTGTGGGATCCGCATTCCCCGGGCGAGCAGGAATTCAATAGTCATACCTGTTTCATGATTCTAAGCATTCCATGAAGCATGAATTACAGCACGTTCATGTGGCTTTTATTGTTAAAGATAACAACTGCCTCACTGTAAAATATTATTCTTCCTGAGGGCTCTCCAATGCCTCTGTTAACATGTTCCAGGATCTCCAGGCGTTCCTGCATTCTTCCTGTAGTTGTTTGTGCTCTGATGCAGTCTAGACACACAGGAAGTGCTTTCCAAAATGTTTTTTAACCAGAGAGAATAGCAAACAACCTTAAAACCCATTGGATTTTACAATACTTGCAGGAAGATCTCTTTCACCACACCCTGATCTTTCTTCCTAAAAACTGGTGTCTTTCTGATCTAACATAAGTCACGCTTTAATACATCACAGGTTATTATTTTAAGGAATTCTGTGCATGTGCACACAAATGCAGGTTTGGGGTTCATGTAATTAAGTATATCTTCAAAATCTCTTGAAGCCACAGATCCAATCTTTCACGGAATGAGGATTTTGAAATATATTCTCTTGTTCAAATGTTTTCTCCCTTATAGCCGGGTATGGTGGCGCATGCCTATAGTCCCAGCACTTGGGAGGCTGAGGCAGGAGGATCACTATCATTATGAGTTTGAGACCAGCCTGGGCTACAAAGTGAGCTCAAGGCCAGCAAGAACTGCATAGCGAGACCCTGGCTCAAAAAGACGAAGAACAAAAATAAAAACAAATGTTTTCTCCCTTATTTCAGAGTCGGATCATAGGGGCAGTTATGGTATTTGAACTCAGTGACATTACTTTTGCTTAGGAGAAAGGGAGGGACACTGGTCAGGGGACGGGGCAGAGAGGGGGAGCAAATGGGAAAGAAGAAAAGGAGGAGGAGGAGAAAGGAGGGAGGGGAGAGGGAGGAAGGAGAGAGGAAGGAAAGGAAGTGAGTCCCATGTGAGCGCCCGTGAAGAGGGCTCTCCTGGGTTCCCTGGACCAGACTGTGTCCCGGAGCTACGCTAAGGCCGCATCTGGTCCCTCCTCGGCTGGGCTCGGTCCTCCTTCAGCTTACCCAGTGCCCAGCTCGCTACACTCAGCAGACACATGCAATGCGGCTGGTTCCTGCCACTGTGAAAGAAATCCTCTCACCTAACATGATCAGGAGGGGGTGACAGTCAATCTAAAAACACTGGCTGAAGCATGGAATCAGAAAAATTACATTCATATATATATATATATATATATATATATATATATATATATTTTTTTTTTTTTTTTTTTTTTTTTTTAAAGAAAATGAGTGTATATCATTCACAACCGGGTGCCGAGGCAATGCCTTGTCTTTCACGATGGGATCCACTGTCTGGAATTCTCCATCTTCTTTCCTATATGAACTAGGAAATCTGCAGAACCTGTCTAGATTTTCATGACTTTCATCTCAATCTTTCAGAGTTTTCTTGTTGACATTTAATTTTCAGCCCCCTTTTAAAAGCCAATTGACATTAACAAGTCTTCTTAAGGCAACGATGCAGTTTTCACAGGAACAGCGTTCCCTTTCACACTCATGTTTCCCCTGTCCAAATGCTGCTTAGTTACATGTTTTGGAGCGAGCACATCACCTCTCCCGGGCTTCTGACCCAGCTGATGGAACAGGTCGGGGAGCCCCTAAGAGCGGTTGGCTCACAAACACAGAGGTCAGGGCATTCACCCACCAGAGGGAAAACTGCACGGGCCAATGGATAAATGGATTAAATTAGCTTCTAATATTCATACTCCACTGAAGCTTCAACCAAACAAACACAGTAGCTAATGATCTATTCCAATGCTCAAGGGAGAAAAAAAAATGACCAGGTTGGAAAAACAGGGGAACTGCATGTTGGTCTCTAACCTGGTGCCTTTCTAAGGATTTGAAGAGCAATTTTGTGTACTAATTTGTATCTTCTAGGGTACCGGATAAATCCTGCCATTCGTAAGATCAAGAAACACAAAACAGGACAGAAAGAAAAAGGAGTCATACGAAACAGAGAAATCAGGCAGCATCGATGCTTATTTGATGGGCTTCCTGTGGTGTGGAAGATCCCTTGGCTAAAAACTGCAATCCTTAAAATTCTGGCTGGGTTGAAAAATCAGCTTAGTTGCCTGGCTTCAATACTTAAAATCTCACTCAATCTATTATTTTACTCAGTATTGTTATTATACAGGGCTCGGCTGGAAGTATTTGGTGGAGAAGCATCTGCGCCTGGATCCCAGTCTCAATGTCAAGTACACACTGGCTAATTCCACCTTGAAACACTCCCGGCTGTGAGGGATGGTGCAGTTACAGGGTCTTTATTTCGCTCTTGAGTTTTATTTATTTATGACTTATCGTTTACATCCTGTCCGCTTCCATGAGGGATCTGAGGCAGCTGAGCTCTCCGTGGAAGCCCCATTCTTTATCAGTTCAGTCATTTCTCTCTCATCCTGCAATGTTCAACTCCAATCAAGTCGTTTTCCCAAGGTGATGAATTAACTTGGAGTCCTGTGGCCCGGGCCCTCTGCTAAGCAACAAAGGCTGCTGGACTGCAGAGTCTGTGAGCTTTCGGGAGCTGCCCAGTGCACAGAGCAGCCTCAGCAGCACCGGAAACCCCGGAGAACTTCCCAGGGCATCCTCTGGGTGCCCAGGACCTCTCAGTGGGCAGCGTGGGGGGTGTGAAGGCTGTGCACAAATCGCGGGGCCTTCCACAGCCCCACACCCTGGGCTGAGCAGGCTGACAGTGGCCACGCGGATTCTCCCTGCAGAGGGATGTAGGGCACCACTGTGCGCCCCGTCCAGGAGTGTCTCCACCAGCACGGTCATAGCTGTTACAGCCAGCTCCTCGCAGAGATCACTCCTGTTAAGTCCAGCTCAAGGGAGCACAATGGCGACAGGATTGCTTTCAAGCCATTCCTCCTGGACTGAACGGGTCAAACCACGTAACTGGGTCTGGGTTTCCCATCTATAACTTAGCGATGCAATGTTTAAAGACATTGTACTCCAGAGCTGTCACATGCGGCCACCTCGCAAAGTCCCCAAGTATCCTGGTGCCTGGGAGTCACGTCTGTCTGCCAAACCTGACCCCTTTCTCTGGCTCCCAACCCATCGCATGCGGATCTCCCTCTCCCAGTGTCTATTCATGTGTCTCTCCCTGGACGGTTGTAAAGCACAACGTTTAGTCACCCACTCTCCTGTCACCTGGCCTGCGTGCCTGAATAAAACAAGGACAGAGCCCTTGGCAAATGGTGCTTTGTGGACAGGGCTGTCCGCACAGTGGAGATGCTTCGGGCCACCTGGAGATGTTTTTTCATTAGTGGGGACAGACTGAGCTGAGCCACCCACATTCTCTCATCAACCAAGTGCAGGCGAGCCTGGGTGGGATCCGTGATTGCTGAATAGCATGAAGCCGACTTGCAAACACAGGGGAAGAATCCATGACTCACACCCAGGGTTCACTGAGGACTGATGTCAACGCACAGACAGAAGATCCAACGCTGGCACTGACCCAGATAGGAGTTATCGTATCAGGACGGGAAGCTCAGGGACAGATTCCTCAATGTCTACTTCAATGAGTCGCTTTTATCCGCTGACTAGCACTCCCTTCTCACCACCTGGTTACCCGATCGCAGATGTATAGGCATTATAGATACAGCAGGGCTAGGGTTTTGAACTCTTTAGGAAAAAAATGTATCAAAGACATCTACAGAACTGACATTATGCATCTGATATATAGGTGTGAAAAGGAATTCTTATTCTATACTGTTTTCATCTAATATAGCTACATTTACATGTTTGTCCTAAATATTAAAAGAGATGTAGACCAAAAGATCTGAATCATTTTTCTATTAATGAAGGCTTCCAAACATTTTAAGCTACCATTATTCATGAAACCTTGTTTGAAAGAAGAAGAAATTGAGGCTTTATCTGAGGTCTGGAACTCTGATGTTTTGACTCAAAGCCTGCTATACTTATTACTCTAGCATGTTCTTAGCATTCACGAGAGAGTTGTTCACTGATCAGGTCCACATACATCTGGGTAGTGTATAATTGATTGGCTTGCCTCAACCCTCCATGTCTGCACACAGAAATGCAGATTTTAATAATTCTGCACCTGAAAGGGCTTGGAAGGTACCTGCTTGAATACCAAGTCTAACAGGAGTCATTCAAAGTGACTGGTTGGAAATTGTGTATGAATCTTGGTTTATAAAACAGCTATATGAATGCCACTCGAGGGGCAGCAGTTAGATATAACAAGATTCTAAACTTTTCTTTGTAACCCTTAAGGTAATGTTTTCTCTACTCTTCCAACACAGGGCGCACACCAAAGCTGAGCGAGCTAAGCTGGGCAGTGGGTTACGATGGCTGGCTCATCGCTGGCAGCATCGGCGTAGTCTGTCCCCCATCTTTCCTCAGCTGCCATCCACCTGGGTCCTGGAAACTGACAGTTCCCTGGGCTCCTGCTCCTCACCATTCTCTAGGAAACGCTTCTGTCAAGACTGTTTCTTTGCCAAACAGAAGCTACTTTATGATAGGACCGTGTTGGGGTACCCACACCTAGAGAGAAATACATGGTTGAGAGGTAACTTCCTGGAACACTGCTTCTTGCAACAAATTTCTAGGTTCTCAGGACTCTTGGTTTCCCCAGTTAAAATATGGGGAAAATAAAAACAACCGTGCTTTCCCCATTCTCTGAGGGCAAAAGAAAGTAAGGTGATTTGTGAACGACACAGCACGGTACAAAGAGTTTAGACAGCAGTGAGGTCTGGGAAAGGAAACTTGATGAGACCCTGGAACAAGGGAAGTTAGATGGACAAGGGGCCCTCTGGACTCTTCCCAGCTGTCAGCCCCCTCCCCATGCCTCCCAGCAAAGAGCCAGGGCACCTGTTCTGGTTTATATCTAGATGTCTCCCTAAAGCCTCATGGGATCATAGGCAGGACCTCTGGAAGGTGGCTGGATTATAGGGGCATTACAGCCGGCTTGCTGTTAGTAGGTCAGAAGAGACGGTCACTGTGGGCGTGACCCTGGTTATATTTCCTTTCTGCTTCCCCCTCGACTCTTTCTGGTTCCTGTTTGCCACGCCATGGGCCGCTCTCCTCCGCCACACCCCGCTGCCATGCAGTCCCACCTTGGTGCCAGTGGATTATGGACTGGAACCTCTATAAACTGTAGGGCAAAATAGCCCTCTCCCCCTTTAATGTGTGGGCACCAGGTATTAACTGTGTCCATGTGATGATACAGGCTCTTGAAGAGGAGTGCTCAGTGGTATAGCACAGGTAGTTCCCAAACTACATTCCCAGGGTTTAGAGTCACACTGGCGGCTGGGCTCCTTGGCTTTGATTTACTTAAAGCACCAAGTAAGTGTTCGCTAAAGAATGAGAGACAGCATAAGGATTCATCTGTGGTGACTCACAGTCCAGGTAAAGGAAGGGTTAGAAAAGGAGGGGGAAGAAACCTCACAGTAACACAAAAAGGCCACAAAACCAAACCAAACAAACAAACAGTCCTTGCTAAGGAGGAAAGGACAACATGGGAAGTCGGCTGGCCCCTGGGACCTGAGAAACCGAGGCAGCCAGGATGCATCCAGAATGAACTCCAGGCCCACACAGACGCTGATCCCGTAGGCAGCTGGGCGAGGCCAGGACAGCTGGGCCACTCCAGCCTATGCAACAAATGTTAATGCCTACAAGTGCTGAACATAAAAAGGGCTGGGGAAACCTCTGTACGGGACCAAGAAAGTGGTAGCTATGTGGAATTGCAATCCTGAACACCTCCTTGCTGTATTACAGTCAGGCTTGGGACACAGCCTTGGGTCCCAGTGTTCATCTGCTCCCTTGACTCCTTCCTCCTGATGGTGCGCATCCCTGACTTGAGAGTATAGAGCCGGAAACTCAGCAGAAGCAGCTACTTGCCCAGGACTGACCTGGTTTAAGGACCAGCATGGCCTCTGCTCCACTGCCTGTGTCTGCTGCCTCCCGCAGTGCGCTGCGGTGTCTGGCCAGCGGGCGCAGCAGGTTTCGTAGGAAGGGCCTAGCCGGTGAGACACCTATTCTTCACTCTGATTTCTGGGAGGGCACAACATGAATGTCACAAGACGTGGGTGTGATGACAAGGACACTGTAATGGAGCAAGAGCAGAGGAGGCTTGCAGGCTGCACCGGGAAGCAGGCACGTGTTTATCCGGAGACGGAGTAGACATGGCAACAGGACAGGCTCCCAGGTGCTGCGATACCATGGCTGCGCCATGATCACAGCGGTGGAGCAGTTGCGCGGATGACAAGAGCTGGCTGAGACAGACGCTCTCATCACACGGGTGGACTTCGACAGGGCCAGATGGCCACTGCGGGGCGTCAGGCAGGCTTTCGGATGTCTGGATCCCGGGGTCGGGGTGGGGGCCGAGCTGTCATTTGCTCAGGGAAGAAGACTGAAATGTGGGAGCCGGAGCCCTGCGGAGAATGGATCATAGCATCTGCAACACGAGAGAGTTACTGAGCTCCCGGGGACGGCGCGGCGGCTCTGCGGCCCCAGCCTGGCATTTGTAATTAATCGCAAAGCCAGTGAGTTTCGCACCCTCTTGAAGCTGCTTGCACACCTACTTCATGGATTCTAATCAAAGGACATTTGGAACCCAAGGTCCTAGACCTAACGCTGAGCTATGTCCTGCTATTAAGGGTCTCTTTCTACCTGTAGAGTTGCAGCTCCTGGACCAGAGAGGATCTCGCCCAGGCAACCTCTAGACTACGTAGACCAATTGTTGCAAAGCAGAACCAGAGAAGAGAGTATTCCTCTCACCTCTGGAAATGGGCAGAACATGACTGGCTGATTTGAGCAGTTCTCACATGCAATTCTTAAGATTGTCACTTACTCAGCACGGTTGACCTCTGGGAAGCAGGCTGGGGGTCATTCTACGTGAACTGTGTATCCGGGTCTTTGCAGAAACCGCGGCAGGGCTTTGACAGCAGGCTGCAACACTTCTCAGCAGAAAACCCTGATTGCAAAGCTAGAAATAGTCAGTGTTTCCAGCCGCCTCGCCTCTGCTCCTGGAAACCTAGTGTCTGTCTGGCTTCTCTATGGCAATGAACGAACAAGACGAGCTCACAGCCCAATCACACCATTCTTTCTGCAAAGGGAACAGGAATCAAGGAAGAAACTGTACTTAAAGGGACAAGAAGGCAATGGAGCTGTGAGAGAAAAGCCTTTAGTGTGACTAAACTGACAGGGTCCCAGAAGGAAATTTCCAGCTCTCGGTTTCAATTTCTCATCATGCCACAGAGAGGCGGCAGGTGGATTCGCTTGCTTCAGAGGCCAAGGTACTTAGACTACCTTAGAGGGATATATTTAATGGCCAATATTAATTATAAGGCATCACTGTAAGTTTAGTGAGGAGATCCAAAGGTGATCACACTGCAGGAGTTAGACACATCCACAGCAGGGCAGAATGCCTGCCTTACAACAGGTGCCCTGAATACCAACCAATTTGCCCCTGACTTCCACTATAAAATGGTTAAGTTTCTCCAGGGGATGGAGTAATGGGAAAAAATTAGGTCAGTTGCTACTTTGCCCTTTGGGATTGACAAAATGTGAGGAAGCGCATGACGAGCTAGTTGCAAGATCAGCTCTACTGTTACTCTGGTGAAGGCCATCTCTGTAAGCATCTTGGTGTCTCTCAGTACCCGGCAGACAGGTTCACGCGAGGTATATCAAGAGCAAGGATAAACAAGTCCAAGTGCGAACTGCAAGGAGTCACGCTGGGATGTGGTCCAGTGGCAGAGAACTTGCATAGTGTGCAAGCAGCCATGGGTTCGATTCCCCAGCACCACTGAAACACGAAAATGAAAACAAAACAACTCAAGGAGGAAAGACCAATGATGGGGACATTAGGCAGAAAAGCTGGCTGGGGTCCCACACCCTGAACAGAACTTCTCCAAAAGGTATGACTTGGAGAGAAAAGCCATGGCCAGTTTCAGATCGAAAGCACTTCTCCAGAGGTCAACAGGAAATAGCCAGCCAAAAATACAGATCAGTTTAAAACAATCTAAACAGGATGACCGACATAACTTGAAAATCTACTGGAATGATGAAGAGTAACAAGTGGAAACCTAAGGTCAACAGAGAGCTGAATTCTACAACAGGGAAAGGTAAAGGGTAAGAAACTAACCAATTCTTCCTGCTTGCTTCTTATTCATTTTTTAGACCTACCACAAACTAACTTCCTCCATAATACCAGCAATAATGCTAAATAGTAATCATTATACACCAAATCTTTCCTCCTCAAAGGAAATCTATGTAGCAAATGTTATTATTTAATATCACCATGTTATAGAAGATAAAACAGAAGCACAGACTGTTCAAACAAATGGCCCTAAATCACAAAATGAGTAACAGGAAAACCTTTTATTTGCATCTCCAGTCACCCTGGCTCCTGAATTGGGCTCCTAACCAATACGCATCACTACCCCGTAACAAAGAGAAGCATCCAAAGAGAAAAAACACAGCCAGGGAAAGAAAACAGGCTTTTCCTTAACCTTGTGGGAATAAATTCTTTCAACCAATCCCCAAGGATTTGATTCTGTGTCCCTTACAAATGTGGACACCACGACTGCCGCTCCACATATCTGCCTTATCCGTGCCCACCATGGGGAGGACGCGGGAGCCGGGCAGACTGGCCCACCGATGTAGCGTCCGCAAACACCCACTTGCATCTCCACGACAGTGGGCTGCTATTTCTGTTCGTGGATCAGCCTCCGGCGCAGGGGGAAAGGTAGCCTCCCCAGGTCACCCGGGGGACACCTGACAAAAGTCAAACTGCAGACCCACAAAGCTGAGGCTCAGATGAAAGGGACCGAAGAGTGTGGAGGAAGCCAATGAGGACCAGCACCCTGAGGACCCACCCCGAAGCACCAACCAGCCGAGTTTACCTCTCTGCTGCGAGGACGATGCTGGAAAAGATGAAAATAAACATCGTCCACAGAGCGCTGACCATGCAGGTGCCTGCTGCCAGGGAGCCGCCACAGACACACTCTTCCTTGTCTTCCTTCCCCTCTGTCCTGGGCAGGCAGGGACTTCCCGGCCACACAGCAAAGACGGGGACTTCCCAAGGATCATAGATCAATACTGTTACCCCGCTGCAGCTTTTGTTGGCCTGCGACTTAACGTGTAAATCTGAGTAATGCCACCTGCGTCTTTCCTGAAGTTGTGTGTAGACAGATGAGAGAACGATCCTTTGTTCTGAAATGCAATTCCTCCTACTTCTGAGGTTGAAATATATTTGTTTTTATAAAAGGACTGCGACACGAGGTGACAGTTTTAGCACTGCTGCTTTTAAAGTCCTTATTTCAAGATAAAAGTGAACACTAGGCCAAGGCACCCTGGTAAAAAACTACTTTTGCTGTTGGTAGATGCTACAGTCCCAAAGCGTGGGGTCACCGGCCCAGGGGTGGGGGGCGGATGGCCTGGATTTTGCCTGTCCTCAACCAGGAAGGGAATTCAGGAAACAGAAGGGCAGCCCAGGGAGCGGAGATGCACCCCCTGCAGCTGGCCTCTCCCTTGAAAAGCTCCAATGTGACCTCTAGTTACTCCTGAAGTCCCCAGTGGCTGCTATCAGTAGGAATTCCCTGTCCTTCCTGGCCAAGCTGACATGCTGGGCAGAGTTCAGGAAGCAGCTTTAAGTGTGGTTTCCTGATTAAAAGGGAGACTCCAGGCAGGCAGGAAGGAGCACGCGCCTGAATATTACATGTCCCAGTCATCTGTCGCCTTGGAGGGATAAAAACACCAACAGAAATGACCTGGAACTGAGTCTCATTCCTGAGAAAATCCCCAACAAGCCCGCGAGGGACTCTGCCCATTAAACTTCTTTCGGTGCTAACATGTCACCTTGAAGACCCAGTTACTCTAAAATGCTTTAAAACCAAACGGTGATGACAACGGCTAAAGGTGACTGAGAAAAACAAACACTAAGAAAAGCCAGATCCAGCACCTGCGTGACTTCCTAGCCAAGAAAGAGGGTGGTGAGGACAGAACCCCCAAACCCGAGTGGGGCAATGGGGGGCTGACTTGGTTCTGCCACTCGCTTGCCTTGGAATCTCAGGGAAAGTCATTCTCAGGTTTCTTCCCTCTGGCCCCACGAAGGAAAAGGGCTACTAATTCCTGAAATCTTAGGTTCTGTTTATTGCTGGAAGAAGCCCACCTACTCTCATGGGTGAAGAAAGACGGAGAAATAACACTAAAAGAAAGTCATGCCTGTAATCCTAGCTCCTTGGGAGGCTGAGGCAGGAGGATTTCAAGTTCAAGTTCAGTCAGGGCAACTAGGTGATTTAGGAAGATTCTGTTTCAAAAAATTAAAATAAATTTTAAAAGGGCTGGGGATATAGCTCAGTACAAAGTTCCTGGATTCAGAGAGAGGGAGAGAGACAGAAAGAGAGAGAGACACAGATGCAGACAGAGACAAAGACAGAGACAGAGAGAGAGAATATGAATGAATGAATGAATGAATGAATATGAATGTCTTGAAAGAAAGTGGGACAATCTTTCAAGACCCTGACTCAGCACTGGTGACTAACACGCTGACAGACGAGAGTCGGCAGGGGGATCTCTGGTGGTTTCTCTCTGGAAGGCTCTTCTCAGCAGAGCAGAGAAATGAAGAATTGGGCCTATGTAGCTGAAAGCAAGAGAAGGAGGGTGGAGGGGAAGAAGGAAGCAGGAGGGAAAGAAACACAGAACAGGCCCCAAATAAGAGGGATCTTACAAGCATCAGAGAATCAAAGAGCAAGATGAAGCTGGAATGAGCTGAGACTGCGGGGAGAGGGCTGAAAGGAAGAGGGGCCTCGGGAGAGGCACAGGCGGACGACGGAAAAAGCAAAGGAGGCTAAAAAAAAAAATCTCCTCTTTCTTTCATTTTGAGTAGAAACAGGATTTCTTAACTTTCCTCCCATCCATTTACCAAAAACTGTTCCCGGATGCCAGGTCCCACGTAAGGTCAGAGTGGAAGCCGAGAAAACACACGCACCTCGATCCCGTGTCCACCGCAGGGACGCAGATGTGGCTCAGGGGGACGCAGCACCGGACGGGCGCAAAGTGGCACAAAGGGCCCATAACCTTTCTGAAAAAAGATTCTGGGCTAAGCTCCCCAGAAATAGAACATTTTGATTACAAAATAAAAACTGGGTCAATAAGATAATGGATGTGATTTAAATGAAAATCACAGTATTTGTAATGGACTAAAAATGGTACTGATGTTACTGCAGAGAAAGAATATAATTAAATGTATTTTTAAACAGCAGCTCCCCACCGCAGGCTGACAAACCCCAGCCGGGCTACCAGGATTCCTCCACCTCATCGGAGAGGAATGTGTTGGCAGCCGGCGTGGCCTGAAGAATGCGGAGTTTCCGTACTACTCCACAAGATCCCCAGTGACACCGCTACCCGCATTCTTTCACTCCCAGATCACTGGGACTCATTTAGAAGGCCAAGGGGCGGACCTGGTCCTTCCGGAAATGAGCACGCACAGGTCCAGCGGCCCCAGGGCTCTGGTCATTCCCACAAGGGGACTTTGGGAGAATTCCAGACAGCTGAGGAGGTAGGAGGAGATCTGAAGAGTATAGGGAAGGATTAACATCAAGGGTGAATGAAGTATGTATGTGTTTCTGGTTTTCTTTCTACAGCTTGTGGCGTGACATTGCGGGGAAACCAATTCTCCAGTGCAATTCATCTTCCACAGTCTCCCTTGGGAAGGGGCAGAGAGCAGGGAGAATTAGATACGGGAATAATGTGGGAGTGGCCAAAAGAATTGCCAGGACAGTGCAAGAAGGTGGGTGTGGCGCTCCCACAGATGTCCATGTGAGGAGTCACGGCCAGGGACCCCCTTTTTTCTATCCTGAAACAGCAGCGGCTTCCTAACCTTAGGATGCTTTTAGAGGGCAAATAAAAACAAATTGGGTGTTATGGCACAATAAATATATAATTTTTGATCAGACGTGTACATAATTCCATTATTAAAGGAAATTACATCAATATTTAGATCCTGGAAATCTCGAAATACTATATCGGCATGACTACATCTAAATATTAATCATTCAGAACAGGTTACTTTCCAAATCTCTTGTGGGTAGCGCATATTTCTAGGAAATTCTTAAAAGCCTTAGCTCTTTAATACGGTTAAATTCCAGTGTGACAACCCATAGTTGCAAAGTATTCATTCATTCTTAGAAAACACTGAGTATCTCCCATGAAGGAAGTCTGCTCAGTGACAGCAGAACTTGTCAAGCAAAAGAGAAGTAGGGAACTTACTCTAAGAAATGATTGACATCAAGCTGAACTCCCTGAGCACGATGAATGTGTTTGTATAATGTCATTAAGTTGCTGCCCACATGACCTCCTCTGTACTTTGAGCAATAAAAGGCATTTCCATAAAAAGCAAGTTGATAGACACCACAACCTGAGTTCCTTCTCCAAGAGAGTTAAGACGCCCTAAACCTTGGTACACTAAGCCTACTACAGAAAGCCTTGGGGAATTCTAATTCACGAGCAAGGCCAAAAAGTTGAGAGTCATCTGAGCTCATCCTAAAACTCTTGCGCTGTTCTTATTTATAGTTCTTCCCCATCACTGGGACCCCTCAACCTTGAAGTGAAAATAGAGAAGAAAACACGTGATGATGGTGGTGACTGCAGGCCGGGTTGCTTTTGCAAAGATCCAGAAAGCAAAATGTTTGAGTTTCTGAGGAAAAGCAATTGATCAATATGTGATTTTTTTAAAACTCTGACCTTCTGTGACCTCAGTTTGGAGATCTGGATAGGATGAAAGAAAACAACTAAAAGGTCAAAAAAACACAAAGTCCTGAAAGGATGCTCAGTACAGTACGTGAGAGGGCGCGCGCCTCTGTTCTCAGACCTGCTGGGGGGAGAAGGCCGCGTGTATGAGGAGAGAAGCAAGAGGACGAGTCAGCCCTGGGCACAGCTTGGAGGGAGGTGAGCGTCTCGGGCGTCCACACCGGCCCAGGGTGAACTCACTCCTGCAGTGAGTGATGCCTGCACATTCTGGCTTCTCAGAAGGGAAGAAGCTGTTGATGATCAGGGACAGGGAGCTTTGGGAGCAAGACAGAAACAGCGGCTGGAGCGGGAGTGTCAGGAGTCCTTTGGGTACTGTTAACCCACACGGAGAAACTGTCATCCAGTCCTTGGAGCTGCCCCGTAGGACCAGAGGGGACAAAGTGGGCCATCTCCCATGACTGCCTTTCCTAGACGGCTCAGAACCTCCAGGGACAAAGGGCAGGGGACTTCCGGGCCTAATGCAGCAGCAGCTGCCCGTGAAAGCTGTGTATTCTTCCCTACCCTCATCGTCCCCAACAATCTTTACCCCCACGCCCAGGTGCATCATTAAAGCCAGCAGGCTCCCATTCTTAGAATGAATCAGACAAGAAAATCACACTGTAGGGGTCATCTCACAGGGACAGGGGACAAACGGACACCCACACCCTTAACCTGTTGCTCATCAAAAGTGCGCTTCGTGTTTTCTCCTGACCCGCAGCCACCCTGGATGCCAGCAGAGGCCCCACAGAGCTGGCAGCGATCCTCTCCTGGACACCCGATCGCCCGTCAAGCCGTAGAATTTCTGTGGAGCTGCAAACCCAGGCCCGCGACGATGACTGAGCGGACGCTGGTCCACGTCCGCAGCCCATTGGAAGCTCGCTCCTCCCCTTGTTTATGGGTCATCGGATCTGCCCTGGCAGAGCTGTGCCCTCTTCCAAGCCTCCGGCTGAGGTGCCTTCCCATTCACACTTACTTTCCATCCCAAGCTTCTTTCTGTAAATTCATGCTATTGCCTATTTTCATTTCCACGATTGCTGAAACACAGACCCACCCCTACCCTGTGATAAATGCAGCCAATACTTCCAGAAGGAAAAATCACCAGCCCATAGCACGGGAGCCCTCATCCATAAACAGGACCCATGGAAAGAATTCTAATTTTATCTTTTTGAGCAACTACTGACTCCTGGTATGTTTAGGATCAGGATGGACTGGTAGATCGATATGTGACATAAAAGGCATATCCATAAACAATAGGTAAATCTCCTGTTCCAAGATCAGAGTCTTTAACATGCTGTAACTCTGATTCATTGAATTCGCTGTCCTTTTGTTGATTTTGCCAGATGGGAGAGGGAGGTAAGTGAGAAGGAAAGAGAATTGTCTCTGGGATAATCATTCCCAAAGGAAGCGTTCTCTATAGCTCATTACACTTCCCCATTGGTACATTATAATTCAGCAACAGTAATAGAAAATCTTGCTTTCTGAAGTAAACATTCAAATGGCTAAAAATCTAAAAGGACTAAGAATGAATATCAAATAGACCAACACTGGCCATTTCAATGGAAAAATATGCTATGTGACATAAATAAATGGAAATCTTACATTTATAAAGGCAGGCAATATGATTATGTGTGAAATACTTATAGGCAAATGAGAAAAAGCTCCCCCTTCTAAAATAAACTAATCTTTTTTCAGCATATAATTCTCCTAAATTCTGACATTCATGCTTGTTTAAAAAAAACAATTTAAGTCAACACTTCCCACTCTGTTATTCAACCCGGAGGCATGAGATCTTGATTAAATAGCCCCAAAATACCTTCGGGCACAAGGAGCAGGCACCAAGTGACTTACACCATGACAAAGTCCTCCTGTGGTTTGACTTCAACACCCTTGCTTGTGGGCACCCCTAGACCTTGAGCTCTCTCCCTCCTTCAGCCACTCCCCGACCCCTCATCCTCCCTTCTTTGAGCATCACACCCATCTCATAGTGTGGGGCTCTTCCTCCGTGGTCCCCACCAGCACTCTCCAAGGAAGGTCTCTTCAAAAAGAACCTTTCCAGTTCCTGTGATGCCATACCCAGAATGCCATGCTCCTCCCCAGGGCCATCCCTCCATTCCCAAAGGGGACCCTACAACTTCCCACTTCCTAAAACCCCTACCCCACTCTTGAATACTCTTACCATTCGGTTTCTCTGCCGGCTCTTCCTTGTTCTCAAAACTTTAAATCACAGCTCACTAAGTCGTGAGGATTCCAGCTTCAGTTGCCTCCAGACGACCACTGAGAGCATCTAACAGGAACCTCTAACCTCTGACTTAATGTGTGTAAAACATGACCTCAGTTGTAAACCTGGTACTCGGTCCTATCTCAAATGACATCACCAATTAATTGCTCAGGAAAAAAAAACCCTTGGGATAACCCCGGTACCCCTCTCTCACAACCCATCTCCTCCTATAACAAACCCACTTTAAAATACATCTCTTGACTGTCTTCATGCCCACCCTTACTGCCCTAATCCATCCCCACCTGGCATACGGGAGCAACCTCACTGAGCTCCCGGCTTCCTCTCTGACTCTTTCACTAAGGTCTGATTTTGAACTGCATTCAGAATGGTATTTTTGCAGTTTAACAAAATTCTTCCATCCTCCTTCTGAGACCTTCCAGAAGCTTCCCAGCACATTTGCAATAGCATTCAGAATTCTGTATGACATGGCTCCTGACAGCCCGGGAGCCTGCGAGTTCCTCTCAAGTTCATTTCCTACCCCTCTTTCCCGTGCCCACTCCCTTCCAGCCACACCGACTTTGCCACCTTGGCACAAATATTAAATGGATCCATCCGCCAACCTGCTTCTCCAGGATGGCCTCAGGATGCACATTCTGTCCATGAGGCATCTCAGGCTTGACATCCCCGAGCCAACACCAGTCACGCACTTCTGAAAGGAGCAGCTCCCCACTGCCAGGCTGGACACCCGGAGAAGCTCCCACCCACCATCAGCTGGCTGCCAGTTCCTGCCACACTCACCACCACGGAAGGTTCCATTCGTCCTGCTGCCTCCCGCTGCTGAGTGCCACGCTTGTCCTGGTCTGCTTGGGTCCAGAACCCCACGCATCCTCCCGCTGCAGTAATAAGCACCTTCCCAGGAGCCCGACAAAGGATTCTCTCTCTGCCCAAGTCCAGGGCCCTGGTTCTCAACCCGCCCTGCTGCCGTCTGCTGTCGCGCGCTGTTCCACATGGCAGCCACTAGCCACGTGTGGCCATTTACCTTTCCATTAGTTCAGTGAAATAACCCAGCTCCTCAGCTGGACCATCACGTTTCCAATGCGCACAGTCACGGGCAGTGGGGGACGGCTTTAATACAAAGCCAGGCCATTGGCCTTTCCGTCAACACAAAAGGTTCTACCAGAAGTGCTGGACCGTATCCCCTGACGGTCTCACCCAATCCTCACAACAAAATCGCCTGCTAGGATAGATCCAAACCTGAACAGCCCCGTCAACCTCAGCTTTAGGAAGCCCTTCTGTTTCCATTTTAAAGAGTTCCTGAAACACTCTCCCCTTGGATCCATCTCAAATGTAAGAGAAAAGAAGACTTACATAGCCTGTGTCCCATCGCACACAAGCATGGTTTCTCTTTCATAAAACTTATTTTCTGGGCAGAGTTAAATATTTACATATTAATATTCAGTTTATACTTTTTCCACACTGGCTCAGCTGTTTCTGCCTTTGCTACGTGATTAATAAAGTTGGCTATTTTAGACTGAATGGTCTTAGGGGAAGAGCCAATATTTAATGGTGCCAAGTGTAGAAAACTGTTTAAAAAGTGTGTTTTAATAAAGGCAACACAGTGGAGAGGACCTAGACTTTGGAGCTAGCTGGCCATAGAACTGTGTAGCTACTTATTTGCTAAGGACCTTGGCAATTTATTCAATCCTTCATCATCCTCACTTTAAACATTAATAAAAAAAAGGTGATAACTTTTCCTTATAGTGATAATTAAATGAGATTATTATAAATCACTCAGCAAAGCTTGATAAGACCACTCAATGTTAGCTAATGCTGCTGCTGATATACCAATTACTATAAAGTTATAAACAAATTTAAATAATACATGAGGATATAAAAGCCAGCTAGAAAGAAACCCCTAATGTAATTGTTTATCTGACGGAGTTGCAGTTGCGTGTATGTCTTCAGATACAATGTAATAGATGTTACTTAAATATCAGGCCTTGGAAAATATGTATCAGAGTGTCATAAATTTGAACCTTTCCATTCCGTTTCTTGAATAAAAGCTGCACAGAATTCCAGTCCTCTGGAAAATCTGTCTCAGGGACAGTGGAACCTTGGTTGGCACCGTGAGGAAGTTTCCATTAGTTAAATGCAAGAAGGATGATTTCATTTGAAGAGTGAAATGTGGAGAATGTTTAGATGGGGAGGACCCAGCACATCACACCAGTCTCTTTAAAAACTCACAAAACAAGCAGTACAAGTAAGAAGACCTGTAATTCAGCACACGCGTGGACATTATTTTGTATGTTTAAAAATCCATCATCTGTGCAGACAAATAAGATGGATATACATTCCATGCATTTGGAGTCTAACCTACCTCTCCCTTCCTGCAGCAGCTGAAATTCAGAGATGGCCACGTGTCCCCCACAGCCAAAAGCTAATACTTTCAATCCTCCCACACCCGCCATCCATTCTTCTTTTGCAGTGGCTTCAAAATGTGCTAGGCCAGTGGTTCTCAAAGTGTACAGCCTGGACCAACAGCAGCAGTCTCGGGAACTCGAAAATTCTTGGGGCCTGAGACTGGCTGCATCAGAACCCCTGGGGGTGGGTGGGTCCCACCAGTGACAAACAATCCCTCCCCTTAAACCTTGTGCTGGGGCCTGGGTGTGCACCTGTGTCCTCTACTTGGAGCTATTTGTGGCAGCTCCAGAAGTCATCGGGCCTTGAGGACAGGTAGATAGTACTGAACGTTCTTCAGCAGGCTCCTGCTTGGGCAGACCCATAGTGTGGATTCAGCCTCCCTCACTGAGACTTGCTTCCCTGATATTAAAATTACGGGAATAATTTCTAATGTGAAGTAGAGTCTAGGAAGCAGGATGTTGTAACTCTCAGGCACCCGAAAGTGGGGTTACACAGGAAAACACAACCCCAGAACCACTGATTTCATTTATCACCACCTGCAATGGACCCAAAGAAAATTTGGCTCAAAATGATACACTTCAATTGACTTGGTCTTGATAGGAAGAGTTACCCATCTATAATGGGAGGCAGTAGCAATATAAAGGACAGAGAAATTTGGTTGATTTAGGAAATTTCCTGACCTTTTTTTTTTTTAATTTTCATTTTGCTAAACCAGAGAATCACAGAATTATATAACAATCCCACTAGCAACACAGGAAAAACAAAGAGCTCAGGAAATCCTATTCAGATGCTCTGTAAGACCTCACATTTCTTAACACTGAAAATTCAGAGGGAAATAAGCATTCCAGACTCCAAACCTGAATAATCACTAAAAGAATTTATAAGCAAGAATGCCTTAGATGACATTTGTTGTCATTTTTAAAGGACCCAGAATTAAAGCTTATTTCAAAACTCTCTTGCTTCTACCAGGCTGACAGTTATATTTTTCCAATTCAAATGTATTCTCCAGCAGAGTGCTTTATTCATTTTTTAGAGGAAGGAAAGAAAATTCAGCATGCATAAATTTCAAGTCTTGTGCTTTCTTACAAACAAGATTTCTCAAGAAGGAGGATTATATGGTTATATTGTTTTTACAATTAAGATAATTTAACAAAAGCAGCAGTCATTGATAAATTCATGCAAAAGATCTATTGCAATTTTTTTAAAAAGAAAACTTAGCCATGTCTGGACGGTAGGGGCTGGAAGAGGGAGGGTGTGGTACAGAGAAGGGAAATTTGTACTGTTTCATCTTAAACCCCTGAATCCTATTTAAATTTGCTTTTGCACATACTTTGGATACATTTTTAAATGTCACTAGAAATAAATTTAAAAATAGGAAGTCCAGCCCAGCACGGTGGTGCACACCTATAATCCCAGCACTCAGGAGGCTGAGGCAAGAGGATCATTGCAAGTTTGAGACCAGCCTGGGCTACAAAATAAGCTCAAAGCCAGCCTGAACTTCATAGTGAGACCCTGGCTCAAAAAGACAAAAAAGAAAAGAAAAAAAAGTAAGTCCATATCATTGAGTCATTAGCCTTTGGTAGCCATTACACTGAACGTCTCTTTACCACCATAGATAGCAGTTTCCACCAGCTTCTACAATGCATGCACACTGTCACCTGGTGACGACAGACACTCACCCTGCATGGCTCAGTCACACCACAAATGAAGAAAGTGAGGCCCGGAAAGCTCAACCTCACCCTCAGTTCTTTGCCTTCTTTGTTGGTATGTTGTGAAAACCCCACCATGTCGCTGGCCACACACCCATGAGCTTTCCACGGTTTCCCGAACACAGAGCCACCAGAACGGGAGCCCAGCGCTGTCCTCAAACCCCACACTGGGCAGGGACTCAGGAGTCCTCTCCCCAGGTTAACTCCTCCTGGGGTAGGAGAAATAAGAGACAGGTACAAAGGAGGGGAAGAAATCATGACTCAAAACAATCGTCCTTTTAAGAAGACTGCACCTTCCGGGACCCAGCCGAAGCCACCCAAGGCGATCCATAGGGGTGTTCCTTCCCTGCTCTTGGTTCAAGTTAGGCTCCCTTCCTCCCAGACCATCCCAGCCCAGATTCCTCAGGGATGTGCAAAATCCTCAAGCAGGCTTAACTGTGAAAGTAAAGAGAGGACCCTGATCCTAAGGTAAAGGAACAGGTTGAGAGAATTCACGGGATGCTTAAATTATTCATCTTTAAAAAAACACAAAACTGGGCTCATACCTGTAAAATGGGCCAGGATCCTTGGCAGGGGGCGGCTGGGGCAAGTTTTTCCTGGGGCTTCCAGCCCTTCCGCCCCCTCAAGAGAAGCATAAATGTTTCCCATTCCAGATCATCTCTCTCCCCCTCTCCCTCCGACTCTCAGGGCCCACCCTCCAGTTTCTTCAGCGCGTACCTTTTACTTTCTGCCTAAGCCCTTCCTGGGTCTCTTCCTGGTGCACCCTGAGAATTCCTTTTCCGCAGTGAGCCTGCAAACACTCCGTGAGGTTGGCTTAGACTCCTTCACTCAGCCCCAGGAACCCCTTGAACCCTGTTGGTGACACTCTGATGGTGAACCGCGTGACCAACCGCGTGCAGTCTCTGTCTGCCTTCCTCCTCTATCGGTGACACGAGCAGCTGAAAACACCGAGCTACTCAAAGCTGTGAGGACCAAAGGAAGGGACGTGTGGCGAGCATACGGCTGAAGATCTTATACATAGTGGGTGCCCGGTAAAAGTTAGTTATTCTCAATCAGAACTCACATTCATCAACTAGATGCAACTGAGAACTTGCCTCACTAATTCCTGTTTTGACATCAATGACAGCTATGGCATCTGTTGCAAAATTTGATCGCAAGCACACTCCTCTGGGAGGTTACTAACCTCGGACACCCAGACAGCAAGAGCTGGGACAGAGCTTTGACGGCGGCACCTGGAAGTTTAACGCATGTGTGGGAAAACACAGTGGAGTGTAAAAGTTTCCTAAACAAAAGTGATATTTTGCTTTTAACTTACCCAGATCTCCGTAAAGTGTCAGCAGCCTGCCCAGTGGTTTGTGCTCAAGTTGCCTGATGGGCTGAAGGGCCTTTGACTGTTTCCCCCAGCTGCCCACAATGAGCACTGATTTTAAGAGTCCTTTCCTGGGTCCCCTCGTGCCCACTGGTGGGTAAATACACCCTACCCCCACCCCCGCCACAAGAGCCCCTCTTCTCTTTTCCCATTGACAAAAGGGCCCCTTCTCTGGGCTGGAAATGCAAAACAACTCTGTGATTAATTTCTGTTCAAATCCGAAGAAGGCTGCTTTCCAAACTTCAGCAAAGCAGTCAATCCCTGCGACCTCCTTAACAACAACATTCTTTGAAGGCACAAACAGAACGAGCAATAACTGACAATTTAAACATACCCGAAATACCTCACCACACATACTTTCCAGTGTCTTCTAACACCACAGAACTTCAAAGAGCATACCACCCCTGCCTACCAGCTTAAGTGGAAATTAAAATATCTAAGCTCCCTGGCGAGGCATCAGGGGTATTTTGAAAAGCTTACCAGAATCAGTAACAACAACCCACTGCGAGCTCACCTGGAACTCTCTGGCACTAGGAGATTTCCTGGCTGGAGGCTGGTGCAGGCCAATGTCTGGTTAAAGTAGTAAAGTCAGTTTTGGATTTGGAAACAATTAAGGGCGTGAGGCCTGCCCTTGCTGTTACTAACAATGGAGCAGGGAGAAAACTCACAGCCCATTGGTTGCACAGTTAGGTCAAGCACGGGCCTTCCTGGTGAGTTCCGCAGTTGGGGCAGTCGGTTCTGGAGTGAGTATTCTTTTGCTTTCCCTTTCCTGTGGTTCCTTCTCAAAATCCGGTCTGTTGAAGAGGAGAGAGAAAGTGGGTGAAGCCAGGGACGGGGTTCCTGGAGCCAGCTTCGACCTCCTCTGCTCTTGTCTGTTGTCTTCATGAGTCGGACCAAGCTCCTTACTGATCTGACACCACACTCTCTGGTGACCATCTGCTTTCCTATCCAGATTTTAGAGAAAGTAACAATGCAGCTGAACTGGCAAACTCCTTGAAGTCTTTGAGGAAGGGAGTTGGGGTCTTTCACAGATCAAGCACCATTACCCATCACGCTGGGCTAAGTGTTCTGACTTTTAGGATACTGTGGGCCACGACTGTGAGATGCAGCCCCAATATTTCTTAATACTCACAGGCTGGCAGCTCCACGCCCAGACATCCTGGGGTGGTGGATTTGTTAGAAGATTGGTGCAGACTCCGCCCCTCCTGCCTGTGAGACCCCCCAACCCGGAACCGGAAGTCCACTGGGCGGGATCTTCCATCCTGATCTCAGCAGTAAACAGGGTACCAGGCACATGACTTGTGCTGAATAAATGGCTAACAAACGAGGAAACGAACTCAGCACCCATTGCTACTCTACCCAGGGAGCAGGGACGAGAAGTTACAGAGCCAGATGGACTGGAAAAGCGTCACTGGAGAGCCACTGCCAAACTAGTTTGTAGGCAGAGTAGGCGCCAGGTTTGCAACACCAGCTTCTGTTTTCCTGTCTCCTCTGCCTACCTCCAATCCCACAGTACACCTGGTGTCCCTGCAATAAACAGAGTAGCCCTGTGCTGGGACTCCATTCCCAGGCTAGACAAAGCCTCATCTGCATTATCATGACCCAAACCTCTGCCCAAAGTGACAGCAGGAAGGAAATCAGGAACCTGCACAAGCTACAGCACTGGTCGGAGACTAGATATATATACGGTAGAGAGAGACTCAGGATGAACAGCTGCTTTCCAAGGGCCTAAAACTTGCTAGGATTTCTTGCCAAAATCCCAGATAGAAAATTAAAAGTGATTGATCCTTCACCAAAAAATGGCTCCACATAGGGAAACAAAACAAAACAAACAAAAAACTATACTGGGTTTGGAGTCAGAAACTTGGGTTTGAATAGTAAGGGTATGTCTTGTTAGCTGGTTATCTTACATAAAAACATCCTGTCTCTGATCGGAAATGTGGTCCCATGTCAAATGGAGAGCAGAATGCCCAGTAAATGGAATGATGTGTAGAGCGCTGCGCTGTCAGATCCAACGTGGCAAATGAATGTGTGGCAAGATTACAAGAAATGAGAGTCAAGAAGATTATTCTTTAAGACTCCAGGATAAAAGACAGAAGGGGGACACTGGCATCACATTAAATGAGTTTCAAAGGAGTCCTGGGCTGTGACCTGAAGGTACAACATATGAACATAATAGCAAAACTATGGGTGGGCCCAGGGTATTCCTGGAGACCCTGGTGGTAGAGGAGATAGTGATGATGGCGCCTTTGTTGAGTGATGACTGTATACCTGTCATCATTGGGAGTTCTATTTATTTTGTTCAACATGACAGTCACCCTAGGAGAGAATAATACGATCGTCCCCATTTTACAGATGAGAAAGCAAACCAAAGCCTAGGGAGTTTAACTCATCATCAAGTAGGATTCCCTGAGCACTGGCTCTTCTTTTCAACTGACTGTTGAATGAAAGGATAAAAGCATCAGGAAGTACAAGTGGAGCCTTTACTCAGCAGGACTGAAAGGGTGAATCGGAGAGAGGTGAAGCTAAAAAGTGGGGGTGGGATGAAGTTATAGACATGGAGAAAAAAGCCTGCAAGAATCCTAGTGGGAAAGACCAAAGGGGAATTCTTTGTAACACAAGACAAAAAGTAGCCTGTGTGCACTGCGAAGGTCAGCAGGAAGCAGAGAGAATGTGATTGTGGGGAAACCAGCAGAGACAGGCAGAGGCGCTTGCCCAGCCCGCCTGACACCCCAGCCACACCAATCGGCAGCGTTCTCATCCTCCCAGCACGACCTGCTGCTGTGACAGTTGAGGGCTGGGGTGAGGTCGCGCCGATGAAGCCACTGCTGTCCCCAAAGCTTCATGCCACCTCTGAGTATTCAGCACCATTCCTGCGAGCAATGACAGGAGGAAACGCAAGCTAGCTGTCACCACCAGACTGCTAATGAAAACCAGAACACCTGCAAATAGAACCTGCAGCTCCCCCGCAACCAAGGCACAAGAGGACACATTCGGAGAAGGAGCTCTGTCCACCGGGAAGGGGCTTCCCCGGGATGGGGTCCCCGGCTGCACTGTCATAGAAGCAATCAACTAAAATGAGATCTGTAAATCCTGACAATGTCATTGCAGCTCTGTATTTTTCATCTTCGGAATCAATAAATAATTGATTCTTTGTCAGTTGGGACCTCTTACATTCCAAACACAAGACATGAGACTTCAGAGACTACCTCCAGGTCTTTATGCTTGTGGAACAAATTTACACAACCTCAGTAAAACGTGGAAATTCCATGGTACAAATGCAAAACTGCCAGGTTCTGGAGGGGCAACAGAGACACGCGCGCGCACGCACACACACACACAGATTTGGTTTTGTTCCACTGAGGGAAGCCCAACAGGAACCACACTACAGATGGTGATTTGAAGACTCACAGCAAACAAAATCCCAACGTTATTTTTCTTTTTATCAAACACAAGCATTTTTTGTTAATTAGCCAAATCATGCAAACTTTCTGATCAGGCTTCTTCTACTTAAAATAAGCAGAATTACAAGGATTTGGCGTTTTAAGAGACGGTAGATAAATGAAGAGATAGGGCCGGGGATTTAGCTCAGTGGCTGGCATAAGTGCCTGCCTGGCAAGCACAAGGTTGTGAGTTCGATCTCTGGTATAAAAAACAAAACAAACAAATAAATAAATAAATGGTGAGATGTTGGACCGCATCTTAATCTCCTTAGCAAGGTGCCAGGGCTGGCAGAACCAGTGAGCTGCAGTGTGAATTACAGGAGGGTATGTCTCGATCCACAAACACTGCCTCCACGCTCAGAACGTCTGATAGCAGTAAGCAACTGGCAGACACCGTAAGCATCCGGGGGACACATAAACAAAGTGATGTACACTGCTCTGTTGGAAGTTCAGAGGCAAAGGAGACAGACCCAGAGCTGGACTTGGGGTACAGGCCAGACCCCAAAAATGCTAGGGGACTTAAGTGTAAGTCGAAGGAAGGGAGAAGCTCACTGGGCTCAACAGGGCACACGGCTGCCACTGCTTCCCGGGGCCTGGCCGTGATGGCCGAGAGACACAGCCCTGTGAGTGCAGCTGGTTACTCTTCTTGCTGTGACCCCAGGCCCTGGGGGACTCTCCTAGGAGGAAGGGCACTTCCACTTCCGCTGGGTGACACCAGCAGAAGACAGACAGCAGGACATGGGGAGAAAGAAAGATGGATGCTGAGGTCTTTCTCCAGGCTCAACACTCAACTCCTCAGCACCCCAACTGCAGGCAAGAGGAGACACCACCAACGCGGGGAGAACAGGAGCGACCTGGCTGCCCCTGACACCTGGCCCCATGTAGGCACTGGCCGAGACCGTCACACAGGTTTATTTCTCGCCTAACTCTGATGCAGGTTATTTCCCCTTGACATAGATGGAGAAACAGAAGCTTAGCGAGATGAAAGGAACTTGCCAGAGTCCGAAAGTACTGTAGCAAGAGGCAGGGTGCACAGTGATGGGCCAAGTCCTGTCCCCTGCCCTCAGGGAGCCAGCCCTGCGTAGTGACAGAAATGGGCTTCTTCTGTCCCCCTCAGGTGAATAAATAAACCTGAACTTAGTCAGTTTTGAAAAAGTAATAAACATCAAAAGCCTTCATTGATGGGGAACTTGTCTTCAACACACCAATTCAAAACAGAACTGCCACTTGGGAGGCTGAGGCAGGAGGATGGGCGTGAGGTCAAGACCAGCCTGGGTGACATAGTGAGTTCAAGGCTCTGAACTACATGACAAGACCCCATCTCAAAAATAAACTACAAAATAAAACAAAACGACCAAGGCGCTATTCTCCTGGAACAGCCATAGACACCTGGATCCAGACAAAGAAACTAACTTTGCAATTTCTAGCCTGGCTGGAAAGTATTATATCTAGTTCCCATGTTAACATAAATTAATTTCTGAATCCCAGCATAAGTCAGAGTGTACACGATTCTGAAACAATACAGCATAATGCAGTAAGTGACTGACAGTGTCCTACAGAAAATGCCCTTGCTGCTCAAAGGAGAGGAATGTTTTACATATGAAAAAATCTGCTTTTAAACCGTGGACTTGTAGATGGATATACTTTCAAGTCAGGGAATTATGATACTTTATGGTAGTTTCCCTTTAAGCAAGAGAATGGCCATGATGCTAAAAGTTTATGATATCATCGCTGGATATTCACCTGCGGGATGCCGATCTTCTAGAATTCTGTTGCCTTTGTCCAAGGTAAGATATTACAGTACTGCGAGATTTGCATAGAGCGGACAGGGCCAGCTCAGCAGGACACATGACAACATTCCACGCACAACATCTAGGGGAAATGCCCACCTAGCGTGCCCCGAGACCAGTGGCCGCCTGTGCCGCTGTGACTTCCGGCAGGCTCCCCGGGAATCACGAGGGCCCGTAGTTGCCTGAAGTCCGTGGCTTCTAGCAAGTGGCTCACTTTAAGCAAAGCCCAAACTGTGTTCTGCTCCTGGACGGCACGGACTCCAGATGCTGGGCCCTTATCTCCTTGCAGCAAAAAGAGGCTGGGGATTGCTCCCTCCTGCAGCATGGGTGGGGGGACGGCTGGTGGGCGTCCGGCCAAGGGCTAACAAGGTGGGGACTGACCCACGTGGATGCCTGCGACCTCCCTTGAGGAGCAGAGCGAACCATGAGCAGAGAGATGGTGCAGCCTGCATTGCTTGCGGGCGTAGGGGGCGGATTCTTAATGAAAACAGCAAGACCTCAAGAGGTTCTGAGCGGCACAGGAAACAAAGGGGAAAGAAATTGCATCTGCCGGAGTTCTCAAAGGGCCATTTAAGTCCGACAGAATGTAACTGGTGTCAAAAGAGGTCAGAGGCCCACGGCTGCGTGGCTGGCAGAGCCGCTCTCCACGCTGCTCCTTTTTCGTCTCCTGGAAGCCAGGCTGCTGGGGACGGGCGCTTGCGCTTCTCTTGCCCTGCGCCTCGGGGACCATGGCCGGCAGCCTCCCGCCCTCCGCTCAGTGTGCCAGGGCTGAGCCTCTCAGGCTGGATATCTCATCCTTCTCTCGGCGGCCTCAGGAGCACCACACTCCCTGGCTTCCTACCAGCCTCCCTGGGGCTGTGACTCCTCCTCATCTGCTAGTTCCGACACCTCTTCCTGTTCCTGGCGCTGAGATGACTCAGTGCCTCGTCCCTGCCTCTGTTCTCTCTACCCTGTCTCCCTGGATGAGCTCATGCCGGCTCTCACTACATAGACGGCAGGCAAAGCCAACAACTGCAGGTACATCTCGCCACCCTCTACCTTCTCTCTTGTGCTCCTGACTCAGATCCAACAGATTCAACCCGGGACGTGCAAGGACCGCAGGCATCTCCGTCTCAACACATCCCCAGCGGCATTCCTGAGCTTCTCCAGTCCGTCAGGAAATTCTGTGGCTTCCACCTTCCAGATATATGCGAAGTGTTTCCAAGGCATGACGGATCTTCACCAGGTACGCTGCTGCCACCGGCCACCACCACTCTCCTCCCCTGCCAGCCGGCTGCCCGCGTTTGAAACCCGTCCTCCTCGCGCTCGTTCTCAACCCGGAAGCCAAAGCGCTCCTGGTAAAGTGTAAGCCAGATCACGTCACCCTCCACTTGCAACCTTCGGAGTTTCTAGGATCTGTGCAGACTGGAAGCCAGAAGTTTCCCAGTAAACTACACGGCCCTGCTAAGACTCTCGGTGCCCACATCCCCTCTGCCATGGCCTCTTGATCTCTCTGCCCAGTCCCACCAGCCTCTGATGCATCCTAACCTGAGGGTGTTACAGGTAACTGAGTTAGATAGAAATATTATTAGCAGTCAGACAGAGCTAGGTCCTCAAAGGAGCCAGTGCAGAAGACCAGACACTGCAACTGTGGGGGAGACAGACACCTCTGCTGTGGGCCAGGGCTCAACACAAAAGATCGAACAAGTGCACCCATATCCTAAAGACTAATATTCTAACTAGGTCTCTGTCACCCTGAGAAAGCCAGAAGTCACTGCTCCTTAAGCATGCTTGCTTGCTACGTGACTTGCTTCCCCATTTGTCCCTGATTTAATCAATTTTACCTGAGCAATTAATCTGATTGGTTGACCATAGTTTTGTCCCAACTCTTGCCCACCTTGCGAGTTCTAAGATTTTCCCCACCTTGGACCCGTCTCACCTCGTGGTTTTGCTCTATAAAATCCCTAAAAAGACAGAGTCTTTGGCTACCCGCTCGGGACCCCTTCTGTCTCTCAGACAGAAGCTTTCTTTCTCTCAATAAATGTATTCTGCTCTTCACCTCCATCATTCCTAAAATTCATTCTTTGATTTTAGAGAACACAAAGTCATACTGGACATTAGTAGGTTGGGAGTTTCATTCCCCTATATCAAGGGGTTTTGCAGTAGATGCCCTTCATAAGCAAACACAAAACTCCTCTACCCACTTTAGCATCTCTGGCCAAATGACACCTTCTCCACGAAGTTCACACCACACCATTTAAAATCACACCTCCACAAAGCATCAACCGTAGCTTGCCTGCCTTTTAACTTCTCCCATGGCACTTCCCAGCTCTAAGGCACTCTGTGATTTACTTGTTTTATGCTAGGCATCGCTCATTATTGTCTGTCTCCCCACACTCCTCCTCTGGAATGCAAGTTCCACAAAGGTAAGGCTCTTTGTTTTGTGATCTGACATCTCCTGAGTGCCTGGAACTATGCCTGGCACTTAGTACTGGCTTGATAACTATTTCTGGAAATAATAAATGAATGGCTTGGCTGCTGGGTGCTAAAATAGGATCCCTGGAATTTCAGGTCTTGTGGTTTAATTTGCAAAAGGAAGCTATGTGTGTCATTGATTTGGATTTTTTTTTTTTTGTCTTTTTGAGACAGTCTCACTATGCAGTCCAGGCTGGCCTTGAGCTCACTTTGTAGCCCAGACTGATCTTGAACTCGCAACAATCCTCCTGTTTCAGCCTCCTGAGTGCTGAGATTACAGGCATGCACCACCATGCCCAGTTTGGATGGTTCTTGAGATCGTTGTATACTTTATAGGCACTCCTCTCAATGACAAGAGATGTGTAAACTATTAGGAAATGAGATTCGCTAGTCTCTGGCAATGTTTTTGAATAACAAGTTCCTGGATTCAATGGATGAGACAGTTTCTGCAGCTATACGCCCCAGCATGGGGACCAGGAACTTCAGACGGTAAAATTTACTCGTTGGGTTTGAGTTCTGAGAACCAGACCCAGAAGAAAAACTTTAACTCAAGAATTCTGCTGACATGGTTAAGCATGTGCTGTGCCAATGTACTTTTTAAATCTTTCAAAATGTATTTTAATGATATAAATAATGTGAGTTTATATACACTGCAAAATATACTGTATGTATATAATGTGAAGCCTTCTTTGACAACCACCTAATCCCTCTTCCCTTCCCCTGGGTCCTATTTCTATTCATTCACTCATTTTATTCAATTTAATGGCTGTCTACTGTGTTCAGAATGCTGTTCCAACTGCTAAAGACCCAGTAATGAGACAGATACGAAGGTCCGCACCTGGTATTTCCAGTCGTCCCCAGCTCTGTATGCAATAATAGCTGACATTTATTTAGCATGTACCATGCGTTTTCCACATATTAAACCATTTACTCACACTGCTGCCAAACAATGCTGCAATGATTCTCCTCATTCTGTAGACAAAGGAGAGCGAAGCACAGAGAGTTGTGATTGTAACCCAAGCTCCCAGCTCTGCTAAACTGCAACCCCAAGTCCCCTCCTTTCCCTGCCTTCCTCCACCTCCACCGCCACCCTCAGTACCCAAGCACACCCCTCTGGCACTGGGCACTGTAGTGGGTCCTCATTCGTCTCCCTGTTTTTCTCCAACTATCTATTCTCCGCTCCATGGCAAGGGGTGATTTTAAAGCCAGCACGACAGACCCCCTAGTGGCAGTCAAATCCCAAACCCATGTTGCGTTTATCTGAGCCCTGCCTTCCCGTCCCATGCACACACTACCACCTTCTCCCTGCCTGCAGCTTGTGGCCACCCTGGCCTGCTGCAAGCCCTTGAACACACCGGGGTCCTCTCTGCCTCAAAACTCCACCTCAGCTGTGCCCTAGATCTTGCAGCTCCGATCCCACATGGCCAGCTCCGATTCATCATCTGGGAACTAAGCTCAGTGTCACATCCACAGAGTGGTCTGGCTTGACCGCCCAACTAAAGTCGCCCCCAGCCTCCACGCTGCATGCCCAGCCTTTACACTATGGGTAGACTGCGGGTTGGCAGAACCTCACTGACCTGCCAGCTGGAAATACCCACCAAAATCTAAATGGATCTACCTGGCCATCCGGCCCAGAAATTCTACTTCTAAGACATTATTCCAAATACAGTGGAACCTTGGTTCACAAACTTCTTTCCATGATTCTAGTTGCCAGCTGAATCGGACAGGAACTAAGTCAGAATCAATAGTTAGGTTCAAGGTTGACCTTATGGGGAAACTTGATGCGGTCCTCGTCCAGTGTGGTTTGCAACCAGAATTGTGGAGAGAATTAAGTTAGTACCACTGTATGAACTTGAACCTGTGGGAAATGATGTATACTACTCATTGCTAGGTTGATTTTCATAGCAAAATGTCAACAAAAACCTAAATGTCCATCAATAATAGGGCCCCGTTAAATAAATTATCATATATAAAATAACACAAAAATGCACTAGATGTTTTCTTTGTGCCTAACAACAACTTTATGAGCTAAGTACTATAATAAGCACTATTTTTGATCAGAAAAACTAAAGCTTAGGGAGTTTAAGTAATTTTCACCTGAGTTACATTGCTAATGAATGGTAAACTGGGATTCAGACCCCAGGTTCTTAATTTCTGTGTCTAGTATTTATGGGACCCCACATTCTCCCAATGTGTGTTCCCATAGCAGAATACTACGCAGCCACCCAAAGGAATACGGACGGCATTGTATACATACTGAAATGGGCTGATCTCCAAGAGAGAGAAAGGTGAAGGCAGAACAAGACAGTGAATTTAACCTCTGTGAGCCTGAGTTTTCCATTTTTAAGAAAACAAACACATAGGCTAGTGTGGCTCCACACAGAGACACAGACACAGTGGGAAACTGGGAGGAGGAAAAGCTACACGGGAAAGGAAATGCACAGGCGGCTCAGAAGAGACCGGAGACTCGTATTTCACCGTGTAGTCTTCCGTGCCTTTGGAGTTTTGTTGCATATGCACAAATGTATGACGCAGATCCAAAGAACTGTGTCATCGAAAGCCAACAGACTTTGAGGCTGAGATTTTTTCCAAAAGGAAAAAAAAGGGCCAGAGATATAGCTCAGCGGCACAGCGCCTGCCTGGAAAGCACAAAGTCCTGAGTTCGATTCGTGATACCAAAAAAAAAAAAAAAAAGGAAAAAGTATAACCAATCATTGTCATTACATCCGTTGTATTTTCTTTATATATCTAACAGTGATAGCTTGTTTCTCAGTGTCTATTCTAACCTGGTAGAGTCATCATCTAAAATCACTTGTTTTTTCTATGTGGTAGGGGGTGTGTGTATGTTTATCACACTCAGTGTGTAAATTCAATGCACTCCGCCAGACTGCGCGCTCTGTGGGGAATGACTGTGTGCAAACAGCCTAGAGCCTCAGCCCCGATATTTCGCACAAATCCTGTGCACAGTAACGCTGAATGAATGAATGAGTGATAACAAGTGACTAGGAATTGAGGGCTGAGACCATCAGAACTAAAACAGTAAGAACCTCCCATACCAATGCCTTAGGCCAATGAGGAAGTTTCTCAGTACGCAAAATTCAGTTCTCAGTCCAAAGAATATTACTAAAGCCCACAGCCAAGCTGAGATTCTCAATAAGCAATAGTCACAAAGATACACACAAGGTTATGAAACAAAGACTCTGTGGAGATGGGGAAGGGATCTGAGGGTGGAAGGACAAAGGAGGGCAGGATGGGGAAAGGAAAGCAAAAAAGATCAAGATGCAATGTGCGTATGTTCCAGTTCCCCCGATGGATGTATTTATTATGCATCACAAACACATACTACAAAAAAAGAAAATAGCCCAAGCTTTAAAAAGAGCCAGACGGGTTTAGAAACTATATGGGCATCAACAAAATTTCAGGGTTATGAAAATTATCACCGATTTAATGAACAGAAAATTCCCTCTCTGAGGCTGAACATAGGACCCAACAATTCCACTTCTAGGTACATAACAAAAGGAATAGAAAACAAGATCACAAAGAGATATTTGTATACTTGTGTCCATAAAAGCATTATTCGCAATAGCCCAAAGGTAGCAGCGACCCAAGTGTTCATCAGTGAATGATAAAGTAATGTGGGATGTACCTACATCAGAATATTATTTAGCCCTGAAAAGAAAAGGCATCTGACAAATGCTGTAACATGGAAAAACTTCAAGGACATTATGTTAAATGAAATAAACCAGACACAGAAGGACAAATACTAATATGATTGTACTTTGAGTTATGGTTTTCAAGTTCACAGACAGGGGAGGTCTAATGTTAGGTGTCAGAGGACAATGAGAAGGGATTATTTAATATATATATACATGGAGATTCAATTTTTCAAGATGAAAAGAGTTCTGGAGATGAATAATGGTGACAGCTGTATAACAATACAAATATAATTAATATTAAAGAACTGCACAATTTTATGTGTCTTTAATTGTAATTCAATTTTTTTGAAAACTAAAGGCTTGCAGAGTTCCAAGACATACAGAGTATTAAAGAAAAACCTTTCAGGCAGATACATAGATACAGGGACTCATTCTGTGAAAACAAACACAACCCCATCCGCAGAGCAAGGAGACTGTGGTTCCCCCCGGGGCGGGAGGGACAGACAGAACGCCCCTGTGTAGCACTCTCTGTGCCTCAGCGCTGAGTCGACCTGCTACAGTCAGGACACGCTCGTTCCCATCAGCTTTCCGGGGGGCTGCATGCCGGGGTTGGGGGAGGCTTAGAGTAGCAGAAACTGCCTGACAGTTCTGGAAGCAAATTTGAAATCAAGATCCCCACTCAAGTCGGAAATGAAGGCATGGTGGGGCTCTGCGTGCATCTGTCCATCTCTCCCTAGCTGGGCTGGTGGCCGTCATACTTGGTGACCTGTGCCGCTGATGTCACAAGGCATTCTCGAGGCGTTCGGTCTCCTCTTCTTATAAGGGCACCGGTCCCCTTGGACGAGGGCCTCCCTCATGACCTCAGCTTAACCTGATTACGTGCACGGAGACGGTGTTTCCAAATAGGGCCACATCCACAGCCACTGAAGAGTAGGACGTTGACACTTTTGGGACAACACAATTCAACCTAGAGCAGTATTGTTCAGAACAGAACAAATCAAAACAAAAAACAAACAAACAAACAAACAAACAACAACTAATGGGTACGTGGCACAGGTTTGTAATCCCAGCTACTTGGGAGGCTGAGGTAGGAAGATCACAAGTTCAAGCCCAGTCTGGGTAACTTAGTGAGATCCTCTCTCAAAAAAGAATCAAAAGGGCTGGGGCTGTCACTGAGTGGTAAAGGGCTTGCCTGGCATGCGCAAAGTTCAATCCATTACCCTCTCACCCCCACCCAAAACAAAACAAAACCAAAACAAAAACCCTACAGTTAAGTTTCCTTGGCCACTATACTTCTGAGTAGAGTTAAATTTAGTAAAAAGTGCTTATAACAATGCCCCAGCACACAGCAAGGGTCTGGTCTACACAAACAATCCTTGTGCTGCCTCTACTTGCAGTGCCCCAGAGACTGCCCTTGGGGGCTTTGTGCTTCATTCCTGGTGACAGCAAATCAGACCACCTTCCTTCTGTGATGCAGTCCCGCAGTCCATCTGTGGTGTGCTTGGGGTCTCCCAGCAACGCCTGTCACTTCACACACAGCACAAGGGCGGGGCCCGGGGCCGGCCTCAGCCGCCAACCTCCCACTTGTGGCCATCGGGGCCCTATATTTGGATTTTGATCTCGGCCTGACTTACTGCTAAATCTGTATCCAGTTAATCTTACAGGGTTGTGGGGGAGGAGTCACGTCTCTATGGCAATCCAACAACTCAGGGCAGGAGGAGGAAAGCAGAGGAAATGGGATTTCAGGCCTGGAGACCACCGCCGTACCCAGAAATCCTCATTTCTGCTTTTGTGTCACAGAAATGGATCTCGATATGCAAAAAGAAACAGACCTCCCTTCTCTCTCTCTTTTTTTTCCCCCCACAAATTTCCAACCACTGACAAAAATAAAAGCCTGCTTATACAAGTACCCTATTCACATGTCATTTCCTAACAGGACAGAAACGAAAACTCACACTTCATTCAGCAAGTCAGGAAGTCAGCTGATTTCCTTTGCAACCCTCTCTCAGCATGAAACGAGCAATTGTCTCGTCTGGATTTTATACATAATATTACTTTTTGACCTGCAGTTTACAAATAAACTGACAGACACAAATAGAACTTGGGTCCTCTCACTGCCTGTGGTGTGAGGAGCTGGAGGGAGGGCGAAGGGGGTGCAAGAAATCGCCTGTGAACCAAGAGACCTCATCTCCCAGTGGTCCTGCCGCCCACAGGGCTCAGAGCCACCAACGAACCCTCAGGTTTTCGCCTCTTTGTTTTCCTGCCTGCGTTCTGGCGGAGCGTTTAAGGACTCTGCCCGAAAGGTAAGCAGTTCCAGGCCAACAAGCACAAGCCAGAGCTGAACATGGTGGCTCTACTGGGTACTCAGGAGATCCGGAATTCACAGGAGGGCCAGAGAAAGCCCTGGGAGGAAGTCCAGGATCAGATGGGCCAAGAAACTGCAAATGTACAGTCCGGGGATACTGGTGGTTGGGTTTTGTTTATAATGGTTTTTGTTCTGTTTCATTTTGTGCAGTACTGGGGATCGAACTCGGGGTTTTCACACTGAGCTATACCCCCATCCCTTTTTATTTTTTATCTTGAGACAGGGTCCCACTAAACTGTTAAGTTGCCCAGGCTGGACTTGAATTTATGATACTCCTGCCTCAGCCTCCCAGAGTGCTGGGACAGTCTGGGTCTTTGAAAAGATATGCTGGGTCGATCTAGGGCCTGACTTCATAAGAGAGCAGTTTAGGCAAATTTTCTTTCTTACAAAGTCAGGGGCCATGGGTGTGGCTTAGGAGTAGGGCATTTACCTAACATGCATGAGGCCCTGGGTTCAATTCCCAGTACCACAGAAAGATCACTCCTACAAGTGAGTTTTGAAATTTTTTTCTACCCTTCTCATTTCTTTCCTCAAGACACTTGAACTAGAAAAATTGACCAGAGTAAAATTTGTTAACTTGAGGTCTGGGAATGAGAAGGTTAAAAAGGAATGAGTCATTATCATTATGTAATATCTCTGAATTTTTAAGGGACTAACAATTGCTTGGAGTTACACAATTAGATGATATGGATAAACAAATCAGAGAAATAAGATGCAATCAAGAGAAAACTCTGGAGCGAAGATCGGAAGATTCAAGTCCTTTTCTTGGTTCTGCCGGTTAACCAGCCGAACCCAGTGGTACCTCAGCACACTTCCCCGTTAACTGGTTCAGGAGGCAGGATGACACCCTAAACGACCAAATCAAACATGTTTTCTAAGCAGGAAAAGGTAGTGAGTTGCCAAGCAGTCAACACCAAGTTCTAGCTTGAACGTCAAGTTGCAGACAATCGACAGGTACGGGGACAAAATGCACTGAGGACCAACTGTGATGAGTTCCCAAGTGGTCACCCAAGTGTCGCAGTCCCAGACAACCTCCCTGGGATCTGAGCTCGAAAATGAGTGTGATGATGACTCCTGCCCTGGCCTTGATTATTCTAAAGAGCAAATGAAGCCAGAGGCTTGAAGGCGTTCCTCAAGCTGCTAAGTACTGGCCAGTCACTGTGTCACTTCTGCTTGAAGGTGGCTTTGCTGAACACAGTCAACGAAGCTGGGCTCTACCTGTCCTCCAGCCTCCACCTCCACTGGAATTTCTTCTCTCCAATTTCTTCTCTGCAATAAAATGCGCTCACCAAATATGCACATAGGTTTGGACCAATTTTCCTGGACCAGTTTTCCAAAAGCAAGCAACAGACAGAACCGTCCACCTTGGAAAACCAAAGCAGGCAGCCAGGAGCCTGTGGGCAACAAGGCAGGTCCAGGTAGAGAACCCAGGCAGCGCCCTCCTCCTGACGGGCGCCTTGAGCTCCCCACCCCAGTGCTTCCGGGTCTATAGCCAGGGCACTGACACTAAATTAGAACCAATTACCATCTCCATTGACAATTGAGAGGCCATTAAAATATAGATTAACCTGAAAGAAATATGTAGCCTGTGGAAAGGGAAATTCCCCTGGTGAGAAGATAAACTCCAATGTCTAATATTTCATGTGTTAATGACCCTGCAACAGGTGCTAAAAGGAGATGTTAAAAGTATAGCCACTGCCAGGTGTGGTGGTGCATGCCAGTAATCCCAGCACTCAGGAGGCTGAAGCAGGAGGATTGCCCTGTGTTTGAGGCGAGCCTGGCTACACAGTGAAACCCTGTCTCAAAAAAAAAGTACAGGTACTGACTTTCCTAAGCTTCTGGAACTGAGGGTCTATGGGTCAAGGTTACACACACACACACAAACCCACAACTACCAGTGTAGCTTCTATCCAGTAAGCACAGCCCATGGGCAATATGAAGTCCCTGTCAGGTGCTAACTGCAGACTCTGCCGAAAGTGCTTCATAAGAAACTAAAAGTTTTTAAGCGGAAGTCACAAGATCTCAAAATGGAGTGGGATAAGGAGGAGGTACAGTGTACAGAGGGAGAAATACGGAAGAGGGAAAATTACGACAAGAGTGGACTATTAGTAAGGGGCTGTACTTTTCAACAAACAAAGCTGCAAAGGGAATATCCAAGGCCTTACATTTTTAAAAAAAGGTATTTTATTATAAAGCTCTATTTCTCAGGTCCTTGCCAAGTAGTTTACATTTCAGGCTGTCAACCGCCTAACCGCAGGGTGCTTTCTCTAGGCAGACTTACCTAGCACGTCTCTAAGTAGGACGGATTTTTAAAGCGTGAAGGATTTAACATTTCACTGAATCTCAGTTTGTCAATAAACAAATTCCAACTGGGCTCATAAACCAATCAGAATGCTTTTGCAGGTTCTGGAAGGGAACTTGCTCTTGCTGTCTTCCTGCTGAACTCTGGGGCAGCTAATTTCAGGATGGCAATGTTTACATTCCGTTCTCTGCAACCTCACACCTAGCGCAGGGCAGGCTGGTGACCGTGGTGGGCACGGAGTGGGAACAACAGCTCAGCGAGTCGGAGAGCTTTCCATCTAAAATTGAGGTGACAGCAGGAAAGCCATCACTCCAACTGCTGAAGTTAGGTCTTGCTGGAGTCAGGTTTATAGAAATATTTATACAATTAGCAAAACACTATTATTGGCATTTTCCGGGGTTGCCTAACCTCTTAACAACCTTTTCAGGGGTCCATGGATGAGAAGGTTGGAAAGAGGGGCAAAGGAAGGCACCCACTAGAAAGTGCTAGATGCTAAAACAGCAATAATGGGTCATTTGGTCATAGTAGTATTTTTAGAAAAAGCATGGGAAACCCAATCCTTGTCAATTCATCCTAAAGACCAAGTGGACCATTGCTGTCAACTCCAGATACGCATTCCAAAGACTGCTCATGGACAAGATCCTTACATCTGTAAAGAACACTCTGAAACATGGTATTTTTTTTACACACTACTTTAAGAAATTCCTGTGTATTATTGCTGTTTCTTCTGTGTTTTAGTCATTATGGTCACTTTCCCCACCCTCCAAAAAAGTCTCCTTTCCCAGGATTTCCTTTATATTACAAAGTGATTGTGAGGTTTCTCGATTGAACTTAGTAGCTGAGGATAAAGCATTCTGTCTATTACCAGGCACAGGTGACTCACAGGGAGGATGATATTTACTTTCTGGGTCTCAACGGAAGGCTTTTTACTAGACCTCGGTGAGCACATCATTTGTGCTCAGCTAAATTGGTTGTTGCTGAAATTTCCTGCTAGCATTGAAATAGATGTCAAAGCAGGTGGTATCTAAAAGGTCTTAGATTAGTAATGCTTGGGCTCCTCGGCTCAGCCGGGGTTTGTGTAATCAGGGTCTCTGGAGGCGGTTCCGGAAGACAAGCACGGAGGTCTGATGTCTGTTTCCTTCCCACGCGGCACCCTGACACGGATCTTACCGTGGGATTGGGGAGCACGCACCAGAGAGCGAATCGGAATGGACGCCATCGAACCAGTTCCTCTCAAAGATCACCCATTCGATGATCTCCTTGACCAGTGCTCTCCTGAAAACAGAAACATCCTGGTTTCTTAAGTGAGAGGAAAACGGTCCCTGGGAAGCCATGGTCCATTTCCTCCTGATGTTTCAAGGAACGCGAGAACATTCCAGATTCAGTAAGTTCAGATTCAAAATCCAAACCAAACTCATCCTCAGACTACCCACAACCCATCCCTACCTCGGCTTCTTACTCCATCCAACAGAATTATTTGTTGTTTTCCCAACGGCTGTGAATTCACACTTTGGAATCATCTTTATACTTTTCCTCCTTTTTCACTGATGCACAAGTTAGTTCTCATCAGAGCTGCCATCACAATTATCAGCTGATTAGAGGACCCCTCCTGAACCACAATATTCACTGGTCAGAATTAGACTTGCCTGTAAGCATAAAATCCCTCCCGCTTGCGTGGGGCCTTTAAAACATGGAAGTGGGCTCTGTGATGGTGAAAACAATTTTGGGCAGTCCAGGAGGGTTCCTCTGAGGCTCTATCATGCATCAGGGGATGGGACCGATGAGATGGCAGAGTGAGAAAAGCAGAAAGCATCCAAGCTCCGGGTGTGGTGCTTCCCATCGGCCCATTCATTCCCTGGTCTGATTCCACGCTCATAGGACAACTTCCTACTTAGGTAAACCTAACCTGCAGGGAGAGAACAGCACAGACTGTGGCCAGGAAGGCTCACTTGAAGCAACTTCTCCGCCTACCTTCACCTGACTCAGCAGTGGGGTGCACACAGTGGATTCGCAGGCTCCTAGGGTGGGGATGGGGGGCAGCGAGCCTCACAAAGACCACCTTTACAGAAGTGAGCGCAGGAGCAGGGGCATCGGCACTTCCACAGGGAAGACCTTTTCTAGACACTACCCAAAAGGCTCCAGGGGGCTCCGGGTCAGCTCGTGCTTCCTCAAGAATGCACACACGTCCAGGATCAGGGGCTGCTCAGTGTCCCGGGTCGAATGCGCTTTCCTGGGGAGCTGCTGAAATGCAGCACCTGCGTCACCGCTCCCAGCCTGGGCAGCTGGGGCGAATGCAGAGTAAAATCCCAGCACCCAGGCGCCATGACAGACCGTTCGATTGGAACCTAGGGTCGAGGCCAGACATTCCTGCTGGCAAAGCTCCAGGAAGGGGCCAGGGGTCGTCAAGGTGGAGGCCTGTGGGTCCCAGGATGCTCTTCCGGGAGCTGGAGGCTCGGGTCTGCAAAGGCCCAGCTCCCTCCCGTCCTTCAAATTCCTCCGTGTTGAAGCAGCCTCGCCCCAGCTGTGGAAGATGTGACGTTGACACGGACTATCTCAATGCCTTTGACACCAACTACAACTTTATGGCCAAGCTCCTCAGCGGATAACATCCCGAGCTACCTTCATAGCCCAACAGGGTCCTCTACCCACCTCCCCAGGAGCCCCGATCAGGCTCTATGAGTTGCCTGGTCATTGGAGAAAACTCTTCTCTACACAGAACCAAACAAAGAGAATGCAAAATGAGAAAGAGACATTGCCACGATTGCTTTCCTAGTAAAATGTCAGAATGGAGGTAACAGTAACAAACTGCATTATGAAGATCTTGCTTAAACAGAGCATCATAGCAATATAAGCAAAAATGGTTTTCACTGCAGTCTTCCCCTAGAGTCAGTACCATAAAACTCTTCCCATTCAAGAAAATTAGTGTCTAATTCAAAATCACAAATAGTACATAGGTACTTCCATTTTATACTTGAAAAATCAATGTGATACTTCTTTTCCTCCAAAGAAAAATTCTTCTAAAAGAAATAGGCATCATTCAACTCCCAAATTCCACATGAGCAATACAAAAAAATATACAATGCACACAAATTATTTTTAAAAGAAGAATTGCTTCCCCTCAACCCCCTTTTCCTTTCCTGCTTCACCAGCATAGCGGAAATAAGTCAAGCTGTATTTGGACACATTTTCAAAATCAGATCTCTGTTTTGCTTCGCACAATGCATCAGAAAGCTTCAATGCTCTGTCAACACGAGGGGGCAGATTTATTTGTTTGAGTGGAGAGGGATCGGAAAAAAAGAAAGGATCTGGTCTAAAATCTAGGGATGCCGAGGTGTCGGGAACACAGACACGCCAACTGTCTCCAGGCATCTGTGCCCCGTGATGCTGCTCCCAGACACCTTCTCGGGCTCCCTGTGGCGAGAGGCAGTGAGCGAGGAAGACCTCCCCTTGATGGCGCACTCGGGGCTCAAGCGCTGCTATTTTAAACATTCGCACAGGAAATCTGGGAACCGAAGCGTGCCAAACCTTCGCCGAGGGGCCAAGCCAGCCACACGGCCCTGGTCTGTGTGTGTCGTCGGGTCCTCTCCCCCTCCACCTGCCCTCGGCTGAACTTTGGTAAGAGACCATCGATGGGATAGCGATTGTCCTCCCAGATGCAATTTCAAAATTATAAATCCGTTTGCTCAGAGGAGACCATAGCTTTAGTAAGTGTTCTTTATGACGCTGTTCCTACCTGGTTTAAAGAAAAGAGCTCAGACCTAAAAATAGTCCAAAACACTCTGCCTGATACCTAGAGCAGCCGGTGAGGCAGGGCCGTGCCACACAACCGCGCGTTCATTACCACTCGCTGGTTTGGGTCCTCTGGGGAGACTCCAGCACTGCCGAGGAGGGAAAGTTCCCACTGCTCTGCTCAGCAGGCATTTCACGCAGGGCCTTCCAGCACCCACTCAGGAATCGGCAAGGAAGAGGAGGAGGATGGCTATTTTTGTTCCAGGGATGGTTCTGAGCAGTTTCCACTCGCTGATTCTTTTCGTTTCCTGAGTAATCCTCGGAGGTGGGTTCTGGTGTTAAGTAAGCCTCTGTGTAGTTTTGGTTCTCTGGGGCTGCTGTCCGTGAAGCCTAGGACATGCGTAACCCCCAAACCCTCCATTTCACAGCTGAGAAACGAGGACTGTGATAGCCCCAACCTCACACAACACTGTTTATGAGGTTCCTACAGGCCTGGCATAGACGGAGTGTACGATTTAGGGTAGCTGTCAGGGACCCCCGGTAGAAGAAATGCAAAATATAAGATCATTTAGATGATAAGTTCTTCTAAGTTCTTCTGAGATCAATGGAAAAAAAAAAAAGCAAAAAAGCAAAATCCCCTTAAGTCCAAAGGGAAAACAGTATTTTTAAAATTAATTGACTTTTCCTCCTCTGTTTTTGTCTTTCAGTTAAAACAAAAAGAAGCGATCTCCAGCCAAGGCATGATCCCTCCCAAATTTCTCTACGCCCTCTATTTTAAACTGAACTTTCGTCATCTCCTCCAAGTAAGCGTTACACAGGGAAAGAACACCTGCTATGTAAAATACGCTGAAAGCTAAGGTGCATTTTACAGACTTAGCCAAAAAAGAAAAATGTAAATGAAAAGGCAAAAGCACGAGAGAGTACCCATCTTGCCCCTGAGGAATCCAAGAACTTCAAACAAGCTTAGCAATAGGGTAGGAAGAAAGTCATTACCATTTTCAAAGTCTTGAAAACTATGTATCTGAATACCATAAACTGATTTTTGACTAATTCACATTTTGACACAAAATAGCTTCCTATTAGTTATATCAATAAGTGTATGATCATCCTGAGCAATTTTCCCATTTATAAATCATTCTATTTTATATTACCGTTAAGAATACATTTGATGGCAGCTGTGCACACACTGGAAATGATTCTATAAATCTACTCTCAAAACATATTTAAGGCCTGGGGATATAGCTCAGCAGCACAAGCAACTGCCTGGCAAGTGCAAGGTTGTGAGTTCGATCCCCAGTACCAAAAAATAAAAATAAAAAATAAAAACATATTTAAACTGACATGTATTTGGTCAATAAAAGGGTTCTTTTCTTCTGTATGAAAGGTGTATTTTTCCTGCATATTTTATTGAAGACATGACTTTAAAAAAATAGGGCATTAGCCCTATTATACTGTTAGCCTTAGGAGAAATTATATTGCTTTATAGAGATCCAATAATTAGTGAAGTGAAACACTATTCTTTCCTACTCAAGACATCCTTGAGTGAGTAATTTTCCAAAGCATAAGTATTAGCTTAAAAATAATACAAACAAACAAAAGGAGGGTGGTAAACATCATGTCAGTGATTGGCTGGCTCCTCCACCTACCAGGCAAGAAGCAACCCAGCAGAAATGTATCTGAGACACTCTGGCTGTCTCTTTCCAAACTAGAGAAAGACCTATGCCCAGAAGAACCTACTCAATCAAACAAACCCTTAAAAATATACCATCAGGTCTGTTACAATACTCCAATTTATTTTAAATTTGCAAGGAAGATAAATTTCATAAATGTTTGGGTGGAGGTAGTTTGGCTAAACCTGTGATCTCTCAAAGTCCAAAGGTATACTTGATATTTCTTTGTGTGTGTGATCCGTCCTCAGTGGATAGCATTTAAAATCTGTGTATCTACTATATTTTGCTTCTTACGCAGTGGTATGATGGTAAATCTTTTAACAGAGAGGATCCGTAGCCCTGCCAATTTCCCTCGTGTAAATACTCCAAACAAGGCTGATTTCCAGCTGCCAACGTGGTGGTGCTGGAAGTGCAGTTGGACAGGTTGTGTGGCTTAGTCATGGGAGCTGATTCGAGCTGGTTCTAAATCACCAGAGGAAATAAAGCACATCGGTACTACCACAGCACCTTGTGCCAATTGAAATCTGAATTATACCAGGAGCCAGCTCATTCAAGTTGAAAGCATTTAATTTATTCTTCTTACAATATTTGTCACCAAAAGATGAATACTGTTTGGAGACAATCAATTGCAAACACCTTGAGGGGAAAAAAAATCCATGGAATAAATGGAATGGCTTCTTAAAGAACGAATCCTGTCATTCCTGTCTGCTCCACAGACAGAGAGCCATGCGAAGGTATCATCTATCTTGATGTCAGGAAGCCTCTGAGTTTTTATCATGCTGTACGGATATTAATAAACTTGTGAAAATATAGTTTACATCATGGTTACAATCAGGTACCCAGCTTTCAAGACATTTTTAAACAACATACAGTGATATGTGGCAAAGAAAAAAATCGTCAAGGGAACACTGCTACACCCATGGGTCCAGTTCGAAGTTGTTCTCGGTAAGAACCGACTATTCATGCTGTCGAGAGCATGTGTCGTAGCAGTGAGAGCTCCAATAGCAAAAGAGACGGAATGACTTCTTAAAACGAATCATAAAATCCAATGACTCCTCCAAATGACTCTATGCAGTATCAGTGGTTGAAATACCAGACATTTGTTCATTTCAACTTCAAAGAAGACAAAAATGGGAAGCCACTAGGGAATTGGCCAAACCTAAAATATCTTTCCAATTTCCTCTGAAAGCAGAAGGGAAGAATTCCTTCTTCCTCACAGATTCTTCATTACACATTTTTAGCAAACCAGGCTGGAACTCATGCCATTGAGTGAAAAAAAAAAAAAAAAAGAGTATGTACTTGCAAGGAAATCAATGTCATAGTAATTAATGCCCATTCTCAGGTTCTGATAATAGAATTTGCTGATCACTTATGGATTTTAATGCACAATTTTATTTATTTTTATTGAAAGTTCCCAATGTAGTTGGGGAGACCCTATCCCTTTTTGTACAGTTGAGAAAGACATACTGTATGTGCCGGGTGGAATATACTGTCTCAAGAAAATTAATAACCATTCCATCTTCTCTCGTTTCCTCTCTTGGCATCGCAGAGAATATTACCATATTTAAACATCATCACACTAATTAAATATTTAATTTCAGAAGGCTTAAGAATCCCTTGGTTTATAAATATATATTTGCTATTTGTTATTCATCAGGGTCTGCAATAAACTGTTTGACACATAAGTAAAACAGGGATAACTTTTGCCCTTAAAGGTAAATCGGTTGGAAACAATTTGAAGTCCGAGCTTGTTCAACTTTTACTCACTTGCATTTAATGTCTCCTTTTACAATTAAAGGTCATTATATGTCCACTGCTCCTTATAAAATAAAATTTTGTCTTTTTTTTAATTTAGAATTGTTGAAAGAAGCATTTTTACTTCGGAAGATTGAAGTAAAAATAACAACTACGCTGATCATGTCAAAACAGGCGTTGAATGGCTCTGAACTGTCGAAACAAAATAATTACCTTAAATCAATCCAAGATGGAAAGTTCAGTTCTGCAGAAACATAACTGGAGCAAAGGGAATTCATAACTGTGAAGCTTCCGCCTTATTAAGGGAAAGAGAATAAGGTGGATTACGTGGACTTTCTCTGGTTATCGGAGGGCAGGACAGTTTGTTCCCAGTGGCTGAAGACATCGCCCAGGGGCTCAGAGCTCAACAGGGAGACAGGATTCCCAGGCTCACAAGCTGTGCTTGCAGGGTCACCCAACCACTCCATGCAATGACCCCAGGTCCCACCTAGAAGAAGGGGCTCTAATACGACCAGAAAGGCAAAAAGAGCAACACGATACATCAGTACATCAATGTTCCTGTTATGAGACAGTTAGGAAGTTCTAAAGACCAAAAAGGAAAAAAGAAATTGGCTTCATCACATAACTCAGTATTTACAGAAGGGTGCCCCCCCAAATTTATGTCGGTGTGAAGGAACACTTTGCACAGAATAAAGAAATGATGAGGGAAGGAAAAAAAAGTACACATGAGCACAGGGAGTGAAATGACTGAAGTCTTTTTCTCTGGGAAGGTTTATGTCTTCATTCTCATGGGGAAACCTAGGTAGAGGCAGCTATTTACCTAGAGTCATCTTCTCTAGAAATAATGTAGGATTTTATAGAGCCACGTGGGATACACCATGAATTGTAGAACCACTTATAAATATAAGTCAATGTTACTTAAAAGGGAATGAAGTACAATGAAATCTCATTTTTGTATGGAAAATTTCAATAAGAGACTCACTCACTTTTATGATATAATTAAATCTGCCTTCTACAAGGGGAGGGCGGCTCCCAATAAGTAATAAAATAATGGAGTAAAGCTTTTTAAAATAGTATTTTTAAAGCTATGGCCTTTTACTTAGTATTATTTTAATATTTAAAGTATTAGTCATGCCATCTATTTCAAGGAATTAAAATTAAAATGGTATACATTAAAACATAGATAGTACCCAACTACAGAACGCTTTGCGTTCTAAAAGTTAATAAATAGGTCGAGTAGGAGCTAAAACACTTTTCTCTTTTTTCAGCTTTACTGTGCTTTCAATGGAGAAATACATCATCTGTTTACAGAATAGCTCTTTCAAAATACAAGAAGTACAGATACTATAAAACAAAGCAAACTCCAGCCGGGAGACACTATGCAGATCACATGAAAGCAATGGTCCGATTTCCAGATGGTGAAAAGTAGAATTTTAAAAAATCACTACACAGAAAAGGTCCAAGTTTCCAGCCTGGCAAAGCTTAAAAGAATACTTTTTCTCAAGAACAATACTATAGGGTGATGCGGGGCCCAGGACAACACTCACACATCTCTAGCTCACAAGGGTCCAAATATATAATACCCAGCACCACAAATTCTGAAGAACTGCAGCTATTTCTATGTGAAATAATTCCATTTTAACTTGAGGGATCAAATTCATCTCCTGCGCTCCAAGGGGCCAAGAGACAGGGACTCAGGTAAACCATCGGTAGAGGCTTTGTACTATTAGGAAAAAGGGGTAGAATGAAGCATCATCACCTACTAAACCCACGGCCTTAGGTGGTCTTTAGGTGCAAAATGGAAGTTAGCAAAGAATTCGATGAGATAAACTATCAGGAAGTTATGCTGTCAACTATAAAGGCACCTCCCAGCCTCCAGGTGTGGAAGTCTTCAGGTGCATGACCTGGAAGGAGTTTGGATAACTCGTCCAAAGTTCAAGGTGAGCTCAAAAGGGAGCAGCGGGACAGAGGAGAAGGAAGAGAGAGAATCGCACAGAGGAAGGAAGCCTACCTCCCTTTCCACGTTAGCTACATGGTCTCTAACATGTCCTTCGTAGTTACTCTGTCCCACACACCTGGCCACCACCAGAAGGGGACACAGTTCAAATGACACATTTCTAGATGACTTAGAGGAACCCAGTGAACTAAGTTCCACCCCAGGTCCCCTCTCCAACTCCAGTTCTTCATTAGACAACCACACAGCCACTTGCCATGTGATCAGGTCTCTAAACTGGGAGAAATACCATAGCTTCTTCAATCTTCCTCATAGGAGCTTGATTCTTTGCCTTTTGTTCTAATGAACAAATGACAGAATCGGGGAAAACTTTTTTTTTTTTTGGTAAGGGGAGGTGTCCCTTGGGTGAGAAGGGTGACACTGCTTGCTTTTATTAAAGTATTGTTATGGTTTGAGTCTGGATGTCCCCCCCAAAGCCTCATGCAGTCAGGGAGGTAGCCTTCTAGAGTTCGTGAATGACTCATGGTCCAATGCTGGGATTATGGGTGTGAGTGCCACACCTAAGTGGGTGTGGCTTACATACAACATAAGGGACAGAAAGAGTCTTCTCTCTGAGCTCCTCCCCTTTTGCTCTTGTTGCTTCTGGTATCTGCTGCAGCTGCCATGAAGGGCTACCCCTCAGCCCCGCCACCCTGCCTTGGAGCCAGCTGGTTATGGACTGAAACCTCCACAAACTGTAAACTAAATAAACCTTTCCTTCCTTCATTTTGGGTGTCAAGTATCTAGTCTCAGCAACGAGACAAAAGAAACCAAGACAAGTTATTATTGGCAATTTGAAACATTTTATGAAAAGAGAATAAATAGTGAGTAAATGTTTCCCATATGTTCATACAAGGCTTGCGTTAGGTACTGAGATTGTGAGATTCAGTTAGTGTGTAAGGGAAAACGGGGAAGAGAAACACAACAACCATGGGAGTAGACGAAAGCAGATACCAGGCGAATGCTTTCCAAAAGCCACTTTCTTGACAGGAATGCATTCATGTCATTAAACTGAAATTTTGTGTTATCCAAACACATGCTTATTTTAAACCACACTTCTTAAATTTTTTTAGGCTTTTGTTGCATTTACACTCTTTCTGTGGGGGATGGGGCTGGAGTCAAACCCAGGAGCCTGTGTGTGCTGGACAAACACTCACCACTGAGCTACACTGGCTGCCTTGCACCCCGCTACACCCCTAGACTTTCCTGAGAACCTCAAAGAGTTTTATGTATGTGGCTTACATCTACCCAGATGGAAACTGAAAATACTCATTAAATATTTTGAAAATAGCAGTAAGACCATTATGTCAATATACATTATGTATCTTTATGAAACTTATGTTTTCCAGACAGAAAAACTTTAGCGAGAAGAGCCACTGTTTTTACATTTTTGCAAACCTCTTTCATGTCTGTCTTGAGACTCATGTTTCCCACTGCACTTCAGTCTGCTGTGATACACTCTTTTGGTTTAAATTATACAAAGAAAATCCTGTCTCACAGAAACGTAGCTGGAGAAAAGGAAGGAGTATTTTAAAACTTTTTTCAGTTAACTGTGGATCTTCTTTGTTAGATACTAAAACTTGGCAATGGTTATTTCTTAAAGGTTACCGCCAACATGGAATCAAAAATCTCACTGATGAACGTGTAGTCTGTACATTTAAGAGCTAATGGGAGCAGAAAGGCAGGCAAATGTCTCAGTGTTACTGTGAAAATAGGCTTGACCTTGCAGATTCTCTGCAAAAGCCTTAAGGATCAGGGTTCTCCCGACCATACTTTGAAAATCTGTACGAACTGTCTTAATGATGTGAGCTTGGTAGAGGAAGGTAATGCCAAGTGAAACTTAAAACCACATTGCAAAGAAGGAATGGAAGAAAGAGCAAGTGGAAACAAACCTTCCACTTCATGGTCTACCTTTATCTTTTGGGAACTGGAATCCAGGCAGGATAAGACAGGGGGTCAGTCCTTGACTTGAAACTATACTACAAAGCTACTCTGATAAAAACAGCATGGTACTGGAAAAACAAACAGACCCAAGGAGCAGTGGAACAGATTAGAAGATGCAGAAACAACTCCAGACATACTGAGCCCCCTTATCTTTGACAAAGGAGCCAAATACCTTCACTGGAAGAAAGATAGCCTCTTTAATAAATGGTGCTGGAAAAAACTGGCTTTCCATATCCCAAAGATTAAAACTAGACCCACATCTTTCACCATGCACTAAGCTAAAATTGGAATAAATCAAAGATCTAAATATTAAATTAGAAACACTAAATCTGATGGAAGATAAGAGTAGGTAAAACCCTTGAAGACATCAATGTAGACAAAGACTTTATGAACAAAATCCTAATCACATAGGAACTATCATAAAGAATCAACAACTGGGATCTCATCTTATTAGAAAGCTTTTGCACAGCAAGACAATCCACCAACAAAGCGAAGAAACAACCCATGGCGTAGGAAAAAAATTTGCCAACTGTTCCTCAGACAAAGAACCAATATTTAGAATATATAAAGGACTAAAAAAATCAGGACCCCGCCCAACTTTAAAGACCCAATTGAAAAGTGGGCATCTAAAATGAATAGACATTTCTCAGAAGACAAAGTAGAAACAGCAAACAAATATATGAAAAAATGTTCAGCATCACTGGTCATTTGAGAGATGCAAATTAAAACAACAGGAGATTCCACCTCAGCCCGGAAAGAATGGCTACTATCAAGAAATCAACCAATAACAAATGCTGGCAGGGCAGCGGGGAAAAAATGCGCTTCTCCACTGTTGGGAGTGTAGACTGGTGCAACCACTGTGGAAATCAGTGTGGAGATTCCTCAAAAAATTAAAGCTAGAGGTTCCATTCAACCCAGTTATTCCCCTTCTTGGTATCTTACTGAAAGAATTAAGAGCATCATACCATGGCAATATATGCACACCCATGTTTATAGTGGCACAGTTTGGATAGCTCAGTCTTGGAGACAGCCTAAATGCCCATCAACTGATGAATGGCTAAAGGAGCTGTGGTTTTACTATATGTTGGAGTACCACTCAGTCATAAAGAAGGATAAATTTGAGACATTTAGGTAAGGATGCACCTTGAGAACAAACTGTTAAGTGACATAAATCAGACACACACGTGTAAATACTACATTGTTTCTCTGGTATGAGAACTAAAAGTGTAAATAAGGACCAAAATGTATAATAAATATTGTAAAACAGGAAGAAAATGTTCAGATGGGAAGGGGAACCAGGGAGGGGGCAGGGAAAAGAAAGGAAGGGAAAAGGAATAAATGAGAAAAGGAGGAAAAAATAGAAACAAAACTTTTGTAGATAAGGAGGGGAAGAGGGGTTTGAAGGGAGGGGAGGGGAATGGGAAAAAAAGAAGAATCAAGATAGCACGTACAGCTACAAATTTCTTATGATGACTGTGATCATTATGTGTACCTAAAATATACCAATAAACTTAATTTAAAAAAAAGGCAGGGGCTCAGAGAAATGGCCCAAGTCAGGGCCTGGGATACAGATGCACCGTAATCCAAATATCTGGAAATGGGTAACATTTTCAACAACGTGTGAGGACCCTTGGAACATCATAAAGACACTTTCATTGCAGGATAACCGCTCACAACCAGTCCGAGCCCTTCAAGCCAGCCTGTCATGTCACATCCCACAAACCTGTTAGCCACGGAGAGAAATCGGGGCACCGGCTGTGGCAATGCCTATGACCTTTCCCCTCCTCCCAACCCACACCCCGCTCCCTCTGCTGCTCCAGCTCCTACGCTCAGCCCTCTCCCATCTAGAACTGGTGAGTGTACTGATTCCCTGTGGTGCTCGCCCTCTATAAAGATGGTGACCCTTTCTGCTCCAACAGTCCTTCACCCACCCCATCCTTCCTGCCACACACCGGGGTTTTGACGCCAGGTGGGCGAGGGTAGTACATACAGCGCCCCCCAAATGGGTCATTCGAGTAAAGGGATGCTCTTGGGCCTTCTTTCACGGGTTTTTTTTTTTCCTTATTTCTTAGCTCTGCGCAACAGAGAACATGGAAATAAGTCATTTTCATGCTATTAGCACATTTAGGAAAACAGGCTTCTACAGTAATTAAACTAATGAAGATGACCCTCGATTGAAGAAACAGCAATTAGAGTTGACTGAATAGGCATTAGGGGAAATGAAGGCATTCACATTCAAAGACAGATGACATTTTTTTAAGTAAGAGATAAAATGAAGAACCGTATGAAGCAGGCAAGAGCTTCTAACAACTCAAAGAGGACTTCAGTCTTCTAGAAGAGGCCTCGAGGACATTCCCAGATTGGGCCGCCCCGTTCAAGAGAGGACGACCTGACGGCAGGCAGCAGCTGACGTGAAGACGCAGGCTGAACAATTAGAAGACGCTGGCTAACGCCATACACCTTAAGCCAAAAAAGCCCTAAAAACCAAACCAAACCAAACCAAACCAAAAAGCCCCACCTTTTTTCCACTTATATTTTTAGTTGTTTCTTTGTCCAAACATAATAATCAACTTTTGAAGTAACAATTCCAATCCTGTGCTATTTGGAAGCACAACGTGGACTCTAATAGCAGCTCTAGTGCGTGGGTACACAGCTGTCCCCTGCCCGGGCTCCCCTCTGCAAAGGGGTGTGCAAGGGGTGTGCAGATCCAAGGTCACCAAGAGGGGCCAGTCGCGGAGTCTCCAGCCCCACATGGGTGGGATTGGTCTGTGCCGATCCTCAGCAATGACAACGGTTGCCACTGGTTTCTTTCTCGTTGCGCAAGGTGTGGAGGCATCATCTAGAACCTCAGCTTCTCTTGCTAACCCCACAGAGGCCCACGGGCCCAAACCAGCAGGGGTACATTCTGGCTGAGGATAGGTTTCCTCAGACGCCTCCTCCACGCCGTGACTGTCAGCGACAAGCGGGTCACCTGGCTTCCTGCGACGGAGGCTGCCACTCACCCACCAGAATGGAGGCGCTCCTCAAAATCTAGGACCACGAGGTCTCTTTATTGTTGCTGCTCTTACTATTAATAAGCCAGGCACCATAGCTAAAAGGGGACAAGAGCTATGACATTGTTAACATGAATTCTTCTTCATTAGTTCACCTTGGCAGTTTTTAGTTTTTTTCTTTAACACATATATGCCCAGCCACGAAGCAAAGGCTTCCTTTTATGAGCTAAATTACAAGATTTCTATGCCACTATTATATATAGCCTTGAGTAATCACAGTTAATATGATTTTAATGCAGAAATTAAAAGTGCTATAAACTCTAATTATCATCATGCTGGGTTTTGATCAGTAGTATAAGGTGAAATCTTACAAAAATTAAACCTACCATGGGTCCTAACAGCTTTTTATTTTACTTCTACAGATTTGGGGATATCTTCTTGAGAAAGGGAAACAAAGCCAGGAAAGAGGGAGGAGGAAGGCAGAAAACCCCAAATTTCTCTTTCTCCATTTGGCTCCGAATGCTTTTCATAGCTTATCTTATACACTGGAGCTTAAATATAGTAAAACTGTGTCCAATTCAAACTACTGTATTTATCATTACTCTGCTATGTCACAGGAGAACTGAACTGTGTGACTTTTTTTTTTAAGCAAAATCAGAATGAACTTTTATAGTAGCAAGATTTTGTCTACAGTGACAGCGTCCTATGCAACTTGCCTCCAAAAAAGGAATGAACGCTTCAGGAATTAAGTTTATCACAGAAAACACTTAGCTGTAAAAACCATCATTATCATCATCATCATCATCATCGCCATCACTGTCATCAATCCAGCTGTAAAGACATGGAAGCAAAGCTGAAAAGGAGCGCATTTCAGAGCCCAAGGGCTGGTGTTGGCACCCCGTGTTGGGCCGAGCTGGCTGGGATACTCTTGAGCAGAGAAAACGCCTTGCTGGGGCGATGGTAACGGGCACTCTGCAAACTCTGGGGCGCGGAGTTGCTTTCTGACAGCTGAGGCTGCTCCTTCTTTACTCGGTCAAGCTCGGGTTGTATTTCTGTAGAAAGACATTCTCGTCATTTCCAGTGAAGAAGCTGGAAGACATGAGCCCCAGCTTTGTGTGGAAGAGAAAATGCCACAAGCATCCTTCTTGATTTTGGAAACTTTTATAAAATATTCAAAACAGGATAGACGAGCTTGAGCCCAGGGTGGGGGTGCGGGAGTCCTATTTATACTTGAAAGCAAAAGTTGGGGTGGAGACAGAGAGAGGGATAGAAGGAGCTCACCAAGCGGAGGGAAGTGAGGACCATGGCTGACATAACCCAAGCACCTGCGCTACTGCGACTTCGCAGCCGCAGGGCCGAGCCGAGGAGGAATCGGGAGAGGCTTCCGTCCTTCAGAGAGCAAGTAGATGCCACGTTGTGAAATAACAGCCATGAAGAAATGGTGATTTTTACTTTCATTTCAAAAACTAATAGCACCTTCAATCCTGCAAAGCAAGTTTAAGACTCCAGCAAGACATTCTGAAGGATTCTGCTAGCTTTTGTTATCATCGTGGACAGCAAACTGCCTCCTTTGACGGTCAAGAAGGGTCCACTCAAGCTGGTGTGGGGATGCACGCCTGTCATTCCAGCACCCGGGAGGCTGAGGCAGGAAGGTGACCATGAGTTCAAGGCCAGCTTGGGCTACAAAGCGAGATCCGGTCTCAAAAAACAAAAAAGGTGGCATGGCGGGTAGGAGGGGGGTGTTGCACTCAAAATTAACAGGAGACAGACAAAAAAAAAAAGTGTGCATAAAAAGGTACAATGTGGTGCAGAGGAACAGGAAAGAGATATCAGTCAGTTACAAAGCTGCTTTTTCCACTCTTGTCCTGGTGGATTCACCTTCCTCTTCCAGTGTCATAAAGTGCCCCTCATAAAGCCATCTGAGCACCAAAATTAGTGCTATTCTTCTTCAGAGGTGACCAGCAAGAGTAGACAGAGCCTCCCTTGGGTGACCATACTACACTGTGCTCCTTTCCTGCTGGCTGCTGTGACAAATGACCACAATCTCAGTGGCTTAAACAATACACATGCATCACCGCACAGTTCTAGAAGTCGAAAGTCGCAAGTTGGAAGTCAGAAACAAGTCTGGCAGGTGTCTGCAGGGCTGGTCCCTCCCGCAGGCTCCAGGGAGAATCCATTCCCAGCCTGCTCCCTGTTTCCGGGGGTCCCTGATTTCCGTGGCTCCTCTGTCATCTAAAAGCCAGTGACGGTACCTGAGCCCTTCCCGCCTGGCGTCTCCATGCCGTGGACTCTCCCGCCTTCCTCTTTCACTTAGACAGAGGCTGCGAGCGCATCAAAGCCAAGCAGACAACCCGGGATAATCCTTCCAAGTTAAGGTCGACTGCCTAAGAAACTGTATTCTATCTGCAATCTTAATTCCCTTCCCCAAGTAATAGGACATTTTCCCACATCCTGAGCACTAGGACATACGCATTTTTGAGAGGCCATAATTTATTTGGCCAACTACGAGTAGCAAGAGTAAAACAAACCTGTTTTTTTCCTTTGTTCATGAAGTTTTCAACAAAAGCATTCTGACTCATGAAAAGTACATTTCACTTGTTCTCATGAAGCGACGTTAAAATGATCCGCGGGAGTTTGAATTCTTACCTTTCTCAGGGTGCTGTCTGGCTATCACTACTCAACACCCTGGGGGGCAAGGACCCCACCTTTAAAGTGGGGCTCACGGTCAGACCATGCCCCTGCATCTGCTGTTGCTTCCGCCTCTGAAGCTATGACTCTTACCACGCGTCACCTAAGAAAGCACAGCCTTCTTCCTCCACTTACAACACAAAGGCAGGTAGCCCTGTGGCCATTCAGCGCAAATACACAATGCATGGTTCAAGAAGCCTGGCAAGGCAGTCATCACACAAACATTAACTCAACAGCTACTACGTTCTGGCACAGCACGTCCAGGAGTGAACAAAAGCAGCAGTTTTGTGCCACTTGCTCTTACTGAGGTTAGCATTTCCCTGCCAGGCCACCTCAGAGGGAAGCTATTTTCTTTTATTTATACTCTTCTCTTCCCTTCAATCCGTATCTGTGAGCATATTCTAGAAACATGTATGTGGCCAGAGTCTTTAAAATTAGGAAGCATAAGAGCCAGGTATGGTAGCACATGCCTGTAATCCCAACACTTGGGAGGCTGAGGCAGGAGGATTGTTTCAAATTCAAGACCAGCCTCGGCTACAAAGTGAGCTCGAGGCCAGCCTGAACTGCATAGTTCAGGTTTTGAGACCCTGTCTCAAAAAAAAAGACAAAAAAATTAGAAAGCATGCAACAAACATTAATAGTTATCATGGGAGGCGAGGATGTGATTGAGACACTGAGGCTCCAAGGAGAGTCTTCGAGTTTTGTAGAAGACACTGCAGGGTCCTAAGTGCTTTTGAAAACATTGTCTCTTTGATCCACAAGACCCCTGGACCAGGTTGGGAAGCATCCGCTCACCCCAAAGATGACAGCCTCAGACCGCGTGTCAGGGAGTTGGAGGAGGTGACACCGTGAACAGCAAAGCCCAGGGCTCAAATCCGGGTCTTTGTCCAAGTAATTTTCTCTCTTCACCTCATCATCGCAACACAGCTGCCTGGGAGCCATCCCTTGCTGGGTCCTCCCTTGCCCAAGGCTGCCCATTGCTGGTTCCCCGGAGGGCAAACACTACTGCGGACTTCGCCGCCTCCTTCTTCCTTACACTTCCTCCTGCCTCCTGAGCACAGCATTGCCCAGAACTCGTGTTTGTCCCACAGCCTTAACCTCTTCGGAAATGAAAACCAAATCACCCTGCCAGGGGCGTGCAGGAGCGTCTCCAGCTGCTCAGTCCAAGCCCTGACCTTAGCTCCAGCTCTCTCCCCCTCTCTGGCAGCCCCTTCATCCGAAGGCGAAGGCGTTGAAACCACCGCACAGTCCCTCCTTTCTGCCCGGTCCAGTGCTGATCCCAGCGGTGGGAAGCAAAGCTCCCTGGTTTTGCGGCTTCTCCCCTCCCCACCCCAGCACCAAGTAGGAAGGACGCCCAGCGTGATCAGCTCAAGCCGAGTCCTTTCTCTCCTTGGGGAGCGCTGAAGACCGTGCTGGCGAACGCGAGAACACACGTGGACCATCCCCGCACCCTCTAGCATTTCCACAGCGAAGGACAAAGCCAACCCACAGCCACCAGAGGACTGGAGAGAGGCGACAAAATCTTTCCAGCACCAGGTTCCATGCATCTTGCTAAAGTAAGAGCTTTCCAAGTCACTAAATCTCTCTGGACATTGACGATTAAATCTTTGGAACAGTCATCGGGAAAGACATTTCACAGGAACCCCCGGAAAGACAGGGCACGAAGGACAAAGTCCGGTGATGGTGGCTGGAAGGGAGCAGGGCCTGCGCCCTTCGCCTCTGATGGGTCCGATCGGCCTCACAGCACAGGGTGCACGCCCTGCCCGGCCACAGCTCTGCCACCCACAGAGGCCGTGCTGGAAGCAGGCGCGTGCCAGTCTCAGCAGCACCAAGCAACACTCTGCAAACAGCTTATAAACACCAGTGCCACACGGACCGGGCCAGCCCATCAGCGTGGCAGGCAGAGTGCTGGCCGATCCGGGACTCTCAGTACTGCGACCAGATGAAGTGGTCTATGGCACGGAAGCCACGTTGCCATAGTGAGTGTGAGCACACATGCGCACACATCCCAGAGTTGGGCAGTAGCTGAGTTCTTGCTCTTAGAGGTTTTGTGCTTCCCAAAAGGTGGGGCTGTGCCTGAAACTCCTTTTGTACAACTTCCTTTCCTAGGGCCTTGAGCAGTCCCCAGGAAAAGACGGCCTCAACACGAGGATTACCGCACGTTTGAGGCTAATCTGTACTGCACGCGAGACCCTGTCTCAGAAACCACCCCCCAAAAAAAGTCCCTAATAAGCACCCATTAAAGTAGGTTTATTATTCTTCTATTGTAAATTAGGCTCTAGTCTGACCAGAGCATTAAAAAATGATGTTTTAAATATATGGGATCTTGAAAAAGTCTATAATGAAAAGTGACAACTCTGTAAACTAATTTTTGAAAAGTTTTATGGTTGTTCACATGTTTACTGCCCAAACTGCTTTAAGAAAATAACTTTACTCACAAAGATATCTATAAAATTAATTACAATTATTGTGATAGTCAAATACCCAAAATGGAGCAATCCAGAAGTCACCACAGCCATTAAAATTAAATGTTAAAAAGAGCCAGTGCCTTGGACCATGAGTCCGAACTTCCAGCAGGGTAGACATTACCGATGCTGCCCCCAATCTGTCACCAGGGAAACACAGCACTGTTTTAAAATAATTCAATTTAATGGCTACTGAGTGTCCTTTGCTCTGTTGTTTTCAAAATTCTGATTTTCACCAAAACATGTGTTTTTAAAATATGTGCTTCCAATCTCAGTTGTCTGGAATTTCATACAGGAATACACTGCATCATCAGAAATAAGAGGGAGGTAGAGGTGTGGCTCAGCGGTCCAGCACACACTTTATATGTGAAAGGCCCTGGGTTTGATCCCAGCAGAAAGAAAGAAAATGGAAGGGAAGGGGGGAGTAATGGAGAAAGAGAACGAGAAGTACAACTTCAGTGCCCTAATCATGCATCCGGGAAATCCTGCCGCCCTATCTGATTTAAGGCTGTTGGTTTAAAGATAGTTTCCATTAGTTCTGCTTTGCTGGTTGTTTGCTTTCTCTGGGGCCTGGTGGGTTTTTGGCTTGGAGGCAGCTCCCCTTCTCCTCCTGGGCTCCAAGAAGCTACCACTGCTGTAATCATCAAGTGTGAGACTGGGAAATTAGAACCACGAGCAACGTCATTATTTTTAAGCAAGATAATTAGCTTGTTAAAGATCAGTTTCCAAAGGGCTAAAAACTGTTCTTAAGTTTGGATCCAATGGATCAAAAACTTGAAAAGAGTTGGGGGCATAAGGCAAACGGGACTGAGCCCGCTACTTGGTATACGCTCACAGAAGTGCTCACAAGTACAATGCCACAGTGCACGCCAGTCTAAGATGTTAACGCATTCAAGAACACACACTCAGAGATGCCCGCAAACACTGGCAATGCTGTTTCTTAGTTGGGGTGGTAGGCACAGGGGCATGCATCTTATAATAACAGTACATGAATGTTATGTATTCTTCTGTACACTTTTCATAATTTTAAAAAGATTGGCAGTGCAAGGAAAAGTGAAACTTCAGATGTGCATATTAGATAGAACACAATTTAAGACAGCAAGCCCATGTTCTCCTTATTTCAGATGTACAAACAATGCTTACAAGAGTTTATAAAATTTCAGAACCACAAAAGATTAAAGAACGGCTACACTAAGTGTTTTCTGGCAACATCCTAAGGATAAAATTCTGCCTTGTGCAGGCACGATGTCAACTCTTTACTTAGAGCTGTGGATTTCTCAGCACTAGAAGCTCATTTTGCACGACAGAAGAGTGGTCCTAAATCTCTCTCCATTCCTAACACTGCCCCAAATCTTCTTTTCTTCTTCTTCTTCTTCTTCTTTTTTTTTGGATTCAAGAGCCTCTTTCAATCACCTGAATGACTTCAGGAAAGCAAGTTTAATTTGTGATTCTTCAATAAATCCAGAGAGAAAGTTACAATACGCTCTGAAGAGAAATGTCCCAGCTTCAAGGCATCCTGGAAATCCAACCACGCTTTCTAGAATAGTTCCTTGAAATCCCCCCAAAACTGAAGCTGCCAAGGAAGACGCAAAAGGCTAATTATACCATAAACAAGTATGGTCAGATGGCGCAAGTCGAGGGAAGGAAGCATCAAAGTAAAACAACATGAGTGGAAAAGTTCTTCTTTTTTTACTGCCTTCTAAAATGCTGAATGTGTCAAGTGGAGAACGGTAAGCGTCCCTGAGAACGAATGAACCGCGTAACCCCAGCCCTGAATGGTCTAATCTCTGACCCGTAGAGTAGTACTGCAAACAAGACTTGCTCCATCGATCCATTGGCTATAGGCCAAATGCCTGTGCAACTGTAAAAAGCAATCAATTTCACCGGCGAACGGGCATAGTGGGAGCCAGAACTATGCACACGGGATCCCAAACAGAGTTGGACACCCCAAGCTTTGCAAATGCATGCACTGACAGGCTTCTACTGGTTTGGGGCGAGAGGTAGCTACTGGTGAAACACCAGAGGGTTCGATGATATCGGAGTTCAAACTCCATATTCATAAAACTGCCCGCCTTATGCATATTTCACCATTTTCAGGTTCAGTTATCTTTGGGCTTGTGAAAACTAAGGTAGAAACACAAAGCGGCATTTTAAAGTAGTGATGGCACTACAACTAGTTTTATGTTTTCACCTAAACTGCTCGATTTCTCCATCAGCTTTGCCTTGGCAATCGGAGACCACGATGGCCCCAGGAAAGGTGGCTCAAGATAAAGAAAAACCCGTCAGTCTCAGGCAGCATACAGGACGCGTCTGTCATGGCTCTAACTGTGCTCATGCGGTGACACACAGCCCTGCCCACGCCCCTCATCTGGGATGTCCACGCCTCTGCCGAGGAGCCAGTGGCCTGTTCCAGGGCTTCTCGGACTCCGATGTGCAGCTCAGAATTCAGCAGATCAGGGAACAGAGCTGAGAATCTGCATTTCCAACACGATGCCAGGTGACATCCGTGCTGCTGACAGCTGGCCTGCACTTCAAGTCACAGGGACCCAGGCGTTCAGCCTGATAGATAACGATGAGCTGAGAGAGAAAGCGAGAAAGTCGAGTCCCAGTAGCTTCCCAATCGTAGCTCCCCCGGGACTGGGGAAGTTTGTGTCCATGGGAGTCTCATGTCACTCCTTTGAGAACATTTTTGTATTCCTGCAACAAACCCCCACATCTCCTTAAGCTAGTGGGTACTGGCTTCTAGTCCATGCAGCCAGGAGAAGTCTGGCTACAAGAGACACAAACGGAAGCATCCTCATTCCCGAGAGCTGCTGTCTGAGCCCTTCTGGTGGTGGGTTTTGTTTTAAGGCAGTCCTCGAGCAACTGGTAAACACATTGTGCTGGTTTTAAAATAAGGGAGCACCACATGGATGTGTGCAGGGACCTCCCACTTCACCCCGAGAGAGGGGCTCAGCCCTGGAAGGACATTCCAAGCAAAGGGACTCTAGCTCCACATCACATAAGCCACGGCCCCCTGTCCTGTTCCTTGTGCCTCTTCTAACCCAGGAGGCTTCTCTGGGTCTGGCCAGCCAAGTGTGTAAGTCACACTAGCCACACTGCAGCCCCACAACTCCACGGCCCACACTACTGCAGTTCCCACTGATAGTGGCCTGACAAGTGTCTGAGGGTCAGACTCTTCTCTCCAAGTCTTCAGCTTTGGGTTCTGCCAAAAATGCAACTCCTAACATCAGATGTGAGCTTCACTTAAAAAAATGTCCTACAAGCCCGGACGTGGTGGCGCACGCCTGTGATCCCAGCCCTCAGGAGGCTGAGGCAGAAGGATCATTTTGAGTTCAAGGCCAGCCTGGGCTACAAAGTGAGTTCAAGGCCAGCCTGAACTGCATAATGAAACCCTGTCTCAAAAAGACCAAACTAAAAGTCCTACAAACACCCCAAAGGGGTGGATAAATCCTCCAGAGGAGCCCTGGCCATGTAGCCCATTATTTAACCTCAGCAAAGTCCACTAATTAACTACTACACCATACCCAAGTCAAGTGATCACTCTTTGATTTACACGAAAATGAAAATATTTGTATGGCACATATTGTAATTTTAGACTTTAAACTGCTGCCAAGGTTTCTGCTAAGGCTCCTATTCCTGTTTTTCATCTTCATCCAAAAATGAATGGCTCCGCAGGGCTAAAGGACACACACAGAGGGAAACAGGAGACTAACACCAAAGATAAATCGATACTGTGGCCGTGGCAACAATACGGGCGATGCCGCTTTATTTATAATCTGGACTCTCCGTACTTCCATAACGGATTTAAAAATGGCTTAAAATAAACACAGGGACAGGACAGCTGGAAAGCAAGAAGTCGAGCTAATCCACATTGGAAGAGAGAGGCAGTAGCCACCAGGAAATAGAGACGTGAGTTATGGCTATGAAGCACTAATTTGGGCTCCGAGTTTTAGGAAACCCAAGCTAAAAAGGAAACATTATAGGCCACGAATTCTCAATGTCACAAAGGTGATCTGTTGGTGAGGCCCATCCGTTTTGTACTGCTGAGCCCAAGGAGCAGTGGTCGGCCCAGTCCCTCCACGAAACACGCTAAGAAGCTGGGTGACCGTTTCTTTCTTCAAATGATGGTGGAGGCCAAAGCTCAGATTCTAAAATGCAGTTTAGGAAACGCACATCGACACACAGCTGCGTTATTGTGGTGCACGGTGCGGTCTTCCAGGACCAATGCAATGAAAGCAGCGCTCTTGGAGAACGCAGAGGTGCTGAGGGCTAAGCTGCCCTGTAGACCTTCTTCCTCGAGGAAGGATCAAGATTACAGCTGAGCATTTCAATGCAGCAAATCAGTACCTTCGGCTGACGTGGGGAAAACAAAGGCTCCTACCTTAAATTCTCGCCGGAAAAGTGGCTTCCAGCTCCAGCAATGGCTCCTACAGGCAAGACTCTTTATTTTTCAAAAACAAGTTTTTTAATACACTGGGCATCCCAGACAGTTACTTGGAAGATACCAACTCAAAATTCTGGACAACAAAGATCATGTAAGTCTAGAAAGCGATGGGGAGGGGCTATCTGGTGATAACTCCATCACAGAGCCGTCAGAGCAGAGTTCCAGTAGAAGGGCAAGCCCAAGAGAAATTATGTTCTGTTGATAGTGCACTGGATTCCAAGCAGCTGTGTCAACGGGAGTATTGGATGAATTTAATGAAGCTGTGTTGTATGCAAAAAAAGAAAGAAACAAAAGAAAAAAAAGGGAAAAACTAGTAACAGCAACAGTTCTAGAAAATGCCCTCTGAAGGTCCTAACTTTAAGACACTTAATGTTGCAACGTTACTTAAGCAGCTGCTGCTCCAGATGCCCTGGGGTGAAGACGAGATGTGTTGGAATGAGGGGCCTATGTCCCCTTTGCTATGCAGAAAGCCAGCATCCAACTTACCCCCAAACAGAAAAGGGGTGCTTAGCTGTAATTTCCAAAGAAGAAAGACCAGGACACAGCTTTGCTTCCTGAACTCTAAAACTGCAATTCGGTCTGCCAAAAGGTCGTCATTATTCACCCCACTCTGGCAGTGGGAAATGATGTGGTAGAAGATTTGGAGTAGAATTAAGAGCAGGATTAATGCCCTGGGTCTATGCAGGAATACACGTCTCTTCTCTCCAGCTGCTAGGAGTACAAGTCCATAAACACTCTCGAAATTTTTATTTCAGATGAAGAAAACCCGGTGTTGTAAGAAGAAAAAAGACAGTTTTAAGAGGATGACTACCCAGCCAATTAACTTGCTACATGAACAAGAATCAGAAAGAATTATACCAGAAAAACTCGGGAAGAGAGTTACTCTTGTCACTAGCTACTAATGATACCAGTGTATCTGTACATGGTTTCGTAGTTCATAAAGCATTCTAAATTTTCACCTCTGGTATTAGCTCATCAGATTCTTAAGCTAATTGTGTAAGTCAGTCACAGTACTTTCCCTACCGACTAGGTAAGAAGGTTGATGTAAGTCCAGTGACCTTTGCAGACCAGGTAGACAGAGAGATAGCCATGCCCAAACTGGGGTTCAGCCCCTTCAACTCCGAGTCCTCATCAGAAACACTAGGGAGACTTGTCTTAATGCAATCAAAGCAGCATAGTATTAAAAAAAATTATAGTGCACACGAAAAATGTTGTTCATGAAAAAAAATTTGCGAACTTCAGCTATCCTACCCCTAGTTAAAAAACAAAACAAAACAAAACAAAAACCCTAAAGTGCTAGGATTATCTGTAATAGATGGTGCCAGTAGACAAAAACGTGGTAAATTTCATGTCATAGTCAACTCATAGGTTGCCTTTATGTTGAGTAATCTATATGATTATTTGAGATCTCACTTCTTTGAATCATGGCTCTATCTTATATGCAACACAAAACATACATGGCACTGTGACAAAAGGAAGTGAATGTCTTTGTTTATTTTTTATTTTTTTCGTACCAGGGATCAAACTCACAACCTCGCACCTACCAGGCAGGCACTTACACCACTGAGCTAAATCCCCGGCACAAGTATCTTTAAAACAGGTATACTATTTGAGATTATCTACCAGAAATTTAAATGCAGATTACCCTAGCAAGTCCTCTTTTAGGAATCTGTGTTGAAGAAATAAGGCCAAGCACATACTAATGCAACCTAATGTCCCTGACAGCACTGTTTACACTGATAAAGTATAGATTATCTATTTTCTTTTCTACTTTGCCTTTGCTTTCTGTTTATTTAATCTTTGTTTTGTTTTGGTCTAGTTTGGTTTTTTGCAGTGAATCTGTTTCCTTTATAATCAGAAAAATAAAGATTTTTTTAAAAGGAAGGTAAGAAAGAGGAAGAATAACTTTTGACACAGCAAAACTACTTTTTAGCAAGGAAAAGAGTCAGATGAGCATTCAAAAACATGTATTAAAGAAGACTCACATCACAGTATTTCATCATAAAGAAAAGTCAGGATAAAACAATTTTTGTAATAGTATAACAATAACAAATATGATACGTTCTCAGACTGGACATTACATGGCTACTAACCATGTTGCTGCTTGCTTTTATTACTGAGATAAAACCCAATTAAAAATAGGAAGCTGGGCATGGTGGTGTACGCCTGTAATCCCAGCACTCGGGAGGCTGAGGCAGGAGGATCATGGTGAGTTTGAGACCAGCCTGGGCTACAAAGTGAGCTCAAGGCCAGCCTGAGACCCTGTCTCAAAAAGACAAAGAAAAAAAACTGTATATACACATATAGTATTACTTCATTGTGAATGCTCACATAACATTTGCAGAGGAAAAAGACTGAGAAGGCGACGACAAAATGGGATTCACGCTGGTGGCAGTGACCTACAGCCATGCAAGGCAAGGACTCCAGAAACCGAGTACCTGAGCTTGAATCCAGACTTCGCTTTTCTCAGTCATACTTAGTCACCCACTGCACCTGCCTTATTGGCCCATTCATCCTGAGCAATAAACATGTGAAGCACATCTTCACTATTGTGCCCGGCACTCAGTCAGCGCCACATGTATACACTCTATCATTATCATCTGTGGTTTTTATTATCTGGATCTTGCACTTTGCATTTTTATTTTTGACGGGGATTATTTAGGTACCGTGTAAAAATAACTGATAGCGGGGACTCAGACAGATGTGTGCACACCCATGTCCACGGCAGCATCACTGAGGACAGACAAAAAGGTGGAAACAACCAAGAGGGGCACTGATGGATGGATGGGTAGACAAAACATGGGGTACACATACGATGGCAGTGTAATCAAAAAAGGAGTGAGATCCTCACACTCGCCACACCAGTGATGAGCCCTGAAGACTATGCTAAATGTCCCCTCCCCCTTCCCTCTGACACCCTGGCACTGAAACACGGAATAAGTGTGGAACACGTTCCAGTCAACAGTCTACCTTCTACAGGCAAACTCTGAGTAAAGTCCCCAGCCTAAAATCGGGGACTTTACTTACCGCTGCAAAACCTCCCGTGACTGGTCCAGCAAACGCTCTGACTATGCCCCTTGGGACAAGCTGGGTCCTCCTGTCGCTGCTTCCCTTTGCAGGAAGTGCATCTTCCAAGACCAAGTTCAGCCTCTTTTTAGAGTCAGCCTGGGTCTTATGTCCCTCCTTCCCTAAACTGCACTCTTGGGGCCAAAGGTCACACACTTAGTGGTTTCTGGGGACAGGCAGAAGCCACAGGGGTTTGAGATCACAATAAGCAGCGGTGGGGATTGGGGCCGGATCAGAGCACCCCCTGTCCAAAGGCGGCTCCCCCGAGCTCAGCAAGTCTGTCCAGAGAAGGAATGCATGCTTGGTGCTGCCAACCCTTCCAGTTTTCACAAATGTATGGAACTCAGATTTTGACGTGAATTCTCCCAAAGTTAATAGATCTATAGTTTGAGTTTAGGTTTTGATTTGTTTTCTCTTTTCAAGAAAACGCTGGGTGCACCACACACAGCACGTTTGCATGGGACTCCCTCCCGTGACATCTGACTCACAGGCCTGCATACAGCAACAAAATCCTAACATGAGAGGCTCACCAGCCAACCCTCCGACTGACCTGACCACAGCAGTGTGGGCAAGAGAGGGGATGCTTTACCCAATCTGAAGACCCTTCCTCCCGACTGGACATCCTCCACCTGCCCCTCCAGATCTCCCCAGCTCCTGCTCTCTGGGTTCATCCAGATAATTCAGCGGTAATACAACGGGATGACCTGTGGTCAAGTGAAGAAAGAGAGAGAGAATCCCAGCTCCCTTCCTGCAGCCTGTTTTGGCATTGGCTGCCATCTCCTACCTAAGACCACAGCTCCTAGAAAGTGTGCTCCTTCTCTACAGCTAACCCATTTGCAAGTTCCAAAGTCCTTTTCTTTACTTCTTGGGGATTGTCTGGCAATGGCTTTCTGTGAGCTCTGAGATGCTTTGTCAGCTCTTGTCGACTTCCCTCGACTCTGTCTATACCTTTGTAGGTGACCCATTTTATTTTAAGTGCTCCCCGCTACCACTTTTGAGACACCAGGTCCTTCCTGCCAGGACCTGGCCGGTGCACGTTCCCAGACCACGTGGCTTGATCTGGTTACCACACTCAACAGACAGGACCAAGTTCCTTTCCTTTGAGAAGAATCTGATTTATTGAAGGAAGACATTCAAAGTGCACCCGTCTGGATTTGAGTCTTCCTGGATTGAAAAGATGTTAACTCTAATTTCTAAATCATGATTTTGAATGGTTAAAACTCCTAGAGTAGCAGCCTTATTCTGGAATGATTTACACAAAAACCAGTAACTTCCTACTAAAAATACAATTTGGAATTCACGTATGCTCCATGGACAAAAATCCTTCCCTTATATTTTCCCAAAATGCTTAGATCAGAAGATTGCTAATCTCTATCATTTTGAATGAGATGTGCCATTAAGATACGTTATACTGAAGTTTCTCCTCCCATTTCACTTTATTTAGTGTCCTGCTTAGTTTAAGTATCTATCCATATATCATGCATTAAAAATCTACATTAAGACGCTACAGTGATTATCTCTCAAGACTGACCCTTGGTTCTTTGTATTGTAGTTGAGAATGCAAAAAATGCTAAACAACCTTACCAGAATTTTTAAGTTCATTTGTTTTTACTTCATATTCCAGCCATCTTCAACAAATACGTACCTAGCATCAACTCTGTTCCCATTTTAGCACTGGAGCTACAAAGATAAGGAGACCGCACTTCCAGGAATTCAACATGGATGTGATTCTGCACTTATGAGACACGGAGCTAATGCTCCAGCAGAGATACATTCAAAGGTGAGACCTTCATGAGGGATTTGCCAGCACAGTCCGGAAAGCTAAAATGGCAAGACATTAAAAATGACCTTTGTGTTGAGACCTGAAAGATGAGAGGGCTATTGTCACACTCGAGAGAGGAAGGTAGTATAGACAAGAGAAAAGCAAGCCGGGTGTGGTGGCGCACGCCTTTACTCCCAGCACACGGGAGGCTGAGGTAGGTGGAGCATTGTGAGTTCGAGGCCAGCTTGGGCTACAACGCGAGCACAAGGCCAACCTGAGCTACATAGTGCGACCCTGCCTCAAAAAACTAGGGCCCGGAGTTTGGCTCAGTGGCTTAAGCGCCTGTCTGGCAGGCGCAAGGTTGTGAGTTCAATCCCTGGTGCCGCAAAAAAAAAAAAAAAAGAAAAGAAAAGAAAAGCAGTTGCAAAACACTAAAGAACGACAGGGCAAGATGTGAAAGTTTGTCTTCCTATTACTGAGTAAAGCTCATGGCATAGGTATTTTTTGAATGACTGAATGAATGAATGAAGGAATTTCACACGCAAATCTCACTGTCTTCATGATATGATTCCTGTAATGGTTAGCAATATAACTAACCACTCATGGTTGACCCCAACCTGGAAGGAGACCTCATGAAATGCATCATTTGCAGTGCTCCAAAATTAAAACAAAAAAGTCATATGTTAACAATGCAAATTCCTGTCACTTAAATTCCAATGCAAAAACTAAGCTCCAACAAGTTGCTGGTATGTTAGTATGACGGAGACTAGCTTAATATTTTAAATTCATTCATGATTTAGTCATCTTGTCATAGTGACTATTTTAATGTGCTCCCAAGGGGTAAAGTACAACCACCAATTAAATCTGACTCAGAGATTAAAAAATTTAACCTCTGAATAAGGGAATCTGGAGATGGGTGGGGAGGAGAGAGGAGGGAAAAGAAGGCAAAGGGAAATGAAAAGGATCCAAATGTGACATGTGCATGGACCGAACCCCCACAACAGATGAATTTATTATACATCATGAACATACACTAATAAAAAAAGAAAAACATCATGCTTTGACTCTTTCTTACTCTGTGGCTTTTTCTCTGCTACAGTTTTCCATAGCTGGCAAGTCCTGTCCTGTTATTTTTACTAATTATCTTCCTTCCACCAGGAGAACCATATGGGGTCTGTAGACTTCAAAGGTCTGAACACTTGCTGATTAATTAACACTAGTAATTTAAGAAGGGGCATTTTTCTTCCGTTCCTTCTGCAGAAAAAACACGCTAATATGGTTATGGAGATGGCCTGGAGGGGCCAGTTCATAGTGTTCATCTAGCAGGGAGGGCTGTAAGTTAGGGGTGATTTTTACTTTCTCTGTTACACACCTCTACAGCAAATTTCTGAAAATCTATTTTTAAAAGTAGTAATCATGTTATTCGTGCACAGAAGCGAAGGCATTTTCTGAGAGAAGGCAGATACATGAGTCACCTTCCTGGATGTGGTCAGTGAATACTGCAGGAGAAAGCCTGTCTGAACTGGGGCACCCGTCACCCTTCTTTCCCTTATTCCTGTGGGCACCGTCATCTTGCCCACTCTGCCTCCACCTCCCGGTTTATCCTACCCGGCTCACCCTGCACCAGAGCTAAGGAGTCCTCCTCTCCAGCACCTAAGAAAGCCCCTATTCCAAAGACAGGCAGCCACAGGGCCTCTCCACTGAAGATGCTGGAATGTTATTAATATGAGCACACTTGTTCAAGTAGAAATTTAAATCAGTTGAAGAAAAACACTTCTACATATTGGTTTCAAGTGCACTTAATTTAGATGGTCACTATTTCAGCTCTTAAAGGGGGACCATTTTTCAATAAGAATTAAGCATTTGTAAAATGATTTCCCAGAGACTATCATTTATCAGCTGTCATTTCTCCCAAAATTATTTCCTTATTCCTTCTTACGCTTTTCTCTCAAATAATCAAGCAGGGAGTAAATACCATTCAGACAGTTCCAGTTTCCACTTTTATCTTCTTCCAAAGAGGTGAATAGGGAAACAAAACTTATTATTCCAATTCATTTGAGATCCATTCCAGCTAATGTAAGAAATACTTGACGGATAAAGAAGAGAAACATGACAATGAAAATAGCCTCACATACGAAATACAATAAAACCCCACATTATGAAACTAGTAATAATCAAGAATTACTTAATCATGAAGAAATTAATTAGATTCTCCAGGAAGCAAGAATAATAACTATGACCCGAAGGACAAAAACATAAATATCCATAATGAGAGAAAACTAGAAATCATCCAAATGTTCAATACAGAGAAATGGCTAAATAAATTAGGTATCACGCAAACAATCCAATACAACCACATCTTCGGAATGCCAGAATACTGAACATTACTGAAGCTCAATGCTGGTGATGTTTAGAGGCTTCTTATGGCATTCTATTTTTATATGAACATGTTTTCTAAAATTACTGATGAAGGGAAATGCTCATGAAATAAAATTAAGTGAAATATGAAGAAAAAAATTACCAACTCCATACAGTGCACAATTCTCAACTGGGCATGGTGGTGCACGCCTGTAATTCTAGCACACAAAAGGCTGAGGCAGGAGGATCGCAGTGAGTTCAAGGTCAGCCTGAACTACACGGCAAGGCCCCATCTCAAAACAACAACAAAAAAGTACATGAGTCTTACTTTGCTCTCATATAAATACAGAGAAAACAGCCTGGAAGGAAATGCTGTAAAATATTGAACACTGAGTGTCTCCAGCTATCAGAATCGATGATGACGGTTTCTTTTCACTTCTCTTAATTTAAAAACATCTTCGCATGGAATGTTCGCTTCATTAATTAGCAAAGTGACAGGAAGGAAAAGAAACACGTTTGAAGAAGGAAAGAAGCCAGGAGAATACAGCCAGGCGCGCCACCTTGTTCTATACAAAGTGTGTGCAGATCTTGCATGGGATAAAAGCTAAGACTAAGACCAGTGACCATCCGAAGGGAGCCCAGAAGAGATGGATGTAAAAAGACAGGTGACCGGCCAGCGTGTGGATTGGTGTCCAGTGAGTTAGGGTCATTCTGAAGGAACGGAGTCACAGGATCGTGGCAGGCAAGGAAGAGTGAGGGGAAGTGGGCTCTGTGGGGCGGGTGGGATTTGTAGCGGGGAGAAGGAGCAGCGTGGAGCAGGAAGCAGTCAGAGCTGATGGCACACGTGAAGCACCCAGCGTGAGTCATTTCACTCACACAGAGTTTGTGGTGAGGAGCACTGAGGCCTGCGGCTACGAAGCTAGGATTGCATGAAGGTTTCCAGCCGCACCCACCTTGAGATGGAAAGCATGGAGGATGCGTCCTAATCAGCATATAATTTTACTAACTCAGTGTTCTGACCTGGCTGTGACAGAAAAGAGAAATCCCAGGGCAATAACTCATCGAGATCTGACACACATTGCAGTCTGGAAGTGCCCAGGTGTGGGGTCTCTGAAGGACCCAGTGCCAGACCGGATGCTCATGCAGGGTGGGTGCTGTCTCGATGGCGACTCTGAATGCCACGCTATTTGTGCTGATGGGACATGGATTTCAACACCACTAGTAGCAATGCCAGTGTTGGACGATGACTCTCCACAAAGTCTTGGACAAAACAAAATGCAGGCTTCCCTCCACTTAAATTGTGTAAAAAATACCTTCTGCTCTAGAACAAGTTCTGGGCTCTGATGATTCCCATGGAGTCTGTTTCCACAGCCCGGCTGCCTGATGGACATTCAGAAGGCAAGTAGGATGGGGGGCAACCGCTCTGAACACGCGCGACATCTATTATCCTTGGCCGTGTCTGCTACACGCCAGCGGCAGAGAGCCCCTTAGTACTGTGAGAAGCAGATATCTACCCACGAATGTCTGCGTCTCCCTTGGGGGCTGTGAGCAGCCCTGCCGAGGGGCTCTGGGACACAGCCTGGTCAGCCCTTCTCATGGGGTGCACTGGCTTCCTGGCAAGGTCATTTCTCCTGTGCACGACTGTCTTGGGTGTGACAGGTGCTAATGCCAGCCATGCCCATAGCCAAGGGCTGCCCCTCTTTTGTCCTTTTTGGGTGTGACCTTTGAGAGACACTGACCCAGAGTGAGGCCAGCCTGAGTGACAGCTAATGCAGGAAGGGAAGGAAAGGCCTGAGATAGGGGACCCTGATTCTTAAAATTGTGAAGTCTCTATGATGCACTCCTCGGAGAATTTAGATTCCGAATCACGTGATTGATTATAAAAGCAAGAAAACTGCAATCAAAGCACTCTTGTCCCTTTGCTAACATTTGCCGGTTGCTGCACCCCTTTGGCGGCTTCTGTCCACCTGGGGAAGAGGTGGTCACTGGGAGGCACACTGCCTGCTGGTCTGGGAGACATAAAGCTCAGACACTGCTGGAGATGGCGGCACACACCTGTAATCCCAGTACTCGGGAAGCTGAGGCAGGAGGATCGCCATGAGTTCAAGGTCAGCCTGGACTACATAATGAGACCCTGTCTCAGAAAAAACAAAAACAAAAACAAATCTCAGCCTGCCACACTGGCATTTCCATAGCACTGCTAGGAAGGCCATGAAAAGAACATAATGTTCCTCAAAACGACACGGCTCAACCCACAGAGGGGCCGTGATCCGCTGAGAGGAGAACCTGAAGACACACATGAGAGAGAACAGAGGTGCAAGCTGCCTACCAGGAGCTTCTGCCTTTGGTAACCCATGCTCTCCATCGATGGGCATTTTTAAGAACTTCCTGCTTTATTTTTCTAAGCGCGTGCAGTGCTAGCTACGTCAGAACCACACGAATATTCAGGGACTTCATTCATTCAACAAACACTTAATGCACGTGTGTTATAGTCCACATAGCACTGCTGATGCTGGGGAAAGGAGCCGATGAACTCACAATGCTCTCCTTCCACGAACCTTAATCCTAGTGGGAAATCCAGATGCTAAACAGATACGTAATGCAAGACGTCATGCAGTGACAGACATCAGGAATGAAATTTCAGGGTGCAGGGCTTAGGAAGGATGGTGGGCTGGGCTTTCCTGAGGGGGACATGTGAGCAGAAGTCACAAGGAAACAAACGAGCCATGCAGACATGCAGAGAGTGCGCAGTGCGTCGGGGGAGCACCTGCCTTGCAGGAAAGGACAGTGAGATGCCAGGATTAACAAGGGTCAGACAACAAACGCAAGCCATAGACCTTGCTTTCAAATTAGCAAAGGGGCTGTGCCTTCTTCACAGTTGGGTCTTCAACTTCTAACACAGTATGGTTCTTTTTTCATAAAAATATAGTTCTAGTTATATTTCTGAAAAGGCACAAAATCTGAATGAATGAATGAATGAATACAAGGTATCTTATTTCCTCCTGGAAGGACATATGCTTCCCACCTACAGACTCACTAGCTCTAACTCATGTAAATATCACGAGGCTTATTAAGCAATCCTGCTTTCCAGTGGAGGCTTGCTACTTATATTCCTGACATAAATTTTATGTAGAAGAGACCAAAAGAAGGCCAACATGGAAAATCCAATGAAAGTATTCATATCATATTTGACTATAAAATTCAGACACAAGCAGGTGCAGTGGCTTAAATCTGTAATCCCAGCACTCTGGGAGGCTGAGGCAGAAAGATCTCAAGTTTGAACCCGCCTTGGACAAGTTGGTGACTTAGGAAACTCTAACCCTAAAAATAAAAAAATAAAGAAAGGGCCAGGGATGTAGCTCAATGTAAAAGCCCTGTATCCAATCCTCAGGACTCAAGAAAGAAAAGAAAAAGAAATTGGACACAATGGAATGAAGCTTTTTGATCCATTAGGTCTGTGAATCAGAGAACAGCAACTTTAAAACACCTACAGAAGTCACCATTAATACACTGCTATCACAAGGCACAGAGGCATAACCTGCAGGCCCAGTACTCAGGAGGCTGAGGCAGGAATATCACTTGAGTCTAGGACTCAGAGACCACTCTGGGCAATATAGCAAGACCACACCTTGAAAATAAAATAAAATGCCATTTTAAAAGAATTTGTGGTGATATACTAAAATGTTAATGACATATTAAGTATAAAAAGCAGCTGACGTATATTTTTCACCAAACAATATGTGCATAGCTATACAACATTGTGTAATATGTTCATGTCATAATTTTGTGAATTTCTATAATGATAATTCATGTATTTATTGCAAAAAAAGAAAAAGCAAATTATAGAAGTAATTGATGTGATATTTTCTCTCTCTCTCTCTCTCTCTCTCTTTTAATCTGGCAAAGATTTTAATGTGGGATCAGAAACACATTGATGGTGACCTTAGGGACATTTTCAACCAGTCTGAACCTAGGTTTCCTCATCTGTAAAATGTAAATAATATCTAGCCTGTGGGATTTATATAATTTATGTAACTATTCTTATAAGGATGTTATATTTATTTAAAAAAATTCTACCCGATTTGCTAGAAACCTGATTTGCACAATTTGCTAAATTTTAGAGAGGCACAAGAGACAGTATATTTAATAAAATTAACTTCTTGGAAATAACTTATGTGCCGAATTCCATTTCATGCTTCTGATTCTTTATGTTATAATCTTATCAAGTATAAACTTAGATCAGAACATTTATTTTAATCAGAAAACATGTTAACCATGTTGCCAAGCAATTGGGTAAAGGGCAGTAACAGAAAGATCTTCTATTTCAAGTAATTAAATCATACCTAAAATTAAATGATAACCCAAACATAAGGATTCAAACATTCCCCTGAACAAATTTTACTTTGAGCGCCTACTGTGTGTTAAGCACTGTGCTGGGGGTTAACTTGACAAAGCTGTCTTCAGTGCTTCCGGCTTGCGATCAAAGAGCAATCCAGTCTAAAGGGTTAATCTGAACAGTTGCCCTAAACCCAGGAAAACAACAGCTCCTCTGACAGACTCCTCTCGGCCTCCAAAAGACCCCGGATGCCTCATCCCTCAGCTGCTGCGTCTCATCTGTACAGAGCTCCTGCTTATGCACAGGCAAGGTAGCACAACCAGCACCCCAAAGTCCACGCGGAAAGGCAGTGTGCCGAGAACAAAGTCAGTCTACTACGCAATCACATTTCCGAGGGTGAAATAATGCAGCGTTTTGTCTGAATCAAGTTTCAGCGCAAGCAGCCAACTGAAGCCACCTGTTACACGCACAGAACTCTCTTTTAGCAGCTCAACAACACAATACTATAAATATTCATTCCTTATGAAATTGTCAAAGGTCACTTTTAAAGGAAAGGTTATCAGCGAGACAGCTGGTAATAGACTGTATTTAAAGAGTCTACACCTGTGTTTCAGGAGGCGCTGGTAATTGAGACCATCACTGTGTACGTTTAGATTTTGGTGGGGGAAATTAATGGAAAATATTACTAGCTACAGAATTCTTAAGAGCATTACACTTGATAACCTAGCTGTGAAAAACAGTCATTTAAATTCTATAAAACACTATTTGCCTGAACAGCCAGCACATCTTTTCAAAAGGTTCCTTGAATAATAACAGTGTTACAAATAACCTCTTTAACCTCCTGCAACAACAGCCTGGATTTTCAACAGCTGTCAAAATAGATTCCAGTATCCATTCTACTCAAGTGTGTTGGAAGAAGATCTTAAAACTGTCAAGGAGAGTCAGGATGTGGGCAACTTAGTATAAAATGTAACTGAGCGGCTGTTTCCAACTCCAGAGAAATGGAGACAGCTCAAATCAGCTCAGAGAAAAAAA
>RJWM01000830.1:0-184574 GCA_004363535.1 Dasyprocta punctata | reverse complement strand
GACTAGAGTAAATACACTACAGTAACATTGCAGGTTTACAAAACAGGATGATAGAAACTTGACAATGCTTACAATATTGCGTATCGTTATCTTTAAAATGGTTACTTACATTAACAGATATAGACATGTAAGATTAATCTAATCATATGAGTATTAATTGTTCTTTCTCAGTAATGAATAGATTCAACAGTGTGTTCATTTTAGTTATCTTACATATACATATATACAGGTTTATATCTTTTCCTCTTCCCTTTTAGCTTTCTTTAGCTGTCATTAAAATAGGGTATAGAGTGACACATTTTTAAAAAATCACCAATCATTATTCTATGTCAAATTTAATTCAATGGTGCCACTTTATTGTCAAGATGACAGATAGTTTTTTTTTCTTGAGATGCCTGCAGTGTAAATAATTGAGCACACAGGAAAAAAAAAGTAAATTTATCATTATGATCTATTAGTTCAATTACAAAAATGAACTTTAAACTCTCCCATGAAATTGCCATCCAGTAATAATTTCTTTCTCCAAAATGCCCCCTAAATTGAAACTTAAAGATTTTAAATAAAAAGCAGACTTAAGTAATTTAATTTTAATGGGTAGTTTGAATTTGCCTCAAATTAGATGTTTGTAATGATAGACTGCAATTGCCTCAGATTTGGCAAACAGGATATCACGCTATGTGCCATGGCCAAAGGAAGTCAGATGGAAAAACCCGATATCTATGAGATAGAAAAGTACACCATTCCCACAAGAAACATGGTGGGGCACATGGCAATTGGCAAGGGTATTTAATCTTTTTAAAAGGAGGGAACGTAAATAGAAATAATAATAGAAACCATGATAATCCTCTGTCTTGTATGTGCTTAAACTCTGCATGCAAAATTCACTCACTCTTTGATTCATTCGATTATGGCATTGTGTTTGCACCTTAAGGTTTCATAATCTCTGTATTGGCTTCTCTTCCATCAAAAATAAGTGAAATAAGAAAACAAAACATTAACTTACTTCCACTTAGAAAGCATGTAATGGGAAACAGTATATAATAATTATGATAAAAGTTGTGGTATGTGGGGTGTACTCAGGAAAAACGGGAGAGAAGGCTCACAGCAGTCACTGGCCATTCCCGAGATCTTGTGGTCAAATGTAATGATGGATTTCTTTGCTCAATGTAGGGAAATATTTTTGGGCTAAGTCTTAATCTATTTCTTGTGAGTAATTTCTCCACAGTGTTTGAATTCCTGTTCCTTAAACAATGTTTAAAAAAAAATATTTAGGGAAAATGCTATTCTATGGAGGTCAACAGTATCCTGCATTTATTTCTTCTGACAATATTTGGAGAATGAAAGTTTATTTTCTATATTTTCATTCGTGCTGTTGCTGTTGGGGACCACAAATTCACAATGGCTAATTTTGCATACTTCCCCAAGGGATAAAATGGAGGTTTTGGAATTACTGGTATCACCCATCTGAGATTTCCCATTGACTTTTCTTAGCATAAAATCATCTATGCCCTCTTGAGTTATCCCAGGATGACACTCCAGTTATCCCAGGATGACACTCCAGGTCATTTGAAAAATGCAAATGGTCTTAGCATAAGACCATTTCTGTCCTTGTGAGGCATCCCAGGATTATACTTACCCATTGATTCATAAACCTTTGAGTCTTCCACCAAATTGGAATTTCTCACTAGCCACGCCTGTCACTGTATACACCCAATAAATGGTGGTTGTTTTTGAGTGTTGGTAGAGGACCCATCTGGAGACATTGACTTCTCAGTCATTCAAGTATTACTAAACTTGTATCTGTTTTTATTTTCCCATTGTATCCTTAATACAGACAATTAGAGCCCTTTGCCAAGTCTTTAATAGTTGTTATTTTGGGTGGTTTAACTCTGAGACTCATTTTATTTTATGCATCAGTATTCACACCTGCAACATTGTTGGGAAAATGCCTTTTTCTCTTTGCTAGATAAGAAGTATGATTGAAAACTATGGTGAATATTTGATTTTTAAAATATACTTAATACAATAAAAGAAATGTGATCTTTTTTATTTCAAAGAGGAAAAAACAGAAAAATCCAAATGATTAAAAACAACAGCAAAAGCAAAATGATAACAACAACAAAAGCAATGACGATATAGGATTTCTAAACAAGATGATAGGAACTTAACAATGGTTGTTATATTGCATACTGTTATCCTCAAAGTAATTTCTCAGGCTACCAGCTACAGCCATGCAAGACTGATCAAACAATAAAATTTCCCTTTGAGCAGTTTCTTTCTCTTTTACTATATCTATTGTGATTTTTGGACCTTATTTACTCTTTCAGTTTTTTATACTAGTGGGACAATTTGGTGTTTACACATACAAGTCTGATTTATTTCACTTATGAGTATTGTTTCTAGTTTCATCCATTTACCTACAAAAGCCTCTTGAGTTTATCATTCTTAATGGCTAAGTAGTATTCCATTATATAAAAATACCACATCTGTTTTATCCATTCCTGAGTTGATGGGCATTTGGGTTCTTTCCAAGATTTAGTTATTACACATTGTGCTGCTATAAATGTAGGTGTACATATATCACTGTGGTATGATGTTTTCAATTCTTCCCTGTACACAAACAACAAAATCACTGAGAAAGAAATTGGGGAAACCAAACCCTTCACAATAACATAAAAAAAAGCAATACTTAGGAATTAATCTAACAAAGGAAGTAAAATATTTACGCATTGAAGTTTACAGTGCTCTGAAAAAAGAAATTGAAGAGGAATTCAGAAAATGAAAAGATATTCCTTGCTCATAGATAGGAAGAACCAACATTGCAAAAATGGCCATACTCCCAAAACTTTTATACAGATTTAATGCAATCCCTATCAAAATACCATTAGCATGCCTCACAGATCTATAGAAAACATTTCTAAAATTCATATGGAACCATAAGAGACATAGAATACCAAAGGTAATCTTGGGCAACAAAGGCAAGGCATGAGGTATCATAATCCCAGACTTGAAATTATACTACAAAGCCTCTATAATAAAATCAGCATGGTACTGTCAAAAAAGCAGACCTGAGGATCAATGGAACAGAACAGAAGAAACAGACACAACTACTGGCACATTCAGCCACTTTATCTTTGACAAACGGGCCAAACAAGTTCACCAGAAGACCGACACCCTCTTTAATAAGTGGTGTTGGAAAATCTGACTCTACATGCCGAAGACTTAAACTAGACCCATGCCTATCACCATGCATGAAACTAAAGTCAAAATAGACCAAATCTAAATATTAAGACAGAAACACTCAACCGACTGGAAGACAATGTAGGTAGAAATCTCAAGAATAGGGGTAAGCAAAGAATTCATGAACAAAAACCGAACTGCATGAGAAGTACTTCAAAGAATCAACAACTGAAATCTCATCTTATTAAAAAGTTTTTACACATTGAAAGAAATCACTAATAGAGTGAAAAGAAAATCCACAGGTTGGGAAATGATTTTTGCCAACTGTCTCTTAGACAAAGAACTTTTGTCTAGAACGCATGAATAATTGAAAAGATAAGGCCCCCAAATTTAAAGACCCAATCCAAAAATGATCATCAGAGCTGAATACACAATTCTCAAATGAAGAAATACAAATGGCAAATAAAGATATGAAAAAATGTTTGACATCATTGGTCATTTGAAAAATGCAAATTAAAACTACACTGAGTTATCATCAGAAAGAATGGCTAACATCAAAAAATTAACCAATAACAAATGCTAGCAGGGTTGTGGGGAGAAAGGGATCCTTCTCCATTGTTGGTGGAAGTATAGACTGGCATAGCCACTGTGGAAATCAGTATGGAGATTCCTCAAAAAACGAGGATTAGAGGTTCCATTCGACCCAACTATTTACCTTCTGAGTATTTTCCCAGAAGAATGTTGCCTTTTTTGTCTTAAAATATTCTCCCTCATTTTTTTCAGCTTTACTCTATCATTCCTGTTGCTTTCTGAAATCATTCTGCGAGTCCTTTTATTTGTGAGTGAACTATTATGGCTACACTGATGTCCTAAATAAATTGATAACATTTACCTTTCATGACCATTTTGACTTTGGGAAAGACTCAGAAGTTGGACAATTCTAGATCTGGTAAATAAGGTGGATGCAGATAGGTTATAACACTTCTATAAATCTGTTTTTCTGTCGAATGGCCCTCAGTGTAGCATTAAATGTACTTTTTATCATATCTCATAAAAACACTCTTAAAAAACACTTCCAGAAATTGGCAAGAACAATGACATAAATTTGGTCCAAGTGAGGGACACAATTTTATTGGGAAGGATCAGTGTTAATGCACTGTCAACTGCAACAATTTTTTCTAAAATTTAAAATTCACCATATACTTTGATCACACTCTGCATGATAATGAAAACCTATCTCACTTCCTCTACTGAATAAAGAGAAGCAGCAGGTCGAAAGACTATCCACATTCCTGTAGGACATCTCCTTCTTAATTTTACCAGGGATTTTAATCTACTGTTTGTGAGATCAAAAATCTTTTGTATTTCTTCCTGGGTGCCTCCCCCCTGCCCAACCTCTTTTGTAAGTTTACAGTTAATAGGAAGCATGGCATTAATGCTTCCTTTACTTTCCCTTAGCAAGTTGATGTTCTTTGTATAAAGGCCTATCACTTATGACAAAAAAAATCCCACTTTTGCAGCTGTAAAATTACTCTTAAATTATTCTAGAAGTATTTTTGTTCCAAAGTAGTTATGATAGACAGAAACTTCTAAGGTATTAGAAAACCCTAGCTGACCTGACTAATGGGAGAGCTCCACGTATTGTAAAAGAAAAATACAAAAATATTCAGAAAGGAACTTGGAAATGCAACATTATTTCAGGAATACTTCTTAAAGTTTTTTTTGGCATACATACATCTGTAACATGTAAAAGCCAGGAGATAAAAAGATCACTTTACTGATTTCATATAGAAATTTAGACATTAAAATTATGTTACTTGCTATATGTCATAATAGAATACAGTGCTGTGGATGTGTACCCTTTTAAATGAACATACAATTTGCTGCCAAATGAAGTTTCCACTGAATTAAATTAGCATAGAAAAATTTCTATTATGATTTCTTTCTAAATAAAACATGATACCATTCAGCACTAGTAAAAATAATGGGCGGATGACTAATTAAATTCTTAGAGAAAAAATTACATTTGCCAAGAATTTTAACTTTCTATGGAATTTGGACTTTAACCAAGCCAAAATTTAATTCACAAAGCTAACTATTATAATAGAAACCTATTTTCCTCTGGTTTTTGATAATGTAATGGTTTGACACTGTTATGGTCTGTGTCTGGATGTCCCTCCAAATCCTCATGCAGTCATGGATGGCAGGATTTTCAAGAGTGGTTGAATCTGGATTTCATGATTGATTCATGGTCCAATTCTAAGACTGAGTGTGTGAGTGCCACACCTGCCCTGTGGCAGGCAGCCTGCATACAATATAAGGGAAAGAAAGAGGATTGGTCTTTCTGTTTCTCTGGCTTTTGCTGTTGTCTGCTGTCATGAACTGTTGCCCCTCTGCCATGTGCCTCCTTGCCTTAGAACCAGCTGACTGGAGTGAAACCCCTACTACCTATAAGCTATTTCCCCCTTTAAATTTTGGTGTCAAGTATTTTGTCTCAGCAACAAGAGAAAAATAACAAAGAGAGTAATATAAAGGATCTTCTAAAAACGTATCTTCAGATGACTAGATTCTCATACAACTTCTGAAGAATTGTAATTGCTTCCTTACAACTGTGTTACGAAAGTAGTGATAAGAGTCATGATCAAATAAAATTTGTATTCTTAGTGAGAACATCACTATACACTACTGAGTTCTTTCATAGACTAACACTTTGATAACTGCACAGAGAGTCCTGAGGAATACATGATCAGTGATGAGACTTACAATTTGGAGATTTACATTCTCCTTGTACCTGGAAAGTTATTTATTCTTTTTTTCTTTTTTTAATCAAGAGATACTATAATGGAGATTGGAAATACAAGGATAAAAATAACAACGTCTTTGCCTGACCTTTTGAAAACTGAGTCACTGGCTTTATAGATAAGATTCTCAGGAGCTCTTATTCTCAAATCGTAATTTATTGTCAGTTCAGAGTTATAAAGGCTACCTGACATGGGAGATATGGGATTTTATTAATCAAATGCTTCTAGAATCTTCCCCAAGGTTATGTGAAAATGTAGAACTTATCAAAATGCATTGAAGAAATTCACTTTATTAATCATGTAGTCTATGTTCAAGCCAGTAGATCTGATATGAATATCATTCAGAAAGATATTAATAATTCAAAAATGTAATGAAAAATCTGCAAATATAATTATGTGCATAGATTCCCTGGTGATTTCAAAGTGATTACTACTATTTCTTATAGTGGTGTTAAATGTGTATAATTTTAAAACTATATTACAAAAGAATAGTTTTGCAGTTTATTGAATATAAGATTTCATAAAAAATGAATACTTCTTTATGTGTAACAGGAAAAGAAAAAGAGTGAAAAATAATACAGTCATTGACTTAAAACCTACTTTCATAGAACTAATATTAAAAATCAATATTGATATCAATAAATATATATATATACTAACAGAAATATACACACAGTTTTTTCTTTCTTTTTCATTTTTGAAGATAATTGTAGCTTCATATTTGCTAGAAATAATATAAACAGAAAGGAATGTCAGCAGCATGGCAGAATAGGACTCACCAAAGAAAAGTGGACCATCTGATGAATTTTTCCGCAGACAAGTTGAATGACATTGGTCACTGGGCCTTTAAGAAAATATCCACATGGGCCAGGTAGAAAATACGGCACATTCAGGCATGGAGCTCACTCCAAGCCCTGTCATAAAATCCGCAAAGGGATCCCCAATGTTCATTTTCTCCCAGGGGAGAGGAAGGTCTGGCATTCTGCTATAAGGTCTCAATCCGGAGGATCCTAATAATTTGACTCTTAATTTACCAATTCTGTGGGTGTGGGGATTAGATAAGCATATACCTTTGCTTCTCAGAGGGAAAAACCATGATTTTCAACAGGAATACAAACATATCCAGGGATTCCATTCACCTGAGACCAGTGCAGGGTGCTTTAAAGATACAGCCTGGATCCCAGCCTGGGCAATTATGTGATTTAGGAAGACCCTGTCTCAAAAAACAAAAATGCCTGGAGGTTGGGGACACTCACGCAGTAGTTTAGCATAAAGGCCCTGTGATCATTCCCTAGTACCAGTGAAACAAAACAAAATGAAATAAAATAAAACAAAACAATCACAACACACAAAAATCAAAACAAATCAAATCAAAACAAAGCAATCTCTTGTTTTCCCCAGGAAGAGTTAGGAAACTCCATCAGTAGCTATCTGTCAGGCTGTCTCTTAACTGACCTTGCTGCACGGAGTTGAAGAGATAATCAACTGTCACACTGCAATCATTGTGAAGAGAGTTTGCACTTATGCCAAGTGTTCCAACTTAGCTTTTTGTGGATGTGCAAGATCACTAAGAAACTCCATCCTTTCTCCCAGGAGTAGCCCCGAGAAGGTGCCAGACTCATAGCACCCTGATTCGCCTCAGAAGAGCTTTGTGAAAATATCACCACAGGGGTTAATTGTGGGCTGGTTCCTGAAACCTACTGAGGAGTTAAAGGTACCAGTAAGTTATTAACCCACAACCAAACTGGCATGAAATTGCACTTGCATCAAGAATCCTATGCTTTTTTACATTCATCTGGGAAAGTGTGTCCTGCAGGTGTAGTCCCAGGAGTAGAAGTAACCGGCATGGACAAATGTCTCTAGAAGAAGGCAGATGGATACAAACATTTGTTGGGACTCACTGATCCTGAGTGTTATAGACAAGGGCCTTAGAACCCTGTTTTATCCCAAAAGAAAGTTAAATCATATCTTGAGAGCACCAATTTTTATTTTTATTTATTTATTTATTTATTTTTCGGCACCAGGGATTGAACTCACAACCTCGCACGTATCAGACAGGCGCTTAAGTCACTGAGCCAAATTCCTGGCCTTGTTTTTTTGAGGCAGGGTCACACTGTGTAGCTCAGGCCGGCCTTGTGCTCGCATTGTAGCCCAAGCTGGCCTCGAACTCACAAGGCTCCTCCTACCTCAGCCTCCCAAGTGCTGGGATTAAAGCTTGCGCCACCACGCGCAGCTGAGAGCTCCAATTTTTAAAGCTACTTCCTGAAGGACTCCCCATACAAGTGCAGGTATCTTTACATTGTCTATTCATTTTAAATGCATATTATCTTATTTTTTAATCTAATGTGCCATAAAAATCATACCAGTGTTATAATTCTGTTCAGATGCCTCCCTGCTACCAAGCCTCATGTAATCATGGACATTGCTGAGTCTGGCTTTCGTGATTGGTTTGTTGTCTGGCACTGGGATTGGTAGTGTGAGTGCTTCACCCACCCAGGGATGGAGCCAGCATACAGTGAAAGGGTGGGAAGAAGATGTGTCTTCTCTCTCTTGCCGGGTTAGCACTTTGCTGTTTGTGGCTGCCATGAACAGCTGGCCCTCAGCCATGCCACCCTGCCTTGCAGCCAACTGAGTATGGGGTGAAATCCCCAAGACCAAGGAATAAACCTTTCCTTCCCTAATTTTGGGCATCAGGCATCCTGTCTTAGCAACAAGAGAAAAGTAACCAAGACAACAAATAGTCCCTTTGAAAATCCTAGTAATTTGCTAATACTTATAAAATTATAGGGATAAATACTATACCTGTGACTTGTAATTTATACTTGCAAGGTTATGTTTTACAGAAATAATTAGAATTAAAAACCTATTGTTATACCTGTATTACCCATAGTAAAATATCAAAGCAAAATTTCTACATAGTTAAACAGGCAAGGCTGACTTTATTTAAGACTATGGACAGAAAAGGGGAGAGTGCAGTAAGAAAAGGACTGTACTGAAACAAAAAGTAGCGAGAGTTTTAACCTGTAAGCCAGTGGAAAAGTATCAGAGGACATTGTGATGGGGGTTGACCAGTGAGATGTGTCCAGGACACTAAGTTGTTTCTGAGTTTGAATTTTTTTTTTCTGCGATTAGTTCATTTGTGTTTGCCAACTGAAGTTAGCACATACAGAAGTTAAACCCATACTCTCCCAAACAGACTGGAAGACACGGGTACTCTCTTTCTCAGAGATTACATTTTGAAGGGATAGCTTCTGAGTCCCATAGAAAGGACATTCTTGTATCAAAAAGTTGGCAAGGAGCTTTATGAAAAAGATCTATCAATATCAGAAAGAGTCCCCAGAAAAGTTTAAAATGAGCTTTCCAAACTAAATGAGTTAAGAAAAAAGGAGGTTCGGATCCTGGAGCCAGGATAAAGTCTGTCTGGAGTTTAGTCAAGCTAGGAGAAAATGAAGGCCATTCTGGTAAATGCACATAGCGCAGTGGCACAGCACCTGCCTGGTAAGTGCAAGGTCCTGAATTTGATTCTTGGTAGCCCCCCCCAAAAAAAATGAACAAATAAATAAACAAAAGTGTCATGTGAAACACTAACAGCTGGGCATAGTGGCACAGACCTGTAATTCCAGCACTTGGGAGGCAGGAGGACCATCGGGAGTTCGAGGTCACCTTGGGCTACAAAGTGAGCTTAAGGTCATCCTGAGTTGCATAGTGAAACCATGTTGCAAAAAAAATCATATATATATATATATATATATATATATATATATATATACATATTTACTTAGTTTTTAATCCGTGGTCCAAAATACCACAATTTACAGGAGGAGAGTTTAATTTTCTCATCATTTCCAGTGGGCTTAGTTCAAAGCTGTCCAGTTTAAAGGGAAACAAAACGTGATGGGAGGGCATGCTGGAGGCCAGGGGCTCATCCCATGACAGCCAGGAAGCAGAGGCAGAGAGGAGCAGCCAGGGGTAAAAGACACCCTTCCAGCTCATCCCCCGGTGACTGACCTCCAACCAGGCTCCGCCTCCTTCAGTGCATTCAGCTACTGACCAAATCCACTGATGAGTTTACTGCTCTCATGATCCAGTCATCTTCCCAGCACATGAGACTCTGCAGGGACATTTTAGATGCAAATCATAACATACATGTATATAAATTTATATGAACATTTACTGTTAAATTGTTTCCAATGGTGAAATTTGGAAGGGACAACAAAACCACCAAGACAGATACTGTTAAATTTTGGTTCTCTCATAGTATGTAGTACTTTGTAGAGATTAAAAATAATGTTGTGTTAGTTATGTCCTCATTGCTGGGACAAAATATCCAATGCCTGTAAGTTAAAGGAGGAAGGTTTTATTTCAGCTCTGTTTGTAAAGGTTTCAGTCCATAATCGACTGGCTCCAAGGCCAGGCAGCAAAGGCAGAGAGGAAAGTGTCGGCGGCAGGGCAGGCAGGAAGCAGCAGTGCCAGGCTGCAAGCAGCAAGCCTCTCTTTCCCTTTTATCTCATCCAGGCTACAAACCACCCAGGCCCAAAGTGGGCTTTCCTATTATCCACACTCGGAACTATGTTAAACATATTAGTGGACTAATCCAGTACCATATACCCTTGGCCCCTGCTACGGTTTATACATGGTGTCAACTTGAGAAGTCTAGCAGCTTAATTAAGTAACTCAGCAGCTCTACATCCTGGGGTGTAGAGCACAGTTACCTGGTCATTGTTACAATTTGAGAAGGTCAGAAGTTTAACTGAGAGAGTCAGCGGTCTTAATTTGTAAACGTCCTCTGCAAAGGAAAGCAAGGATGTTTGTGGATGCTACACCCACCCTGGTGGGGGGGCAGGTCCTGTGTACAATATAAAGGAGGAGAAGAGGCTTGCTCTTGCTCCTTTTACTTTGGCTGCTTTTGTTCGGTTGCTGCCTTGAAGTGCTGTCCCTGTGCCATGCCACCCTGCCTTGGAGCCAGCTGATTGTGGACTGAAACCTCCAAAAACTATAAGCTAAATAAACCTTTCCTTCCCTACTTTTGTGTGTCAGGTATTTTAAGTAACCAAGACAGCCCCATTGTCATATACCCTAGATCCAGCCACCTTTGAGAAGCTACACCTCCGAGTGTATGAGACTTTAGAAGGACATCTAGATATAAGTCAGAACAAGTGGCTTGGAGAATGGGCCCCTTGAGGACCCACCCAGCTGGGCCTGAGTGGCTCCCACCACAGGACAAGTAATCTGCCTTCTGGGGGACTGTGCAACCGGTGCGGACTCCAGGAAGAGAAACATGCGCCTCCTGTGTGCCTACCAGCACATGGGCTTAGAATCAAGGGCACCACCCTGCCCCCCGTAAGCAACCTGCTGGTTCAGAGGTCTGGCTAAATTGATAGCAACTAAAGAACATCAAGCAACTAAATGCTAGTATTATTTCATTGATTTTGCAGGCCTCCGGTCAGCAACCTGAGCATCTCTTTGGAAGATGACAGTAGGCAATGTAGCAAATATGGGGGATTCTCTTCTGTCTTGTGTTTCAGGCCCAATATGGTTCTCACTGTTTTGCTTTACTCTGATTATTATTATTTTTGCTTTATTTTATATTCTGTTTTTATTGGTTTTATTCTGTTTTGTTTTTGGTTCAATTCTACTATACCTGTTGGAATGGTCAGCTATTCTGAAGATAACAAGATGTACTATAGTAGCTATTGTTTTCATAGTATCTTTCTTCGAAGTTCTGTACCAGTTCTGCTGCTTTGTTTTGACTGACTTTGTTCTGTTGTGTTCTGTTGGATTTTACTTTCTTTAAAAAAAAAAACAAGTGGCTTATATTTACATGCAGTGGTCACAGAAACATATCTTAAGTATCATATTACGTAAAAGGCAAGATGGTGAGAAGACTGGAAAAACAAAATTATAAAATAGAAACAAAGGACACAAATAATTGTACCTTCCAGAAAACAATAGTCTTCAGATATACCTGATATAAAAGTAAACAGTTAACTTTCTATAGGGATTTGTATATTTTTCTATGTAGTAATAATAAAAGTAATTCTCCTTTTCAATTCTGGGTGTCAAAGGTAACACTTTAAAATTAACTATTTAAAATATTTATAAATATGGAAATTTAGATTGTCACATTACTTTTTCTTAATTACTCATTTTGGTTTATTCAATAAACTAAATCTGGGATCACAATGTATTTAATTAATTGTTCTGTTCCTGTTATGTATATATACAAGTTCTTTTAGCTTTCTTTTTTTTCTTCTTCTTTCTTTACTTTTTCCTTACTGGCTGATCTTGGGAGTTTATATTTAAGTTTAATTATATTTAACACTGATAAATAATCAGTGTATATTCTAATTAAAACCATTTTTGGATTTATTTTGATCACTCCTACTTTCAATCATAATGATATTTTTATAATACCTAACATTCAAATATTCTTAAAACAATTTCAAAAATTAATTGCCAGTTTTAATACAGTGATAAGTTAATGGACATAAGGATCTTGGAAACAAAGTGTGTTTACACATGAAGATTACATAGAAATAGGAAACCATATAAAACATTTAAAAGAAAATTGTTTGAAAAGGATTGAGAAAATTTTACCTTGTTTAGAATGAGTTTATTTTCAAAGCTGATATTGAAAATACATTCAGTCAAATGTACATTTTTTCTTGGTTTTAAAATTGTCATTCCCTTCCCAAATCTTGAAAGGAAAATGAAGATTGTAAAGAACCATTTGTCAGTTATAGGAGAGCAAAAGCCATTGTTGAATTTATTGAATTACTCAATTATTCAAAAAAAAAGAGATTGCCAAGGGTGATGGTAATGAATTAAATTGATCTCATCTTGCAATATGAGAAGAATTTCTTGGAGTGGTACACTTACTTCATAGAGTAATCGTCAGGGAAATAACTGGCAAAACCATCCTGTTCATGCAAAAAAAAAAATTATTCAGATACTATATAAGAGAAAGCATATATATTTTAAATCCTAAAACAAAGCTTGTCTAATAGAGCTTCACCATAATTTTAGCTTCCAGAGAGTTTGCAAGCATCCCGAAAAATTGAAAAGCCACAGATTTTGGCTCAGTTATACACACAGAATTTTGGATAGGCTTTTTTTTTTTTACTTCTTATGCAGTAATGTGAAATTTAATTTACTTTATTATGTGTAAGGAACAGTCTTTAAGATTTTGATCTATGTTGAATGCTAGTACTAATAAATGGTACTGTGACTTTCATTCATAAAGCCAACTATTTGATCCCTGGCAGTGCTGGACAAAGTGATGAAGAATATCTCTAAGGTGCTTTCATACATATATTTGGTTACTTGAATTCTAACCTCACAGATTGTTATAACAACTACAACACTTCTTTAATTCAATTTGCCACCTACTCCAGTCCTTCATAAAAGAGCTGACTATCACTAAAGAAAAATAGAAGCCCATGCTGCCTGATCTCATTTTAAATTCATGACCAGGAATCTCAAGTGGGCCCTTAGCCCTGTCAGGCAATTTTACTATATTTCCCTAATCAACATTTTCTGTGACTTTTTTACATGACTATCTCACACTTATTCCTTCTCTTCACTCTTAGCTGCTTATGATGCTTCTCATTCACTAAGATGAAGGATGCAACTAGAATTTATTACTAAAGTCCTAACAACAAACATACATCCTCTCTGAATCAGTAGCCACACAGTTTTCTTCCTATTAAGTACGATGGTTGAGTTACTCCTGCTCTCTGGCCACTTGTTCACCTCTGTCATCCCTCCCGCCTCCTCAGTGCTACCACCTCTACTCCTTTTAATTTTTCTACCATGTCTACAATATTTTCCTTCTGTTATCACTTTTGTACTAGCATACAAACATGTCCACTTTGTTCTTAAAATACTTCCTTCTAAAAATAACACTCCTTTCATGTAACATCATTTTCTTTCTCCCCCAACCCACTCCACCCTCTTCTTCATTACTAGGGATTGAACCCAAGGTTTTAGGATTGACTTGCATCCCAGTTTATAAATTTATTTTCTGGTGTGGTTTCGCTGAGTTGCTAAGTTGTCCAGGCTGTCCTTGAAGCTGTGATTCTCCTTCCTTGGTCTGTTAGAGTGCTGGGATTGTAATACTCCAATGCTTACACTATTCTGGAGCTTTTCAGTAGCATGTTATCTCTGCTTTCTCTCGCCATTCCTCTTACCCCGGTATTCTCTTTTGGCCACCATTGTTCTTCTAATGAGAACACTTTCTCTAAATTGACAAGTGATCTCTACTATGTGAAATTTGAGGATCAATTCCTATTCCATATCTTGGTTGTCTGCTTAGTGAACTTTAATGTCACCTGTGGTGGATTAACTAATGGTCAACTTGTAACACCCAGGTGAACTGAATCAGCATAGTGCTGGGTGTGGAAGGTCCACCTGAGGATTGTTGCCAACAGCAGAAAAGGAGAAGTGGAAGGGAAGATGATACGCTGTGGATTCTCCTGGAGAAACTTGTCACACTGGTTTTCCGGATGTGAACTCAGCTGTTCTCATTGTCAGAAGAGCTCAGGTCCTCAGGGTCACTGAGGATGGCTGTGCTTGGTTCTCTTTGCGGAACTCTGGTCCTTACCTTGAGCATCACTTCCTGGTTTCAGTGCAGATCCCTCAGATGCTGGCACAGATCCTTCATCCCGCTGGCGCAGACTTTCTAGCTTCCTTTGGGCCTTCTCAGTGCAGTTCCTTGATACAGACTTGCATGAGACATGGTCATGGACTCTACTTGTGGTGGATGTTGCCATGGGCTCTAGATCTTTAGCTGGACTTGTGCAGGTTATTACCACGGACTCTGGACCTTCAACTTGACTTATGCAGGACATTGATGTGGGAAACAGGTCCTCAGCTGGATTCTTTGGATCTCTAGTGTGTGGACAGATTTCTTGCACTCTTCTACATTTGACTTTTTGGGTAAATATTTAAACATAATCCAATAAATTATATATCCTGTATTAAATTGATTCCCTTGAAAACATTGATTACACCACCCCTACTCAGAAACATTTTTTGTTCCTTCACTTGAATATAGAGAATTGATCTCATTTGGTTTTCTTATTTTATTGTAATTTTTGTTGATTTATTCTTTTTTTCTTGACTTATAAATATTGACATTCTACAGTGCTTGTTCCTGTAGTTCTTTACCCATAATTAGTCTATCTTAACCTTCTCTAGAGCAGATAATATACTAAAGTACCATCTAAGTACATATGATTTCAGATTTAAATCTTCATCTGTGTCCACTATCCTGAACTTCAAAGTGAAATATATTAGTCATATAGTTAACATTTTGTTCTTAAATATACTACTATAAATGGTCAATATTAATGCCTAGAAGATGAAGTGCTCTTTTACAAAAGTGCTTATTCCTGTGTGTATGACATTTTTATTTTCCAGTTTACATAGAGCATCTTTGATGGTCCTGGTGACTATTTGTGAAAACAGTAAGTCCTGGTGAGTATTTGTGAAAAACATCTAGAATATGACCAACCTGCCACCCCCCAACACCAATCACACTAACTTCTTGTTCTTTTTACATCTTTCTCTCTTTTACCTATTTTCAACACATCAATATATAAATAAAATAAAGTTATAAATAAGAGCATGTCACTTATATACTCAGAAATCTCCCATCTGTGCAGATTTTTATCCTATTGTCCAATGAGTAGTTCATAATCTAGATTATGTTGACACTGTAGATGTGACCTTGATTTAGATTTCCAGTCTATAGCCTTTCTTGGAAAATCTATTTCTCCACCATTTTTTATTCATATTTAAGGTGTTTTTACAGGTGCCTTTTTTCATTAGAGGTTATACCAATGTCACAATTAAAAATAGCACTCTTTAAAACTGGCTATAGCAAATACCTAGCCTCATATGTTGCTTTTGTCTTACCTATCATTACATTCAATAAAAATCTAGAGTACAAGGATGTTTGCCAAATTTAAATGGTTATCACCGCACATAGCTGGTCAACAAATACTTGTCAGACAGTTAAATATTATGTATTTTGTACATATTATTGCTTCTTTCTCCCTGACTGTTCCTCATGGGCACTAATATAAAATCTGTGCAAACTGAAAGAGCAGTTCAATTAATTATATACATTATGTATAATTGTACACATTAGTATTGACCATTTGTATTAGTATATTTATGAAAAATATGTTAGTTGTATGATTAATCTATGTCACTTTGGATAGTGTATTCAGTTGAACATTTCAATCTTAAAAGTTCAACTAAACTTGACCAAATATTACTTCCTGATGACAACAAGAGATTTTGCACCTATTTTGTATGTTGTAACTGCCCTATCTTTGATCTATTCTATTTACTTACTTCACAATATACTTCTTTCTGCCTAGGTAGAAGAACACAATGATTAGGTTGTTTGGAATATTTTTCAAACATGTATTTTCTATAGAATGGTCTGGTAAGCAATCTATACCTGTGGTTTTACCAACAATTTAGGGTGAGTTATAATACCCTGCAGAGAGAGGTATCAAGATTTTCACTCTTGTCAAGGAGTGTAATTGTGAAACCTGCAATTGAGTAAAAACTAATTTCTTAATGTAATTCAGCTAGTAGATAAATTCATATTCCCTACTCTTTACAGGATCTATTTTCCCTAGGCTGAAAACCAGTTCTCTGCAACGGAGGTTTTAACTATTCAGTAGTTGTTTAATCAGTCTTGCTAACTAACACTCCCTATCTCTGATCCTTTTGTTTGATGTTGTTATGGATTAAAAACTGGTGGTCAATTTAGCACAAGCTGAAATAATTCTGTTGGTGTTGAGTAAAGATGGCCCACCTGAAGAAAGTTACCAGCATAAATAGAGATGTGGAGAAGAAGAGCAAGGTGTTGTGGGTTCTTTCAAGAGTTGCTGTTTCGAGCCGATGTTTCTCCCAGAGGTGTGTGTCATGCTGGCTTCCTCAATATGGATTTGGCCATTATCATCGGAGGAGCTCGGGATCTTATCAATGAGAGTGACTGCGGTCACTTTGCAGGAGCCCTGCTCCTCACATTGTACATCACTTCCTGGCTCCGGAAGGGAAGCTGTGTGCTGGAGTAGCTTGTCACGCTGGGCTCTTTGACCTGTGCTCGACTGTTCTCATTGTCAGAGGAGCACGGGACCTCGTTGTCACTGAGGATGGCCATGGTACTCTTCAGGACAGCCCTGCTTCTTCTTTTGTGTGTGACTTCTCGGCTCCCATGTAGAACCCTCAACCCACAGCACAGCTCCTTCACCCCGCTGGCATAGACTTTCTAATTCCACCGCTGACCTTTGGCCTTCCCGGCACAAAACCATAAAATATACTGGTATGAGTCCTTATCGTGGGCTCTTAGATTTCCAGTTGGATTTGTGGTAGGCATTGTCATGCATTTTGAGTCTTTAGCTGGACTCTTGTAAGACATTGCTGTGGGATTCAGGTCTTTGAATATCCTGGGTCTTAGTGTTGTGGACAGATTTTCCTGCACTTTCTTGTGTATAACTCTGGGTGACTATTATAAAACAGTATTACAAATTCTATGTCCTGTATGCAGTTGTTCTCCCTGTAACCCCTGACTACAACAGATGTCAAGAAAGCTATGTGGTTTTGTTTTATTCGATGCACTGTTTTGATTGGTTTTATTCTGTTTTGTTTCATTAGATTTTACTATGACTGAGAAAATGGACAGCTATTGTGAAGATAACAATAGATATTATGGTAGCCATTGTTGATGACCTGTTGTCTTGTTTTGAACTTATGTACAACTTTCACTGCTTTGTTTTGATTGGCTTTATTCTGTTTTGTATTGTTGGGCTTTTTTCTCCTTAAAAAAAAAAGAAAGAAAGAAAGCTATATAGGATTTTTCTGCTATAATCAGCTCATAACTTCCTGAGAAAAGTCAGTGGTCGATGCTTCACAACTGTAGTCAAGATGATCTAAGATTTCTTAAGTTTCACAAAATATTTTTAAACATTAGTGTTTTAGAACATATCTGCAACAAACCTTCAGTTTTTTAGCAATGTAGGTTTATTTTGAAAACACACATTGAAAATTATCTAAGTAAATACAATTAATGTTCATTAAGAAAATTGCAACATTTTAAATTTGATAATGTCAGATACTAACATAATTATGTAACAGAACATGTTCACATAAAGAAATAATCCTTCTATCAGTAATGATTTTTATTTGAAAATTCAAGTTCTAATCCCTTAACTGAAGTTGAATGCTAACAGTGTTTCCTGAGCAGCTTTGATTTTATAGTATTTTTAGTGATTTAAAGTTTGGAAGTCAAGCTGGGTGTAGTGGCTCCCATTTGTAATCCTAGCAATTGAGAGGATGAGGCAAAACGATCACCAATGAGTTTGAGGTCAGCCTGGGCTACATAATGAGTTCAAAGACAGCCTGAACTATATAGCAAGACTCTGCCTAAAAAATTTTTTTAAAATATGAGAAAGAGAAAGATAGAAAGAAAGAAAGAAAGAAAGAAAGAAAAAAGAAAGAAAATGAAAGAAAGAAGGAAAGAAAGAAAGAAAGACAGAGAGTTTGGAGTCACTGATTGGGGCATCCTTTTGCTCGCATTCCTGCGCCACAGAACATATTTGCATAATGCAAAAGAACAATCAGTGTGGAAAGTAACCTGAATAATCGACTTGACATTTTTCGCAAAGCAAAGTGCCAGTTGTGAATAATTTCAAACATATTGTAGAGCTTATACTTCATAAAGGACGAAAAAAGAGATGTCATGGTAGAGAGAATTTAAGATTTGGTTTCAGGAAGTGTGTTTCATCCTTGGTCTGTCATTAACTGGAGCCAACTCTGCGATTTTTTAGTAAATCGGGTCTTTTAAGTTTAAATGAATGAAATGATTTTCCTAATGAAAAAATTTACCTAATACGTGTGAAAAGTTGTATTTCTCCCCGTAATTTGAACTTTCATCATGCCATTGATTTTAGAGTCATTTGAAAGTTATATTACCCCTGAAATTTAGTTCTGTATTTTCCATGCTTCATCATGACACAGACTAGAGAAAACAACCATAAAATGCATATGGTACTAGAAGAGACCCGGAATAGCAAAACCAGTCCTGGGTAAAAAACCTAAAGTGAGAGGAATCACAATCCCACATTTGAAGTTATATTAGATAGTTCCTGTGATAAATGCAGCATGGTACTGGCACAAAAACCGACCTGAGGATCAGTGGAACAGAACAGAGGATGCAGACACAACCCCAGCCACATTCAGGTATTTGGTCTTTGACAAAGGGGACAAAACAACACTGGGAGGAAAGACAGGTTCTTTTATAAAGAGTGTTGGAAAAACTGACTATTCCCATGCAGAAGACTAAATCTAGACCTAAATGTCTTACCACGTACTAAATTAAAAATCAAACCGGATCAAAGAACTAAATATTAAAACAAATACTGAATGTTCTGGAAGACAAAATAGGTAAAACTTCTGAATTCTTAGGACTAGACAAGAACTTTTTGAACAGAATTCTAGTTGCACAGGAAATAGTAGCAAGGATCAATAAATGAGATTATGTCAAGTTAAAAGCTTCTGCACAGCAAAAGAAACACTCAACAGAGAGAAAAGACAACCTACAGAATGGGAAAAAATTCTGCCAGTTATGCTTCAGACAGAGGACTAATATCTAGAACATAAAAAACTCAAAAATAAATTGACCTCTCCAAATATAGGACCCAATCAAAAAATGGACAAGTGAAATGAATAGATACTTCACCAAGGAAGTATAAAAGGCAAATAAATATATATAGAAATGACATCACTGGACAATAAACAAATGCAAGTGAACACAACAACTCTGAGAATGACCATCATCAAGACATTAAAAAATAACAAAAAAAATAACAAATACTAGTGAGCTTCATGAGAAAATATAACAAATGCTGTTGGGGCTGCACTATTAGTGAGAATGTAAACTAGTACAATCACTGTAGAAATCCATATGGAGATTTCTCAAAGAGCTAAAAGTAGAAATTCCATTTGACCCAGTAATTCTCTTTCTAGGTATCTTTCCAAAAGAATGAAAGATATCACAATACAGTGATAAATGTATATCAATATTTTAGCAGGATAATTCATAACAAGTAAATTGGAAAAAGAAAACAGGGTATTTACCAAAGGTAGAGTACAACTCTGCCATAAAGAAAGATAAATGAGTCATTTGTAGTAAAATGAATGCACCTTGAGACTGTAATATTAAGCGAAATAAATCAGACACACAAGCTTACATATCACATGGTTTCTCTTATATGGGAAACCTAAAATACAAATATAGATAGATAGATAGGTAGACAGATAGATATATAAAGTAAAAGACAGATCTTTCTCAAAGGGGAAGTGTATTAGGAGATAGAGAGTGGGGAAAGAGAGAGGAGGAAAAGGGGCTGATAAAAGGAATTAAAATGTGCTAAGTACATGCACCAACCCCACACAAGTAATGTAAACATTATGTACTGCAGACATATATTAATGAAAAGCTAAAGTACTGAGTTTTTCCTATAAAATAGTTGCTATAATGACTTAGTGAAAGCCTATGAAGACTGAAATCACTCTCTACAGTTTAAGGCTGTATCTCGACATTTAGTAGAGGGCCTGATACATAGGAGGCACTGAATAGATACATACAGCATGAATTAAGACGTCTCTGGAATCTCCCCATAGGACCTAAAATGTGAGCATTCTTTGTTTTGAAATTAAGTTCAATATAGAATTATTGACTATGGGAAGGAGAAAATACAATTTTTCTAAGTGTATTCAGTTTACATTTTATGATATAGATTGATTCCTAGGTATTTCATCTTTTTTTGGATGCTATTGTAAAATGTGTTGTTTCCTGAATTAAAACAACATTGAGATTTCATCTCATCCCAGAAAGAATGGCTACTATAAAGAAATCAATCAACAACAAATGCTTCTCTCCTTTTTCCTTTTTTCCACCTTTCCTCTTTCTTCCCTTCTTCCTTCCCTCCCTCCCTTCCTTTCTTCTCTCAAGTTGGGAATGGAATCCAGGACCTTGCACACACAGGATGAACACTACCGTTGAGCTGTACCCTGGCGCCTGGCCCATAATTTTGTAAATGTTTAATTTTATAGAAAAAGAAATACAGATGCAGAGTTGTTAAGTCACTTGCTTGAAGTCACAAAAATCTATGGCAAAAACCAAGATTTATATTTAAATAAATCTAAATATAAAAATTTATTATTTTTTATGAGTTTGGATTATATGAAAATTATTTTCATTGTAACATGACACTTAACAATTTAAACAAGTGCTATGAAATATATCTGTAATGATATGTGTGTAAACTTTATTTACTAACTCAGATATTCAACAAATACATATTGTAGGTCAAGTATTTTTCTACAAATAGAGCCTAAAGTTGTGTGCATAGACAAACATATAACCTCATGGAGTTTCTATTTTGGGTGGGGGAGACAAAATAAAGCAAATTAACAAAAGTAATGTCATTTATCATCTGCTTAAAGTTCTAAAGCAGGTGTGGTATGGCACACCTGTAATCCAAGCACGCTGAGAGGCTAAGACAGACAAATCACAATCTCATCTAGAAAATTGATCAAATTAGTCATCTCCTGTCTCAAAATGAAGTAAGTCTGTAAGTAAATGGGCTGGGGATGTAGTCCAGTGTTAAGGTCCCATGCTCAACCCCTAATACTGAAAAAAAAAGAAAAAATGAGAGAAAGAGAGAGAGAGAGAGAGAGAGGCAAAGAGCCAGGGAGAGGGGAAAAATTTATTGTATGTATCACAATACAAATGATTTTTTTAAAAGTTATATCAAACTGGATATTTCTGGTCTTCTTCAACTGAATATAAAATTTTATGATTATTAATATAGGCCAATAAATCAATTTTTCATATATTTGTACTCTTAATCACCTTAGAGCAACTTGCTATAGCGGTTCTCAGATAACACATAACAGTTAAATAACAAATAAAATAAATCCTGTGACAATATTCTTCTGAAAAAAGAGATGTTTCAAAGATTCTAGTAAAATTGCTTTGGTTACTAAGGGAATTCCCTGGGATTACTACTTCATAAATAGTAACAGCTATTTTATATCTACGTTACAGATACCCTCCTACACGTGCAGTTTCAGCAGACTTGCTGGCTTGTCAAAATTAAGTGTTTTCAAAGAGTTCAGCAAACAGCACATAAAAGCCAAGACAATCTTTAATAAAAAGAAAAAGATGTTGCATCAAAAGTCTAAATTGATTCTCTGAGAGAGGTTCTGAAGCTGTTTGAACATCTGTTGGAAATGACCCTGGAGAATATGGTTCTTGTTGGATTAAATGAAGTTACTTCAGCTTGGAAATTATTGTTTCCAAAGGATAATGCATACTATCACCCCAATTTCTAACCTATGCTTGTTTTACAGAGCCCAAACCAGATGCAAACAATTTAATGGTGTTTAACCAAGTCTTTGTGTGTCAACCCACAGTGAAACATTGCCCACTGGTCATTATTCAAGCGTGCCTGGAATTCCATTTGTTTTACATTTGCACCTAAATACAGAAACATAGTAATCAATATGTCACACTCACAGTTGCTCAATGCATTGCATGCTCTTCTTTCTTTCACTTTATTTCATGAACTAGGATGCCTTTTTTTTTCTTATTTTTATTTAGGTGAAAGAAAATGGCAGTAAGTGATAGGAATAGTATTCTTTAGCTCTGTTTTCTCCATTACACAAGACACAATTTCATGTGCAAAATTACTCTGCCAGGGAATTGCCTTACTTGAAAGCTCTTTAAATTCACTGTGAGAAAACAATCATGAAGACATAAATATGATTGAAAAAAAAACCCTAAATTGTTAGCCTTGAAGATACATTTGTGAGGTAAAATTAAATCTCTACATTCCCATTTATTTTGTGATGAAATTGTCACGTTATTTTCTTTTTAAAAGCAGTAACTAACATGAAATATTTTTATTAAAATGAAAGCTTAAAAGTATTTGGGTATTTTATATATTGCAATAAGATGTGTTTACACCTATTTAGCTTTCTAAGAACACCTTTAGCTTTTATCTCAGAGAAAGGAAAAATATTAGTATAGTCTACTTGTTAAGAAAAATTGCATTATAGTTACAAAATTTATGAAGATTTGTAGAAAATGACAGAAATTTTTCCTAATGTATTTGTTTTATTTTTACATTGAATATGATGATTTCATTTTTCGTGGTGTAGGGCCTGTGAGAGGAATTAGGTAAAAATATGTAATTGCATTCAGTCTTCTCCAAAAAGAATCAGGAAATAGCAATCTTCTTTAATCTAACTCCAATGATAAATAGCAAGGAAAATTTATCTTTACCAAGAATAGGAAAGGAAAGTTTCATACTTGAAATACGTAATAGTCATATAAAACAGTAAAATAATCTATTTAAAACATACTCATATCTTTTCAGAAAAAAATTAATCCTTTCTCACTTCCAGCAGGTTTGGGATAAGTCCAGACCACCAAGGTCAGTGGATCTCAAGGCATGAAATTTCTATACCCTATGCTGTTCCGTCTTGGGGAGACTTTGCAATCACTGAAAATATTATCGATTTTTAACTCCTAGAGAGATTAATGACAGTTGATGAGCAGAGGCACCCATGAGCACCCCACAATATAAAAACATCTGGCACAAAACGTCCACAATAACTAGGTTGAAAAAGCCTAAGGTAAAGTTGACCTTGCGATCATGAAGGATAACTAAACAGTTGCATAGGATTTACATTCAGTATAATATGTTACAACAGCATTATGCTTATATTTAATATTTTATGTCAATTACTTAAGAAATATAAATATATAGAAACAAAAGCAAGTTTTCAATTTTAGAAATGCATTATTTTTTCTGCCCAGCATGGTGGCATACACCTGTAATCCCAGCACTAAGAGGTTGAGGGAGGCAGATCAGTGAGAGTTCGAGACCAACCTCAGCTACAAAGCAAGACTCTGTTTGAAAAAGTCAACACACACACACACATGCATACATACATACATACATACATGCATTTTGTGATTCTTTTATTGCATGCATCTTTGCCTTGCTCCAAGAAACTTTGTCAATTCCTACTCCAACAATTTTTATCACATTACATTATCAGAAAACATTGGTATATGATAGAAGGTTTTGACACTTCTCATTAGAAAGCAAAGTTAATCACCTTGCATTTCTTCATGAATATTTGTAATTAAAAATTACCAAAAATAATAGGAAAATTGAGGAAGGATAAATGAGCCTCAATAAACATTATGATCAATTTTGTTCTTGTTGAATGGATTCTTTAAGGATGTTCATGTTGAAATAATAGACTATCAGAAATGTGAGTTGCAGCATCTACTTAGTAGTAAAAGAAGCAGTGTAAGAGTAGAAAATATCTGAGTGGAAAAGTATCTGAATGAGAAAAGAGAATCAAAGGATAGGAAGGAGGGAGTGTGAATGGAGGATGATATTTAAAACCAGATGTAGATAATCCTGTCTCTACTGTAATATAGTCCCATGAAAGCCAAGAGAAGACTGAGTTTTAAAAGGGATTATTGTTTCATAGCTATTATCAACTAAGTGGCATCAGAGAAGATTCTGCTTCAGAAAGAGGATTGGAGTTTTCTTCAGGAAGTCCTATACTTCACAGTCACGTGGTAGGTAACGGAAAGAAGCAGGGACAGAGGTCAAGGGGAAGTTTCAGGAAAGAGTTGTATAAATTTCACCCCTCTTTTCAGCACTACGTTCCTGGTTCACAACTTCATTGTATTTTACTTGGGCTACAGCCATGGCCTCCGAAATGGCCTTTCCCTGGAAAAATGCCTTTTATACACAGCTGCAATACAAATCTTGTCAAAACTCAAACTTGAACATATTACTTCCCTGCTTCAAAGACATCGCTAATTTATCATTATTTACACTTTCAGGTTTTTATTCTGGCACTCAAAGCCTTTCATTATCTGCTTCCAATCCATTTTTCTTACTTTACTCTTTTCATATTTCAGTACGATTAGAATAATTATACGACATGGTATTATCTGTATTTACTCCGTTATTTCTTGTGTCAGTGTATTTTCTTGAGGTTTTATTTCACCCATCTTGGGAAATCATTATTTCCATTTCTAATAGTGTGGTATTCTAGGCATTCCTCATGTCACTACCTAAATTCTCCCTATTTAATTAGGCTTACTCTGATTATCTCCACCAGCAGACGGTTTCTCTTTTCTTTTCTCCTATTTTTAAACCTACCCGATGGCACTTAATTCTTCATTCCTTATCACACATATTTATTTTAGTTCATATATAGTTTGCTTCTTTAGCATCTATTCTACATGCTTCTGTTAGTGGCAGCCTCTTTTCAATTAGGTAACTTCTTGAGCTATGTGTCCCACATAGAATGGAACCTACTTCCAAAACCACAGTGAATCTTCTCGTGATCCAAGGGAGGAGAACAGAGCAGCTGAGTTTCAATTCCTTAACTTTTCCCCAAACTACAAGGAAAGATGCATCCCCTTGGTATTGGGGTTACTAAAGCAATGGAATTAAATTCTCAAAACTGCTGAATTCCTAGAAATAACCTGCCTGAAAATCAGGTCGATACAGAGAAAACAATGTTGAATATTTTTTGTATGTGTGCTGGAAATCGAACTCAGGATCTTAGGCTTGTCAGGCAGATGCTCTGCCACGGAGCTATATCCTGGGCATGAGGCTGAAGACCTGAGAGATGAAGAAAGGTCAAATTCTAGTGATCAGCTTTTAGGATGCTAAGTTCAGGGATGTTGTGCTACTCAAGAGGGTACCATTCATTTTTGTTCTGCATAAATGAAGCCTCCTGAAACTGTGATGTGTCAGCCTGGCATTTGAATAATTTGAGCCATTAATTTTTAACTCTTAAAATTAATTGAGTTCATTGAGTTCCTGCCATTGTAATTTGAAAATAAACAGTACATTCAAACATAACTTTTAGAAACATTTCTTCTTTAAAAACTTCATTAGGGCAATATTTGCTCACTTATTTTGAATTCAAATGATTATCAATACAATGACTTCCCTACAGTGAAGAGATTTATATTTATTTTAGTGTCCTCAAGTATGTGGCTAGCCGTTTAGGGAAAACACCAGTTTTATTTGAGAGAAGTAGTTGACTTGCAACACTAAACTTGGAAACCTAAAATATCATTGATTATGTCACTTTTGTTATTTCCATGTATGAATCACTGCAGTTACTAGTTCATGGCATTACTGTATTTACTTTAATGAATTTTTATTTATATGGCAGATGACCTGTAGTCAATATGCAGTTCTTGTGACAGACTGGAGTAAATGATTGTTTATTGCTTGGTATTAATGTATCCATCCCAATCTCTATCTCATTCTTAGTAATTGAGAATCTAAAATATTTTCATACACATAGAGAGCTAAGTTTTAGAAGAACTGTTATAATTAGAGACATTCTGGCAGTATTTGCCAAGGAATCTAAAGAAAATAACTGCCATGACTTTGCTTTCCTTCATGACTTACTTGCCAATTTTTAAAAAATCTCCAGGTCAAGCCCCTGATTTTTCAGTACTCCATTTTTTTATGCATACTCTATTTACAATAATAAATGTGTCTAATTTTTTTGGTACAGGAATCGAACTCAGGACCTTGCACCTGTCAGGCAAGCACTGTAACACTGAGTTATATCCCTAACCAAATGTGTCTAACATGTAAGCACAAAAATGTTATGAGTTTTTTATTGGTTTACAAGATACTGTAAAAATGATGCAAAAGGACTTGAGGAAGAAAGTGTTCAAGAAAAAAAATTACCATGTAACAAAATCTCCAAAATTAATGTTTCTAGAATGACAAAAGAATTTAAGTTAAAATAGGTAAAACTTTACCTTTTAAGGATTTGGAATGTCAGTGAGGACTCCCATGTTTAGGTGTGGAATAATTGTCACTGATGTAATTAGTGGAAAGTCAAATCATTATTTTTCTGGGCTCTTCCCAAGGCGATTATGCCTAGAGATGTGAGGAGAGACCCGATGACTCTCTGAAATGCTTCCTTTGATTTGTAACTATCAAGATGAGTAGGTGCAGACATTAATGCATATGCACTTAATGTGAGAAAGAACAGTGCTCTCGAAAGGCATGGGCATAGCAGATGTGCACTCCCAAAAGAAATTAATAGAAAAATCTGTAGACAAAATTTGCAAGAGAAATTGAAAGAAGTTTCTTGAGAAACTTAATTTTACCCTTTAAAATGGTATTCTCCCTACAATATTTTGGTGAAAATTCTACAAATGAGCCTAAATTTCTTTGCAGTTATTATACCTCTATCTAGAGACAAGTGACCATTATATTAATCACATCGTGCAAATTAGTAACATCAGAAACAAACCAGGAATAAGCTGGATTAACAAGAACAAGAAACACCCCGTATCTTTTAATTATTTGTTTAACAGTCAAATATAGCCAGATTGACATTTTTGATTCTGTGCAGTTCTGACCCTAGAAAATATATTATTTTTTATCAGTATCAATATTTTTCTTTAAAATGATAAAAATACATCTAATTAAAGTAATAAAAACATGGATTCACACTTGGAATATTTTAGCTTCATTCTTGATGGGTCTTAAAGTTTTTACTCATTTTATACTTTACTAATGGAATTGGAAACCAATTTGAGGGAAACTCTAGATTTGGGAATATAAAATAATGAGAATGGGTGACATACTTCTTGTGCAAAAAATAGAGAACTTTGCTATGGTTTTCAGCAGAATTTAAGGCTTAAAGATCCTGCACAGACAGTAAAAATATGCTATGAAAGGAAAACTGATCATAAAAACTGTCCACTCGAATTAGAACTATCTTGAATCTAAGTTAAAACTACAGAGGATAAATCTTTATGATAGAAGTTTTAATATTTAGGATAAAATCATCTGAAATTAAATGTGATAAGGTATCTATATTTTTTCTGAATTTTATTTATAGTCTATATTTGTCCTTATATTTGGAAGTGATTTAGCAAATATCATATATGTAAGATGAGCTTTTATTTGATTGGTGTTAGTAAAAAGTTTGGATACCATATTTTTGGTCCACCTTTTACATTTACCTAGGTCTCTTTACTCCTTTAGTTGAAGATATATTTACATGTCTGGTTGAGAGTAACGATCTTCAAAGTCATTCCTTTTGAACTGGGCATGGTGGTGCACACGACTTTAATCCCAGCACTCAAGAGGTTGAGCTGGGAGGATCATTGTAAATTCGAGGCCGGCTTGGACTACAACACGAGCGCAAGGCCGGTTTGAACTACACAGTACAATCCTACCTCAAAAAATCAGGGTTGGGAGTTTGGCTCAGTGGCTTAAATGCCTCCTGCCAGGAGCGAGGTTGTGAGTTTGATCCCTGGTGCTGCAAAAAAAATAAACAAAGTTTTTCCTTTTGATTATAAAATCCTTTACCTATACAATTGTTCGGTATTTTAATTGTGTTTTGTTTTGTAATTCCACAATGAAAATATAACTAAAGTTATTTTGTATTGTTTAACTTGTTCATATTTACCTGCATTATGAATTTCTTTATTCATCATTATTTTTTGCATCCTAGAGTTTTCTTTTTAGTCCAGGCACTAATTAATGTTGTGCAATCTAAATAGTCTCTTTGGTAAGGCTTATGGGTTGAACTATCTTGGTTTGTCTAAAATATTTTTAATATTGAATCATAGTTTCACTAGGAATATGATTTTTCATTTCCATTTTTCCTGATCATTTGAAGCTACCACTCTGATTTCTTTAGAGCAACCAAAAATGTCACCTGTCATTTTTTTAAAATTTAACTTTAATTTTTATGTGTGTTGAGTTTCTCTGTTTTTTCTCTACCCTCTCTCATTTTATTCTTTCCCTTCAGCTGAAGTGTTCTTACACCGTGACTTATTTCAAATTTCTTTTATTTATCACTGTAAGACTTTTTGCTCCTTTAAATATGATATTTGTATTTTGGGTTAATTTTTATAAGCCTTATACAATAGCTCTTTCAATGTTATCTTTCATTCACAGTTTACTTTTTCTAAGTCTCATCATTTTATGCTGTTCATGTCTGATTGTTTGGTACTACAGGAAAAATCTTCAAATGTATTTTCTAGTTCAAAAATGTTCATTTCACCTGTCTCCAATCTACTATTTTGTCCATGAAATAATTCTTAATTGTAACTGTTTTCTTTTTCATTTCCAGATTGTCTATTTGATTCTTTTTAAAATTCTTCTTGGTCTTTTTTAAAACATCTATTTTCTTTTGGTCAAATTTAAAATCTTAGATTTTAAACATGTTCTTATTTTTCCTTTTTTCTAATTTAATGCTGTAATTTTTACTCATTGAATCTATTTCTGTGTTTTACTACTTATACCTCTCCTGCTGACTTGTTTCATTATTGATTTTATGTCTTTCTCTATGATCTCAATTTCCATGGGAATTTACCTGTGGTATGAGTCTGAGCTCTGTGAAGGTGATTTCTTGCAGGGAGGAGTTATAGTTCTTCCTGGCAGGCATCTGGAACACCACCAATCTGGAATTACTTTAAATTCAATTTTAGTTTGTAGTTAGAAATTCTTAGGGGAAGGTATTTTCCCTTCTCACGTATTCAGAACCGAGGATGAGGCAGTCTCCATAAAACCTTTCTTGGGGTCATGGTATTTTATGAAGGCAGCCATTCAGTTCCCTTATTGCACTACCTCTGGGTTTTGCTTTCTGTCTCAAACTTATGCAGACTCTTAAAATGGAAAACTGTCAGCAAGGATTAGCAGATTTCCTAAGGATGGCCATTGGCTTTGGTCCTTGATATCCTCTCCAAAGTCATGTTTTCCTGTAATGGTTTTCTTTGGGGATTTCCCTCCTCATTTTGTTGTTTGGACTATAAATTTAAGAAAAACTATATAAATAATATAACTAGCATTTTCAATTTTCTCTTTTTAATGAATTTTTAGTCATCTATGTTATGTTTCCAAAAATAAAAATACTAAAATAATTCTTTGTATTGAATATGTATCAGGCACCTGCCTAGATCCCCAATCTCCCAAAGGAGTGTATGGCAAAGGTTAAAACAAATGAGATAAGTGGTGGAATTTTAGGATGCTAGGAGGATCAAAACTGATTGCAGAGTTTGGGGGCTCTGGTGGCTAAGACAGGAAATGTCTCTGGATAGCCCATATTTATTTAGGGGGTTAGAGTGCAAAATGCAGGAAACTGAACAGACCTTGGGAGGGGTCCAAGGACTTTTCTAAGTAACAAATTATGTTAATTTAGGAGAAGTATCTTAGGAGGAGATCTCCATGTTGCAGTTCACCACAGGAGTGAAATGCCAGCAGCTACAGTCTTTATTTAGTTAACTGGAGTTGGAGCCAGGTGTCCTCGGCTGTGTTTTCATCTTGTTCCCAGCCATGCAGCAGCCCTGCACGTGTGTTCAATTTCCAGTTCCAATGGCTCCCAACAAATATGGACAGGTAAGTAGATACATATAGCCAAACTACCTCATATGAAACCTAATTATATCTTGTTCTGGGCTGGCTAGTGTTCCCCTCAAATTCCTATCTACTTGAAACTAGCAAATGTGACCTTACATAAAATAAAGTCTTTACAGTATTAATAAATTAAAGTGAGATCATGTAGATTATGGAGCCAATGTGATTAGTGTCTTTATAAAAGTGGATAATACAAGAGTCAGACACATACAACAATGTGTTGCATTGTCATGTTACAACAAAGACAATCATTATAGTGATGCCTCCACAAGTCAGAAAACTCTTGGGGTTGTTGGAAACAATTAGAATCAGTAAAGAAGAACCAACTTTACCTTTTGATTCCAGTTTCTACCACTGTGAGAGAACAATATTTGTTGTTTTAAGTCAACCTTAAGATTTCTCATAATCTTTTAGAATAGTATTAGGAAATCAGTACATATTAACCAGGGGAGTGCTTGGAGTTTTTCTAATGCATTCATCTGAAGTTTGAGTTGTATCTGTCACTATGTAATTCTAGTCACCCCAATAGGTAGACAGATGATAGGTAGATAGATAGATAGATAATTTTCTTTTTTTTTTGTACTGAGAATCGATCTCAGGACCTCATGCTTGCCAGGCAGGTACTTTGCCGTTGAGCTATATTACTGGCTTTTATGCCTAACATTGTAGGTATTAGTGTAGACATTTTACTTTGCAACATAGTAAGTAAATAAATTTGTATGAAGTTTATACTTTAACTATACATAGACAGAAAAAAGCCATTTATGCATTAATCATTAGAAATAAATCCATGCGGCTCAAGAGCAGGACTTGTGATAATCTTTTAAAAATTAAACAATCTAAAATATTTCACAGTATATCCAAATAAGAGAATTTTCAGATGGAAATTGCCAGAATAATTTCCAAAAGTATTCAATGGCTATCAGTCCTATGACATACATGAACTGATACATGAGATCATAGATATATGTTATATGGGTTTCTATCTTGAAGAAGAATTAAGATGTATTGTTGCTCACGGTAAATATTGACTTTAGAATTTGAGTACTCAATATTTGCCTTATTCGTCAAAGTATTTTTGATAGTCCCTTCTCATTCAATGTTACTTTAGAATTAGATGAAGTGGTAGGAGTAGCAGTTGTTTGTCTTTGTGTTTCTCCCAACAATTTTATAGATATATTTGGAACCAAGACCAAACTACTCCAATAGGACGATTTTTTTTAAAGTGACTTCTTCTTCAAGGATCAAGTGGTGTGTAGGTGTGCAAGCATATGTTTGTATTGTATATGTGTGTGTGCATGCTTACACTACCAACATAAAACACATGGAATGATAATACAGATTTTTACCAAGTTGTAACTAAGATTTGAAGAATTATGTAGTTGTGCTGGTGAGATAAATTCTCAAAGATTGTTTATTTTCTCATATTGACATCATTTTCTTCTCAGTCAGTGTCAAAATAGCATTTTTGTTGTTTCATAATTAAATCCTACTTCTATTTCATGCTTTATTTACATTACATATATTCACTTATCTACAGATACATTATATGTTTAAATATATATGGAGAAAAAATATACACATTTGTATGTAAAAATGTATATGAAAATATGTGCTAAATACATACAAATTTATCAACAGCTGAATACTGTTAAGTCCTAAAATTGAAAACAATCTGATGTAAGCTGATTTTTTTAATATAGTTAATATATGTGAATACTTGCAGATACAAGAATTGACTTTTTTAATGCAGTTTTTAAAAGTATGAATATTTCACTCTAATGGAAACTGGCCTTTTCCCCTACGATATCATTACAGTAAAAATATGTAACTGTTGATCATATGCATAACAGTGTCCACACTGTAACACAACTCCCAATCCATAATAATTGTTACTTGATAAAGGTCACATAACAACAAAATCCTGGTGAATATCCTCAACTTCTTTGCCTGGTCCTCTTTCCATTCTGTCCACAGACAGAGAACTTTTTTCCTGGCTTCAGTCAGACATCCACCACATTTGCACCTGTGCTTAAGCAGTTGAAAATTGATAAAGCCACCACACACCTGTGCTGACTCTTATTACTTTAATCTAATTACTCCAAGCCACCAACTGAACACAAAAAATCATTTAAAGTTATGATATATTTTCAGAGTTTCTTTGTGAATGAATCATAGCTATGGCTTTTTTTCCTTGTTTTTGAAACTCACTGTCTTCCAAATGGAGCTAAATGTAAAGGTTTGAGTGTCTCACTGTGGATGAGAACTTTTAGTCAGAAATTAAATTTTATAATAGTAAATAAAGAGTTGCAACCTTTTTCAAAAATGACTTTATGGCCCATGACTTATACCTATTCAATATTTATTAAATTACTTTTCTTTCATAGAATGTACCTTAAAATTAGCTCATGTTTTCATTTTTTATTGCATGGTCATATTTTATTCTTCTTTAGAAAATTGGTTTTCTTTTTTTTTTTCTTGTTTCAGTCTTTTGAGACATGATCTTGCTATGTATTGCAGGCAGACTTTGAAATTACTATGCAGCCTGGGATGGCCTCAAACTTTTTATGATCCCCCTGCCTTAGTCTCTCAAGATACAGGGAATACAGGTAAAAGTCAAGATCCCCAGCTAGAAGATCAAATTTTTTAAAAGGGTAAAATTTTTATCATAGACACACAAATTTTTCCTGCAAAAAGCACTACTGAGGATATTTCATAATCTGAAGCCCACACAGTTTGATTCAAGAATGAATTTTCCATCTTAATTCAGAGAATGAATATGTACACGTGTTCATTTTTTGAGGTCATAAATCCAAATACATCAAGATTTATCCCTTTATTTAAATTTTATTCACTGATTTTTACTTCTGGACAATTATATTTTTAGGTTTCGTGGTGTGCTTTCCATTAATAATCCACTACATGATGCATAATGATTTCAGTTGTCCTCTTTCAATACCTTTTGTCATGTCAAGGTTCCTCTCCAAGGCTATTGCTCATTAATTATCATTTTACTACCAACCTCAAAAATTATTGAGTGCTCATAGGACATTGTTATATCTTAAAATATATAGTGAAATAAAACGATAGCAAACAAATAGGCAAATCAATACTAGGGCAGATCCTGTAGTCTTTGTTTAAGTTAAAGTGATTATACAATGTGAAAATTTAGTACTCCTTGTTCAAAGATCAGTTAGTGTTTAAGATTTGATAGTACTCAAATTCTGGACTTTGTTTTTAAAGTGAGAGTTTTGTATAACTTCAGAATGTGCCCACAAAATGAGATTTCCTAGTATTTTTATTATATAACTTAAATTTCACGTTGTTCTCACATGCCTAAACATTGTTTTTACTCATCATCAATTATGCACCTTTTTCTTGGATACTGAGTTTCAGCAGATTTCATACTAGCAACTCAACACAACTCAACACTCAGTAATGTTGAATAAGGTAGGCCCCACTCAACTCGTCTTGAATAAAGGTGATTTAATGAAGAAAAGGCAACATTTGCATATTACTGGGAAAGGAATAATGGCAAATTCTCTCAGTTTGGTATCAGAAAGACAAAAGACTTGAATTTACTGTCATTAACATAATACCACAGACTAGCACACAGAGAGAGAGAGCTAACACATGAACAGCAGCCAAACCAGGAGAGAACAATTAGGTATAATTACTCTGCTTGAGAAACCGAAGACTTGAAACTAGTTGTCCTCCTGGACTTTCAGTTTGTATAAGGTAATAAATCCCAGTCTTTTACATGCTGTATCAAGTTTCTCCAGAAAAACAGAAATAAAAAGGTATGTGTGTGTATGGAGGACAGAGGCATAGAGATGGAGAGACAGAGACAGAGAGAGACACACAGAAAGAAAGAGACACACAGAGAGAGATAGAAAGGGAGAGAGAGAGAGAAAGAGAGAGAGAGAGAGAGAGAGAGAGAGAGAGAGATGAAGTAATTTGCTCGCAGGATTATGGACACAGGGAAATCCCAGGATCTTCTATGTACAAGTTGGAGAACCAGGAAAATAAGTAGTTTATTTCTAGTCCAGGTTCAAAACCTGAGAACAAGTCTAACCAGTGTATAGTACAAGGGCTTATGCTCCAACTCAAGCTAGAAGGTGTAAAAAGAAAGTACTGCATGCATTACCTTTTCCTTTACCTCAATGAATTAAATATCCACATTAGAAAGGACCACATACTTACAGAATTCATCTACTAAAATGTTAATCACATCCCATGCTACTCTTATTTAACCTTCATAGCCCCATCTAGAAATAGTATTATACTGGATGTTCAAACATCCTTGATACAGTCAATATGTAAAACTATCACACACACTGCCTTGTAATTTGTTACAACTGAAAATATTGTATTTCCACTACTAAGTCTTCAAATTTCTTTTTGTTAGCTTCTATATTCACAACAATTAGATAAATACCCATTCTGCCAAACAATAATCACTTCATTTGATCTCTGAATCACTTTTTGTTTGTTTGTTTGTTTTTGTTTTCTGGTACTGGGGCTCAAACTCATGACCTCACACTTGCCAGGTAGGTGCTTGTGCCACTGAGCTATATCCCCAGCCTGAATCACTTCTTCAGAGGTTCTTTAGTTATTTCCACATTCTATTACATTAATTTAAATTGTAGAATTTCTGTCATTAAAAATTTCATATTCGTTATAGTTAATACAGAACTCTTGATTTTTTTTTTTGCCTCTGTCTTTGCAAGAGCAATAAATGGTGTAACCAGGAATTCATTTGCTCAGCCAAACCACAGCAACAAAAATATAGGATGTCATTTTTAGTAATTTCTTTTCTAGATTATAACGCCATGAATTTTATCAGAAAAATATGTACTTCATAGACTTCCATTCTTTTACATCTACAGGTTGCCCTTTTTGTCTTTGGCCTGTTTCAAGGAGTATTTGATTTTCCTCACTGCATTCCATCTTTCCATCCTCATGTAATCTCAAGTCAAATCTCGAATCAATAGAGAAATGATATCTTAAAATTTTAAGTTATGTTATTCACATTTTTAAACATTTCAGTTTATTCCTAATGCTCTTTGAATTAATTTCAAATATGTATGATCCAATCTTGCTGGAATCTTTTCATTATCCCAATACACTACATTATCACAATACACTTTTCTCTTCTAGTGGAGTTTGGATCCACTCTTCCCGCACCTGGAATATTCTCCCCCAAATTCTGTGTGTGGTTGACTCCTACACTTTTGTTAGGGTACTGGCACTTTTTAATCTCTTGTGCTAGTTTCTTTCAAAAAACTCTTTTTTTACTAACACTCCACAATTCAATTATCCATTTATTAGTTCATTGTATTTCTTTCTCTCTGGTATGCAACATCCTGGATTTTGATATAGTGGAACGATCTCAGACCTCCAAATGATACAGGGGAATGAAACTCCTAACCTACTATATGTCCAGCATGAGTTCGTGTTCTCTAAAATCAAAGAATGAATTTTAGGAACAATGGAGGGTAAGAGCAGAATATATTTATTGAGAGAAAGAAAGCTTGTGTCTGAGGGACAGAAGGGGTCCCGAGTGGGTTGCTCAAGACTCTGTCATTTCTAGGGACTTTTATAGAGTAAAACCATGAGGTTAAATGGGTTCAAGGTAGGGAAAATGGGTACCTGGAAGGTGGGCATAAGGTAGGACATAACTATGGTTAACCAATAGACTTAATTGCTCAGATGAAATTGATTAAACCAAGAACAAATGGGGAAGCGAGTCACATAGTAAGCGAGGGATGTTTAACAGCAGTGACTCTTCCTGTAGGGGGTAGGGATGTTGACTCCTGACTTCCTCAGGGTGATAGAGAACTATTTGGACTGTTGACCCTTAGGATGCAGTTGTATTTGTTCTGCCTTTTGTCTTGAGATCTGGCCCACAGCAGGAGGTGCCTGTCTCTCCCACAGTTGTAAAGTATCTGGGTTTCTGCACTGACTCCTTCGAAGACCTAGCCCTGCCTGACTGCCTATAATATTTTTGTCTAACTCAGTTGCCTGTAACAATTTCAGGTCCATATTTTTCACAGAATACCCAACATCACCTAACATAACGCCCAGCAAACAATAATTATTTAATAACCAAGGGGATATACACATTTCTCTTTATCAAAACAATCTATAGGTTAAAATTCTTTAGAAACAAAAGCTTTTCTTTATTCATGCTCTTGAAACTTGCATTTCTCTATAATACAAAATTAATGTGTTAATGATATAATTTTTTCATTAAATAAATACTAACATAGAGCTGAATCAGCTTCTGTATTATTTAGGTCTAGCTGCTTCTCTCTTGTGAGACCCTCCTCTGAAAGGAAAGATGTATAGCAATACACTTAGCGAGTCTTTGCCATTACTTATCATTAGCATCCCCCCTCCTACTCCAGTGTAGAGAACAACAACACTGACAAAAAAAATACTTTGGAGTATAGGGCACAAAAACAATGCGAAAGGGAAAATAAAGCTAAACTACAAAAGACTTCCCTTTAAGTAACGTAAACTGAGATACAGTGTTTTAAAAGAAGAGGTAAGTTAAATAAGATTAAATATGGGGGATTGGAATGGAAGAAAAGAGCACTGCAGACAAAGGAGGAAGAATGTAGAGGAACAAGTTATGTCCCATTTGAGGAAGCAAAACCCAGATGCCAGTCTAAAGTATATTGGGCAATTCATTATATGCAATCTGAATCAGTTAGCAGGTGCCAGATTCTGTTTATGCAGGTGCACTCCATTTAATATTTGGGAATTTATTCTGTAAAAGCCATAAAAAGGAAGACCAAGACCAGATGTAAATTCTAAAAATTCACCCTGGATTATCTGAATAAAATGTATGTGAGGAGGGAAGAGAGCCTACAAAGGAAAAAGAGAGCCTAATATGGCATTTCAGATACCAGGCAATATGAAAGCAATAAGGATGGATAGAGTGGGTGGGTACAAGACATTTTTATGCATGTGAATCAAAAGGTTTGGGGATTAAATAGATGTTAGGGACCAAAGATGAAATAATCGTGATGTAAAGGAATTGAGCAGCTGGTGGTATCTTGTTATTAATGGTAGCTCATTCTACTCAGACTTATCAAAGGTATCTCCTGGAATACATATATAAATTTGGAGCTGAAAAATCTTAATATTAATCATTAATATTAATCAGATATAACACAGGATACACAAAAGGACAAGAAACTACAAGATTTGCTTACAATGTTCTGTCACAGAGCTGGATCAGAAGCGTACAGAGTGTGTCTGCACACGAGAGGCTGAAGAGTTCAGTCCAAGGTCAGAAGTTCACTGCAGTGTCCCATGCAAGTTCATATCAGGTGGTCAGTGCATCTGTGATGGAAAACTGAAGAGTCCATACTGGAAGGCTGTAGGATCCAAGGCAGAAGCTGAAGAGTCTGTGCTAGAAGTCAGGAGATAATGTTGCAACTGAAGGTGAAGACTGGAGCACCTTCAAAAAACAGAAACAAGACCATACTTTCTCATTTCCCCTTTCTACCATCCAGGGGATGAGCTGCTCTAGGGCAGGTCTTTTATACCCTACTGTGTAGAATTGTTGAGCTGATTTAATTAAGTTTCTAAACTTCTCAAATTGATGCAATCAATCAACAGTTACAATATCCATGATAGCCTAATGGTAACATGAATTCAGCAACTTTAAATTATGCATATTTTTCATACATAGTCAAGAAATAGCTAGGTCATATGACTCAGAATCATGCACAATTCATAATCAAGGTATCAACAAGTCTGGAGGTTTATCTGGAGGTTCAGTTCAGAAGAGTCTATTTTGAATTTATTCACTGATTGTTCACAGGAATGAGTTTCTTGTGAGGTGTTGATCCAAGATTCTCAACTTTTTGCATGACTACTGGAGTGTTTGCTCTCATTTCCTTGTTTCAAGAGCCTTTCCACTTGCCATCTTCCTTCTCAAAGCTAGAAAGAGTGAAAAACCTACCAGAAAGACAGAAATAATACTCCCTTGGCATAATTCCCTCTTCATGCTGTAATTTTCCTCTGGTTAGAGCAAGCTTCTCATAGCAGGGGACCAGACAAGTTTATAAGCCAGACAAGATAGGGATCTTTGGGTGCCATCTTAGAAATTTGTGTACTATATTCTAAGTCATATCAAGCACACAGCCTGAAACAAAGTAAACCTAAAGTGAAAGCAGTGTCATTTAGAGGTATTAAAAATTTGAAATAAATGCTTTATTTAAAATTAGTTCTTTCTAGGAATAGATTTATGCAGAGTATGGAACATAATAGTTACCATGGACCACAGAATATATGTTCCGAATGAACATAATAAATCAGTAAAATGTTTACTTACACAAGTATTTATAAGATATGAACACAAAATTTGATGAATGCTTAAATTTAAAAACATTTGTTACAGTAGAATGTTGTCATAAAATTACTCAAAATACCATCCATTGCTTCAAACATACATATCTCACCATTCTTGTCACTTTCTGAAGCAATTCTGAAAATCCTCTTTGTGAGTGATTTCAGTTGGCTTATTTAGACTTCCTCAAGGTCCTGAATTGATTCAAAATGTTTGTCTTTTAGGTTATTTGACTTTGGGGAGCAGCCGAATGTCAGTGCTGGATCCGGTGTGTAAGTCATATGATGATTCACCATGATTTTACAAATGTGACTGTCCACTGGATGACACTGCGCTTTTGATCATACCTTGTAAAAGACACTCATGGAGGAGAATTTCCAAAACTGCTTCAGAAAATGGGAAGGATGATGAGATAAGTGTAATCAAAAAAAATTATGAGCAGGATAATGGCAATATGTCTTTTAGTGATAAGGATTTTTAAAAAATTAAACATTCACCTTATTTTGTGACACCCTATAGTATGGGACAGGGACAGGTAGGGACTTTGAAGAGGGCATCTTATAAGAGCTACTAGGAATATGAATTTAAAAGCATGTATTTCTTTTAACTTTTTCTCAAAATGCTTACATTATTTCTTTTATTGAAGCATCTTAGCTTAACTAATCTGAAGGCTTGATGTCTTACAGTCTGTAAAAGTTAGGACATTAAGCATAACACCTTTTTGCTAAATACTTTCCAGAGCTTCCTGCACATTTTTTGGAATTTTGACATATTTTAATCAAGTTAATGGAACTCTGTAAACTGTTAAGCAAAAAAAGTAATAATTGGTCTGCCTATTTCAGATGACACTTTAGAAGAACATGTTTCATCAGTGGCAGTAACAACCAGTGTTTAAGAATGACTTTTCCCCTTTTTTTCTCAGTAGTTAGGAAATTTCCAGAGGATGTAAATTGCCAGATCTTTTATCTGCCTTAATATGATACATTGGAATGGTACTATTTCTAGTTTATTAATGTTGAAAGCATATATATTTTGAATATTTAATTTATGTTTTTCTGTCTTATTTCGTGTTGCTGTGAGAGCGTTCTTAACATTGTTTCTATCAATACGAGCATACGTTTATAAGTTTTATAAATATCTCAGTTTTATTTCATAATTCATTTCAGTAAGAGTTTTTCATGTACATGCTTCAGGAAAAGGCTATTATTTCTAAATATCAGTTTTCTGTGCTCTGCATTATTCTTGAATGTCAGGTCAGAATTGCCAACTTTATGATTTAATTATTTGATCCATGATGTCAGCCACTTATTATAAATAATGAACAGTACTTCCTTTCATCTAGAGCAAATGTTATTCATATGAAAATTGGGCAATTTAGAATTTAACAAGAAGGAAAGTAAGATAATTTATTAGATTTCTTCTAACTTTTCTCATATTCAATAATATGCATTCATATTATTAATTCTATCTGCTGTAAGTCAGTGAGATTGAAGTCTCATGTTAACAAGGTTGGTTTATTCTGTTTTTTGAAATTTCTGTGGTAACAATACCTCTTCCATTACCATTTCTCTGATATAATATATTTTTAAATACAATTACTTTGAAACTTTTTGTTCTTGTTTAGCTGTGCACCGTATGTTATTCTAACTCAGAGATATATTAAGTAAAAAGCTTGCATTTACACATTTTTGACCTGCTGTGTCAAATTACCAGAAAATAAGACCAACACTGAATTTCTAAATGTGTTTTCAAAGAAAATGATGAGTGATACATGCCTCTGCCATAGTGTACAGTATGGAGGAAAAAAGGCACAAGAGAAAATTAAGATACCCAGGAGAGGGGAATGACAGTTCATTCCTTATAGCATGATTTGAGCAAGCAGAACAGAGGAGTGGTAGTAGGACCTTGAAATGGAACAGATCCACGAGTCATGACATACACTGACTGACCCATATAGTACACAAACTCAATTCCCACCACAGTTCTGGTCACAAACCAAACTGGATGAGAACTGAATCAAATTTCCTATAAGGTCAACATTGAACCTAAACACTGCATTTGATTCAGTTCTCATACAACACGATATGGGACCAGAATCATGGAAAGTATTGAGTTCCTGAAACACTATATAATGCTGGCTGCATGGCAAGGATTTCTCATGGACACTAAAGCAATGTGGATATATATCGTCTGATCACCATCAGAATTTAAATAACTAATTGATCACATTAAGGAACCTAGCCTGACATATATTACCATAATAGGGTTTTGGGTCCCACTTGGAACTGCAATAGAAAGGAAGACTCAATGACAGTACTTATTTATTAAGAATCTGGTAACAAGGATCTGGATTATGGTGTAGGCAGAGTCAAATTTAATTTAACTCCGTTAAAGCAGTCATTGGGAATATTTCTTTTGGTCTGATTAAAATGTCTGCCATTTCTGTAAATGAATATTTCTTGCATATATTTGAGTGATGCAGAGAGATTTAAAATGATCTCCTCTAATAAGGAATTTATGTGCAATGCCAATGCTCACAATATATAGTTCACTGTAAAACGTATTGTGTCCTAAGAAACAAATTAAAATTGATGTTGAAATAGTTAAAATAAAAACAGAAAAAAAGCTCCGAGATATTGGGAAAGGTTCTTTTTGAAAAGAGATCTGAAATGGAGCCCTTGATTTCTCCAAAAGAGATGAGCAAGTAAGATGGTCCCAAGTACAGACACTCTCTTAGAAAGCAAGAGAGTGATAAAAATCATTGTGAAAAATTTTATTCTCATTTATCTGGTAATACCAGGAATAGATCATTAGCAGTCTAAGATTGCTGTAATTTAAAACAATAACAGTTAGTGAATCTGTAACTGTGAACTTTTATTCTATTATTTTAGAATTTGGTGTCAATCTAATAATTCAATCACTGTACTGTGAAGTCTCTTGCATTAGCCAGGCATGGTGGTGCATACCAGTAATCCTGGCATTTGGGAGGCTGAGGCAGGAGGATTGCCATGAATTCAAGACCAGCCAAGACTATATAATGAGTTCAAGCCTGTACTACGCAGCAAGACCCTTCCCCAAAAATCAAAAAGCAAACACAACAAAAAATGTCTCTTACCTTTATTATGCATAATAAATGTGAATTCCTCTTTGGCTTGCAAATCAATTTTCTTTATAAATACAGTCTTAAAATTAATATGCAGACATATCATGTGACAGACTTGTCTATCAATGTTTTGCCTGACATAAGCCATTGTTGCAAAGAATCGGCCTTGGCATAAGGGCTGCAATGGGGCATTCTTTTTCAATATGTGACCCCTAGCAATGATTGACTCAACCAGGACTAGTCTATGAGCACTCAGATACCTGAAAAATAGGCTCTTTATCATCTATTATTTTTAGTTTAAAAAGATACCAGCACCAGGCAGTTTCCAGCGAGAGGCTGAGATAGACTATTGGTCGGAGTGAGAATAGTGGAAAGCTCAGGTCAAGTTCAAGCTCAAGTGATAAGGTGTGCAGAAACCTTCACCAAGTTGACAGTGGTTGTCTGATTAGGTAGGAATATAATGAATTTGCACAGAGAAGAGACCCCAAAACCTCAGAAGACAGGAAACATACAATGCTCCGCTTCTGTGGAAATGAATACCTTCCTGGTTTCTTATTCTAGATTTAGAAAACCTAGCTTTATTTTATCAGCTTTTATGTTTCCTCCCATTTTAATATGAGTAAGTCTAACCATGTTTGGTTTCTTTCTATCAAAGGAATTTTGACAGGAATCAGTAAGAAATAGATTCAGATTATGAATACATTTTTACGTGAATAAAACCGCTAGGCATGACAAGAGAACTTTGTGAAAGAAAAAAAGTAGAATCAGGCAAAAAATTTCGCTTAAATCTGCAATTTTGCTGCAGGCCTTTTGTACAAAACATATGCCTTATTTATCCAATTACCCTTTTTCGTAGTCTAGTTCTGGACTTGAGATTTTCTTGAGGGGTAGGGTTTTTCCCTTGCTTAACTAGGGTGAAAATAAAAGATATTCATTGGCAAGGTGCTGTGCTATCTCTGAGAATTCAAGGTTTGAGGATAGTGTAGGAAAACAAAAACAAATCACTAGAAAATTCTAGGGCAACATTTCTCTCTCCCCTTGTCTCTCCCTGTTTACATTACTCCTCCCTACCTTTATTTTTCCTTTACCTTATTATGTATCTACTTTAATGTTTCTGTTAGGTACTTTTCAGTGTTTGTTGGTTACAGGTAAACTATGACAAAGAACAAGTTTTTATTTTACCCATTTGCTAATTTACCTATACGAAAAGAAGAAGAACTGTTGCTACTAGTTCAAGAAAAAAGAGAAGATTCTGAGAAGAGAAAATAGGTGGAGTTCAATTGACGTACATGAGCCAGGCATGATGGCACACACCTTTAATCCCAGCACTCGGGAGGCTGAGGCAGGAGGATCCTTGTGAGGTTGAGACTAGCCTGGGTTACAAAGTGAGTTCTAGGTCAGCCTGAACTGCATAGTGAGACCCTGTCTCAAAAATATAGGGTTGGGGATTTAGCTCAGTGGCCTAAGTGCCTGCCTGGCAGGTGTGGGGTTGTGAGTTCAATCCCTGGTACAAAAAAAAAAAAAAAATCAATTGATGCACATGGCCCGTGTATTTATAGATCATATATGAACAGGTCATTGCAAATATTTCTTGTTTATCTTATCGTTAATCTGTGAAATATTCTACAGTATATATGCATGTAAATTCATCAGTTTTTTCATATGTAGTCCTCCTAAGGCAGATATTCTACTTTATTAATCTTATTCTCTCAGTCTATCTGTCTCTGTCTCTTTGTCTGTGTCTGTCTGTCTTCTCTCTCTAGCCTTTTCTCTTCAATACAGGGAATTGAACTCAGGGGCACTCTACCATTGAGCTACATTCCCAGGCCATAAAGTTCTTTCTTTATTTTTAATTTTTGAGACAGGATCTTGCTAAGTTGCCTATGTATGACTCAAATTTGTGAACCTCCTGCCTCAGCTTCTTTAAAACCTAGGATTTGAGGGATGTATCACTACATCTAGCTAATGTTGTTATCACTTGTATGTAATGTAATGTTTGTAACAATATAGAAGCCATTTAATACCTCTTTAAAAGCTATAATGAACAGTATAATGAAAAAAAGAATTAGAGATCTGGTTCATGTCGTCTAATTCTACTTCCTTGCTTATTTTGGGAAGTGAGTGTCTCCCTTTGAAAACCACTCTTGAAAACTCAATCTTATGCCAAAGGCCATTTCATAAATGAAAAGAAAATCATTTCCTTGCCTAGATTTTATCATTGCCGGCTGTTTTCGAACTTTTATTGTGCTCTGCCTACCTATTAAGACAACAGTACATTTCCCATTTTGGTTTCTTCCCTGATGTATAACTTTATTTTCAGAGTTGTATAAATTGTTTACCTTTGCAATTCTAAGTATACATTTAAAGTTAATAAACTTCATTGAAAAAATGAGTAAATCAATACATGGAAGAGTTAAGATTAATTATGCCTATGAAAACACACTATAATAGTCCTAACTCCAACTTTGGATAGTTACATTGAGGTTTGGGGGTTTTTACATATTTTAGGATATAGTATCAATAGTTTAAGTACCAATACTTTAAAGTTCTTTCTTATGACTTTCCCTCCATAATGCCCAATTATTTCAAAAGTTACATATGTGTAAGTGAATAAGGAAAAATGCAGGGGATTCTTTTCGCCAGGAGATGATTATTTTCCTTTGGTGCACCCACTCCTCCACTTTTTGTCTTCTCCATGGTTACTGTCAAACATTTTTAAAAACTATCTTTGGTAACAGTTGAGTAATCAGGAAATCATAACATGTGAGAAATTGATAGTTTCAATAAGGTAAATCTTCAATCCTTTCAAAAAATTATGGAGCTAATTCTTGACAACCAGATAAAATTTTCTTTCACAGTGTTTCACATTTAATCCTTAATGCGACTTCTATGAATTAGACATAAATTTCTTTTTCTATAATTGAAGACATTGACATTTGAAGAGCTTAAGTAATATCCCAAAGAATCCATCACCTTAGGTTTTTGGATTCTGCAGTCCATGTTTATGTCATCATGGAAACTAGAGTCACCATAGATGAATATGTGAAACTCCATTTGACAAATGGTAATCAACAAATATCACTCACACATTGATATCCATGGCAAAAACTTTGACAGATTTTGTCTTAGATGTTGTACTTTGAGACTATACTTATTATCAAGATAACTGCAAAATAACAATCTTAGTTTTGTTCCTACCGCCTTGTTTCGCAAAATATATTGTTATTGTTTTGGGCTCTTTATTATTGTTATTTATTAGTCTCTTTTGTTTCTAGTTTATGTTTTGTTTTGTCTTTCCCTCTAACACAGAAAGGATAGATGTGCATGTATAGGCTTATACATGCCTGGAACTTCTCCTAAAGAGTTTACAAGAATTGATTTCATTACGTGTGATGGTGTAAACAGCTACTTTGAAGAAAACGAGACATTATGGTAGCCATTGCTGATTTCTTATCATCTTGTTGTGAAGCTCAATAATGCTTTTATCCTTTGTTTTGATTGTTTTTAGCCTGTTCTGTATTATTTGATTTCAATATGTGTGAAAGTGTGGGCAGCTATTTCGAAGAGAGCAAGAGAAACTATGGCAGCCATTGTAGATTTTCCTATTGTCTGGTTTTGAAGGCCTGTAATGCTTTCATTCTTTTGTTTTTATCATTTTTATACTGTTGTGTTTTGTTTGAATTCATTGTGTGTAAAGATTTGAACAACTATTTCAAAGAAAACAAGAGATATTATGGTACCCACTGTTGATTTCCTGTCGTCTTGTTTTGAAATCCTGCGTTACCTGCATTGTTTTGTTCTGATCTGCTTTCTTCTGTTCTATTTTGTTTTGTTTTATTCTCTTTAAAATAATATATATATATATATATATATATATATATATATATAAATTGGGTACATTTTATATTCTTGGCCCTATGATAGGAAGTGGAAATAAAAGATTAATAATAAATTTTAAGAAATACTCTTGTTAATAAGAATATAATAGTTGTATGTGGAGACAAGTTCCTATGTCTAAGATATGCTAATTAGTTTATTTCATACAATATATACTGCTGACATTAACAGAATATTAGGCAATGATAGTAGGTTTAGTTTCTGTCATCATATAACATACTTTATAAAAGCAAAAACAATAAGCAAATACAGTCCATATAAAAATTTTAGAGTAAATGAAGTGTTTGTGGAACATTTGAAAAATACATAAGTCATACCTGAGGCTCTCCTATCGGAAGTTACATCTAAGGCGAGAAACAAAACGTAGGTAAAAATTGTAGCAGAAGTGCTTGCAGAGTTAAAAACATCAGAAAAATTAGAGACCTTTAAGACAGCCATTTATTTAAGGACCAACGAAGAGAGTGGATTAAGAGATCCATCGTCTTCCAATTTGGAAATCTTGACTAACAGTAACAACAACAACAGAAAAAGAAAAATTGTTGCCGTTAACTGAACTGTTCATTATTGCCAGGAAAATCAAAGCTATATTAAACAACTAGCTTTTATACAAATCAAATGTAGCTCATTTTAAATTCATATGACAATATTGGCTTCAGTAATGATGATATATCCTTAGTAATCTATATCATGATGTTATGCTAATGTTTTACTAATTGCTTTACCACTGCTGATTCCAAGTTATAACGCATTTTTTCAAGACTTTCTCAGAACTTAATTTTTATCATACAATTGGATAATTTTTATTCTGGATGAAAATTAAAATTTATACTTGTCATAAAAAGAAGCTATGGTCATTTTTATAATTGAAAAAGTGAAAAGTGGTCAAAAAGATTTTATAATATCCTCACATTTTGGTTGGCTAACATTCAAATTTCTTTCTTCCTGTTCTATTCTCAATATTTTCAAAGTTAATGTGAGTCATTATTCACATAAAGTCATAACCTGTTAAAGTTTTTCTCTTTCTGAAGTTCAAAGAGTTTGTGTGTCAATTTTTATTTTCCCTGTCATCAGGGAAGCAATATTAGATATCAGTGAATATTCTTTTCTAAAATTCTATCAATCTTAAACTGCAGGAAAGTAACCTAGTCACCCTTAAACTCAAACTGTCAATCAGAAAATCACAAAGCAGGATATAAATAGCATAAACTTGTAGCAGTGTAGAATCCACATGTGGATGACATGCTGAAAGATTCATAAACATTTATCTGCACCTCAGAAAAACAGTAGAATTTGACTGAATAGTAAGAGGTCAAAGTGAAGCTTAAACATTCAAGTTACAAGCAACCAGAGCAGGAAAAAATGACTTTTTCATTAAGGCAGACTGAGTGAAAAAATATAGGCAATTTGTTATAAACGGTTTTAGAATAAACTAGGTAAATTTTACATTAAACATTAAATATAAATGCTGACTTCATATACACACTTATTTATGCTCATATTTAAGGAGAAAACTGGGACACAATCTATGAATCAAGGCTATCTTTGTAAAAGGCTGTTTTAAGAATTATTTTTCAGTTTTAGCATACTCATAGAGGAAAACATTTATAAATGACTTTATGTATGCTGTATTGCTTTGGTTGAAGAATGCATAATATATGTTTCAATTATTTAGGTAAATTAGTTTTGATTCAGGCCTTAACATGTTGGATGATTGTATTAGAGACTATAACAAATTCTCCTATTAACACTTAGATCTAGAAAGTCAGAATTTAAAAATAATTTCAGACATTAGATATTGATCTGATTCCTTAAAGGTTGGCAAATTCATGAAGGTATTTAGTTTTAAATTTAGAAACTTTGATTAAAATTCAAAATTTGCTTTGCTTGTTGATTTTTTTTATGGTTTGGATTGTATAAATTAGGCACATGCTCATTATGTTAAATCTCTTGCCATTTATGAGGTGTGAAGTTATTAGCATAGGCCATTACTTTTGTAATAATGGGGCATAGAGATTAATATTTGCTTTTACCTCAGAGAATAAACTAAGACTACTATCCTTAAGTAGAGGAAAACATTTTCCTTCAATTTGGTCAGGTGATATTCTTTGTGTGAATTTTAAAAGGATGATCAATGTTCTGAAGGAAAATTCATGGGTTATTTTTATAGAAGAAACTACAGGAATGGTAGCTGAAGTCTAGAAATAGCTTATCAAAGTGACTTAACGGCAGTTTTTGAAGTCGGCTTCTTTTGTTAAAATCTAGAACCTGCTTCTGATTCGGCTCATGACCTCTGGTGAGATATTTAATCCTATCGTTCATTCTTACATCATCACTAAAATGGATATTAAAATAATGAATGCGACCCAACAGAATCATTTCTTGTATTAAATGAAATGAATTAAAATTTAATTAAAATATTTAAGTAATGTCTACTTTAAATCTATATTAAATAAGAATTTATTCATAAATTGAACAGGATAATAGCTCATGAGAAGCTAATATACAAATCATGTCATATAGGCAGAAAAATCTCAGAAATCAATAAAGCTTTATAGATGAACAGATCTATATTGTTATTAGAAATTTAATACTTTTCTAAGTATAGACTAATATTAGAGAATATTATGTTAGCTCATTCAAAATTACAGAAAATTTCAGTATAGATTGCTGAAAATCCATTCTGTGAAATATTATTTATGACTGCATTTCAAAATTTGTGATTTGTCACTGGGACACAAAACACCTTAAATAACTATGGATCTTTATACATTTCTATATTTCAAAAATATTTCACGTGGGTTAGAAATACTTAAAATTGAGTAATTAATATTCTCTAGAAGACAATGCTAATGTTCAACATTCAATTTCCAACATGTAATTAAAGTTTTAAAATACTTATGTATCTTTATTATTACTTCACTTTTAGTAGGTCATTCAACAAAAATGTGTCTCTTCATAAACAAAATTAAGAAATTACATATATTCCTGATATATTTATTTTTAAAAAATCAGCTTTTTCAACTCTAATGTATTTCTGGCATTGTGTCAATCACAACTGTTTTGAACTTTCTATAATTGATGAAGTAATTACTTTTCATGCTTTTAAATCATGTCTGCATTTTGTAGCTATTACCCAATTTCCTGCTTTGCTCTGAGCTAAATTAAATTACAGCACTAATACCAGAAGGGTCCCCAATAGTTTTTCTTCTACATGTTAATAAAACAATCATCAGTGTAAAGGAAGCAATTTTGTCCTAGTAAATAGAATATAGGAAAAACTGTTAGAGTTGAGAGATGACATATCCTATTCTTCAGTGTTTATTGTACTGCAACAGCAAAACTGTGGGATAATACAAGCAAATGATGTGGCACGATTGTTTAGTGACTTCAAACAGCAATGTTTGCTTTTTTCTTCTACAGTTCACTGCTCCTTGCTCTCTCCTTTGATAAGAGTGCAGAATGAGTGGAAATACATTTTTGTTCTGTTCTTGCTTGAATGGCTACATGGCTTTAACCAAACAGTTAATTTGAGCCAGCATCCAGAGAACTTCTCAGATGATAGTGAGGTTATGTGCCTCAAATAATTTCAACAGCTGTTGGTTTTAAAATGGAAATTCAATACACAGAAATTCATGATGTATGTTGAATGTCATATACATAGGTAGATCTGATGTATCCAGCTCAAAATTAGTGGGCAACCATTAAAATTATTCATTCAAAAGATCATGGTATAAATAATCTAGTAAGATAAATTTAAAAATTTAGCCATGTTGAAGTTTAACATAATGCATAGGCCATAAACACAAGCAGTAATGAATACTAATATCTAATAATGAAAAACTCATCATATTTCACAACGTAGAAAGAATTTCAATAGGATGTCCATGATTTTTTGCAAATAAATAGAATATAGCCCTGTATTATCTTTAAAAATGAACTGTAGTTAAAGCATCTTAAGCTAAAATATAGGTGATTTCATTGCCTAACATGTTGCCAATAAAGAATAGTAGACAAATAATTTTTACAAGAATTAAAGTGAACACAGAATAGTATTTTGTCTTTTTTACATTGAAATTTTTGTTTATTTTGTTAAATACATTCTCACTGATAATACAGTGAAAAATTTATAAAAATCTTTTCAACTTTGTTATGAGGTAGACATTTTTTGAAAAGTTGTCTATAGAAATTGTGCCACAAAGCAAGTTATATTAAAAGAGGTAATATGGAACTAAGAAAAAGAACTAGATTATCAGGAGATATATATATATATATTATATATATATAATATATATATATATAATATATATTTAAAGTATATATTCACTTCAAAAATTAAATAATATAGCATAAAGATGCTAAGAAAAAATAACAAATTAGGAAACATTCTGTACTTTTTCACCTATTTATTTTGTTGCAGGGGATTTAGTATTTTCTTTTAACTTGCTTGGTAATAAAAAGTTTCTTCCTCTAACTAGTTACATGTAGTATCATAACATTTTTCCTTAGTTTTAAAAGAATTCTCTTTTATACCAAAGCAATTGAAAAGAAAATATGTGAAAGTAAAAGAGTAATACTTCAGACCTCATTTAAGTACAATTCTTTGTGCTCATGAAATGTTTCTAGAGGAGGAGCGAGGGCTGTTAGGAAGACAGATATCATACAAGCATGTCAATCACATTTAATAGGCAGTGTTGGAAGGTAATCTCCTCATCAGTCTCTCACAGACTGGTAGACAGAACTCATTACTGTGCAAATGAACCTGCCAGATGCTTCAGCCATTTGCCTTACTGGAGGTCACAAAGAGTTGACACCAGTTAAAGCTGACTAAATGTGGCTAGGGAAAAATCAAGGAATGAAAGTAGCTCCATAGGTTGAAAGAAGCAGTACCATACTGACAATAACCTTAAGGGAGTTTAAAAAGTCCTTGGGGAATTTTGAAGAAAAAAACGGTTTTTATCTAAGTGGTTCATGTGTTTAAAATTTGTTCTTTTTTTCACTTCTATGGAAATGTTCATTGAAGTTACCCAATACAACAGGAATAAATTTAGGTCAGTATCCTTTAGCCTAGAAGGGAATTTTTTAAAAAGTTAATCTCACTTTCAATAGGTTACAGCTTACTAGGTTAATCAATCGACTTAAAATCACTAATACAGCACAATCTTACTACTACTGAAGACAATTCTAAGTATTACAATTAGCCCCTTTTCGCTGTTACTTTCTTTGTAGAGGTCTGCCAAACATTTTCTTGTTTAATTCACTAAGTTGCCCAATAAGATATGCATCATAATCTTTATTTTATAAATGAGGAAAATGGAGTTGTTACAAAGAAGTTGGAATTTGCATTAAGTCATCAGTTTAAAAACAGAAAAGCTCTGGATTCAAGTGAGTCTGACTCCAAAGTTCAATCGTGTAGTTTGTTTATTATTTTCTTATAATTGCTGACTATATTTATTTTCAATAATTTTGTATTTAAAGTTAGTTCTTATAGTAATTACACAAGATACTATTTTTTTCTGCTATACTGATGAGAAAGTTACTGAGAACTGCAGATAGAAATCTCTGTAAATGTCTTATTTCTTCCATAAACTGAACCACTCCTGGAACATTCAAATATGCTGCAGATACAATATGCCTTTCAAATATGCTCTAGGTACAATATCTATAGAAAAGACAAGACTTATGTTTAAGGTTATATTAAATAAAAAGGCTATATAATATTTCCAGATTGAGTGTACATTCTAAAATATCTCTAATAATAAATCGTCTAGACCAGAACTGATGCAATGAAATTTAAATATCATCATATTATGGAAAAAAAAACCCACAAGACTATGCAGAATAAATTACGGGGACTAACCATAAGTTCCTTAGCTCATTGTTAATTTTCTCATGTTTGCTATAATCCAGAATTTTATGACAAAATATTTGTTATGGTTCTATGCACCAAATTTATGTTTTGCTTTACCTCAATTGCTAAACGTTTAAAATATAGTCTAATTTTTTCAGAATTCTGTAAATATACAAAAATAATTAGTATTATTAGTGTTTTTTCGTTTATTGAAAACATCCATTTACTTACTAGAAGTGATCAAAGTAGTAAAGGCAGTAATGCATTATTTTTTGAAATACACGTGGTCATCTAGCTGTAAGCTCCATTACATCAAAAGAACAAAATGGGCTTAACATTTCACTTACAATAATTCAGCATTAACAGATTTTTACAAAACAAATACGTTAGCACATGCGGTCGTCTACCCATAGTTCCATTACATCAAAAGAACAAAATGGGCTTAACATTTCACCTAAGATAATTCAGCATTAACAGGTTTTACAAAAACAAATACCTTAAAACCAAATCAAACTGTTTTAATAAATCACAGTCATGCTAATGAAAACTTCTTGGAGGATTATAGCCAAAATCCAAACTGTAGGACAATCTTCCGAAAAACTGGAAGGCAAAATGTTGGGTTCAATTTACACATCGTCTATGTATTCTTCATCACCTCCAATGTCATCAAACTGAATTTCATCATCATCTCCAGGGCCGAATGCATCCGTTTCATTGACCTTAGCATGCTCAGGAAGCTCGCCATACGCCTTCAGACTTCTTGCTTCATCCACATTGTACTTTAGAATCACATCAGCTTTGTTATCCTGGTAGTCTCGGAGACCAACCAATACGATGTCTGAGGTATTTATCCAAATTTTCTTCCTCAGTTTCCCTCTGATGTGACATAACCTCTTCACGCCATCGAAACACATGACTTCCAATCGTCCGTTTCCCAGCGTCTTCATGACCTGAGCATATTCTTGCCCATCTTCTTTGAACACCAATTCTCTTTTTTCAGATTCATTCTCATTCTTACCTCTGCGTCGATTTTTACCTCCTTTGCCTTTATTCTTGGGCATGGTGGTTACGAAGGCCGCAAGTCTTCTCTAACTCCTTCCGAGGTGGCTCCTAGTCGAGGACTCCTCAGAAGAGTGCGACGGTGCCACGACAGGCCGCGATGGGTGCCGCGAAGGGCCATGAAGGATGCCACAAAGAGCCACGACGGGTGCCGCAAAGGGCCACAACGGGTGCCGCAAAGGCCCACGACGGGTGCTGCGAAAGGTCATGACAGGTTCCACGAAGGACTGTGTGGCACCGGCCTGGTGCTGGAGGCCAAGTAGCGTGCCAGTATTATTACTCTGTTAGCATTATTGGTTCATACTTTTTTTTTTACTACAAAATTGATTCTAGCTTTTAATATTGTAAGTCATCTGTTTCTTAATGTTCCTCCATGTTCTCGGCGCACATATATTTGCTTTTTTGTCAGATAGCTAGGTTAGTTTTATTTCTTCAATATACTTTTTTGTTGGTTTTCAGTTCAGTCTGACTTGCATGTAGCTCTTTTCCCCAAAACTCAGACATCTGATAAAATAGTAAATTAAATTCAGAGTACTTCAATGTTCCTAGTTTTTTTTCTTTTGTTACTGTGTTTAAGGACTAGAGACATTGAAAAGAAGCTAATAATGCCTACAATTTCTTGCTCTAATAAAAGTATATTTTAAAAATACTTTTTTAGATTATTTCTCTTAAAATATTTATATGAGAGTGAGCTTAAAACTTCTGAATTATATCCAATGTAAAATAAAATTAGTGAGTGTAATTATCTGATGGTAGTGGCAAATATTATGTGTTCAATAGTGCCTTAATCATAAACCCTGGATTGATACTTTTAAAAAAAAGACAAAATCATAAAATTAGCAATCTTCATCTAATGCATTTTCCTAGTGGATTTGCCAGTGTTTCTTAAGCCATGATTCTAAAGTTAACCTTTCGAAAGATGAAAGAGTTGAAAATAAACAAATCAATGTGAGAGGAAAACCGGAAAGATTTTATCTGTGGAAGACAGGGGAAGAAACAGAATGAAACAGAGACGAAGGGGAAAGATCAGAGATACATTAATCATAACAAATATTCTCTCCCAGAAGAGAAGACTGGAAATTAAGAACTAGTGATGGGTAAACCTTTTAAAGTCTGAAGATGAAGGTCCAGATAAGAAGCAGCATTCTTGTGATTGTCCTAACCTTTCTCATAAAGGTTGAAATCAGATTGGAAATATGAGAACAGGCTTTTTTGTAATATGTTTCTTCTTCCAGAGCCAGTCCAGCTGGAAATGCATAGAAGCATGAAAATGCAAAAGAAAACAAACAGAAATAAGCTAACCACAGTTTTTGAACCATAGGAGAGGTTCATTTGGGTTTGGGTAAGCGTAGGTCACTATTTCATTTGAACCAATTGTTCCCTTGTTTTTAGTAAGAGCTCTTTGTTGTTTTTTGTAAATGAGCCTTCATGGAAAGAGTTCATCATGTCTTCGCAAAGAGCTGGCATTATTATTTTTTCCATTAGAAAGAGTTTAAAGTATCATGGTAAAAATGTTGAAGAAAAGGACATGGTTTGGATTAGGGCACAATGGCTGAAACTGAAAGTAATTAATGAGAACATTCGCACAAATGGTGCAGATAGCAATACAAATGAATTAGGCTATATCATAATATATTCAGGAAACCTTTGAAGGGCAGAAGCCTGACAGCATGATATAAAGGGATCAATGTGCAAATTGCAGTATTACTGCTTTGATTCCACTTTTCTAGAAAGAAACATTATAATTACAGAGCCAATTATCTCAATCTGTAATAATGTACCAAGTAAGTGTCTACATGTTCCTATTGACGCTTATTTAAAGGGTCAGGGAACAAAACCACACTTTAGAAAAAGAAAATCACTGAATATCTTAATGTGATATGAAGAACAATTCACAGATTTGGCTCTGTGAGAGGCAGAAGAACTTCACATATGTTGAGAATCTATTGCAATCTGAAAAAGGAAAACAAAACAAAAACATACTTCGCTTTTTCAAAATAAAAATCTCCCACAATGCTCACAGACATATTTTGTCTTTACACAGTAAAAATCAACTGCAATATAAAAATGATTCCTGATTTCTGTAACTGAAAAGCCCAGAGGTAATTCTGGCGGCAGGACTGACCCAGACAGGACTTCAGCTCCATGTTTCTGTTATTATCTCAGCAATGTTCTCTTCCATAATCATCTCAGGCCTCATATTTAAGACTGCCACTAGCATTCAGGGCTACAAGTGCTCTGATCTGCAACCAAGAGGAAAGAAATCACCACCTCTGATCACTATCAGGAAAGCTCCATATTTAGGCCGGGAAATGCTTGGTCTTACTGAAGCTACTACTTATTCCCCAACTAAAACTTCAACAAAGGGACAAGAGTACATTGATTAGATGATGTCACTGAAGAGCTTGTTGTGGGTTTAATATCATCAAAAGCATAGCCTGAATAAAGTTACAGAAATGATTGTTTACCAAAGGAAAATCTGGTAGTTTTTAAAATAGGTGATACAGCTGTTATACAAGAAAGTAATAACTAGCCAATACAGTAATATTCCAGATATAAAGATGAGCTTGATAAAATATTATGAAAATGGGACAACATAATAAAATTATTTTATTTGCATATGTATTTATTATTAATTCGACTAGTATAAACTTAAATTTAACTTTCCAAAAAGTATTTTATTCTTATAAAATAAAATCTGTGTACCATTTGCATCACAAGAAAGAAAATCTGAAGTTAGTCGTTTGTTACTACTTACTAATATGCTTCCACTCTTCTTTTGTCAGTCTTATTTTCCAAATCAAATTTCAAACAACTTTCTCAAGGAAAGCACATTCAGAATAGCACAGTATACAATTAAAGGGGTAATTTTATTTCAAAAACAGTGCAGTAGGTATAGGTTGATAACTAGTAAGGTATTAAACTTAGAAATAAATTCTAATGTTTTAAAGCACAATAAGTAACTATAATTAATAAAATTCTACATTATATTTCAAGATAGCTACAAGAATGCAGCTTGAGTGTCCCTAAAATCAATGAATGAGGTGGCAGAGTAAAGACCAGCAGAAAAATGCTGTCTTTTTTGGAGGAACTTGGAGTAGAGACTCCTAGAAAGCAACAATTTCATGAAGAAAAAAGTGTTACTGGGTTTGGGGTGCTGGAGTCTCCTGCTAGAGGTATTCTGTAGGTTCTTTCTGTCCTGAGCCAAGAATTGGTCAAGACAAATACAAAAGTGATGCTTCACATTTATTAAAGGTAGGAAGTGAAACAGCTATACAGAGTGGGCCAAGTAAAAGTAAGAAAAGAAATACACGCTACAACATGAGAACAGCCTGCTGTGAAAGAACACTGTAGTCCAGTACTCAAGAGTGACTCACCTTTTGTATATCCTACTCTTATGGCTAATGTCAGGTCTGGGTTGCCCTAACCAAAACTGCTTTAGTTCTCAAGAGAAGTCCACATATAGGGCTTTGAGAACTGTTCTGAGCACGTATCTTGGAACTTTACAATTAACAGGTTATTCACATTTTCCCAGTCAGTATGCCATGCCCTAATCTCCTGCCTTAGTAGATCTCTAGGAATCAGGAAGAAGCTAAGTGAAAACTACAGAGAAACTGATGAAATAGATCACAATGCAGAGAAAAAAACTGAAGCAGTCTAGAAAGTTACCCTGGCCTCTGGAAAATGGGGTTTGTCTCTGATAAGTCAAGGTAGGCCAGAAGTGGGTCAGCAACTCCAGGGGGAAACAACAGGGTCAGGTGTGCTAGACTCTAGAAAAACTCAGTTATGGTAAACTGCAAAAACAATGTGCAATTTTGTACCAAAAATGACTCCTTCTATATGGCACCTTAGAGTTGGAGAACAAATTCAGTGTATCATCCACCATATTTTAGAGTGTTTAATCAGGGCATTTGGGGAGGAAGTCAACTCTTCAAGCCTGAACAACAGAAAAACTACACTTCAGAGCTTTTGGGTGAGTGAGTGAGTAAGAGAAGACCTCAAGAGACAGCCTCCGAGAGAGTGTGGGTTAGACATAGAACTCCTGAAAAGTTTAAACTGGGAACCAGAAAGGAGACAAGGATACCTCCTTCAGAATTGAGAAGGTAGTCCTGTCCTCTCTAGCTTTCAGAGGGTGTTGGATCTGAAAGTGCTGGCACTGAGACCAGCAGATTGCTTGACACCCCTGTCCTACTGCCTTAATTCAACACAGTACTCAGAGGTCTTCTTGCTTTCTCTGTCTGCCAGTGTGATCAGGGATATGTCTTGGCTTGGATGGTTGCCATAGCCTGAAGTGTTCAGAGGGCCCTGTGGAGCAGTGGGTGGTGAGGATAGGGCAACTCAAGTTCACCAACTAAAATGTTAGGCAGAGAAAGCCATGACAGAGGAACAGGAAAACTGGGAGTGGCTGGACGAATATAGCCCAAGGGCAGACACCTTTGGCAAACAGCATCCAACAGGAAAAGTAAGATAGGATTCAGCTTTCTCACATGAAAATCTGAATGTGGAAACAAAATAGGTCGTAGGTGAGACTCCCAATTCCTCTTCCTCATCTAGAAATGCTAGAAAGAAACCACTTATTCAAAAGCCATAGAAGATTTTATGGACTAATTTCATCTTTTTTCATCATTGGTTTCATTTCTTCTTGAGGGACACATGTCCCTATTATTCTTTATGTGATGATAAAGGCGTGGAGGCCTCCATCTTTATATAGCTACTTTCTGCTGAAAGAGGTTGTAGGACCTACCCTTGCAGGATGATGTGATCTCCAACTACCTTAGTGTGTTGTGGCTCACAGGCTGGGTTGAAAAAAAAATGATGAGACAAGAGTCAGGAATTATGGCACTGCTTGTTTATTTTTTTATTTATTTTAAAGAGGATAAAGCCAAGGACAATATAACAGAATAAAACCAATCAAAAATAAACCAGCATAAGTGATATTTAACTCAATTTTTGGAGTTTTCCAATCCATATGAGGGTTGTTGGCAATAATTAGAGCTGAGATTCAAACATCGCTAGGCGAAATTTTGTCAGAGCTCAGTTTAGGGTCTGGTTGACTCTCTCAACTTTTCCAGAAGACTGAGATCTCCATGTAGAATGGAGATGGTACTATATTCTTAAAGCCATTGCCACCCCCTGAGTTATTTGAGTGGTAAGAAGGCCCATGGTTACTCTAAAGGGACAGAGGGAGTCCAAACTGGGGGCAGATTTCTTGGAGGAGCACCTTGACTACCTCCATAGCTTTTCCTGAATGGATAGGGAAGTCCTCAATCCAGCCTGTAACTGTTAGTTAGGACCAATATTTTCTTAAATTGCCTCACAAGGTGACTTGAAAAGTCTAATTGCCAGTTCTCCTCAGGGTATATGCCTCTGCTGTGTACAGGTGATAACAAAGGATGTGGTTTGGGCTTGCCAGGGTTATTGTCAGCACACAGTGAATGAGCTCCATGTACCTGTCGTGTGGTTGCTCCCAGTCCTATTCCTTTAAAAATTATAGTGACCATTTCCCATGTAGCATTTCTTCTCACATGGAAAGAATCAATCTTAGTATATGTGCTGCCAAAGCGATCACTGGAAAGAATCAAGGGTTTTTATAGCTGTCTAATGTATCCCTTCAGGAAGGACCAGTTTATTTTCTAAATACCACCAGATTTCCTTTTAATTTTCTCTTGTCTCATTGCTCTTTATCTTCCTGGGGGAGGGGGATGTAGGCTGGCTTTAATGGTTCCTCATGAACTTGGAATAAGGCTAGGGTCTTAAGTGGTTATAAGGTTTGTAGTTAACCACACCCAGTATGCTTTATTGGAAAACAGACATCAACTAAAATGATCTCCATTTTAGCAATATAGTCTTTCCACTATAATCAACCCATAAACCACAGCACACACACACACACACACACACACACACACACACACGCACGTGCACACTCTCTCACATACACACATGAAAAATAAGAGCAAAATGCCTCTCAAAACCCACAACTCCCCCAAAGTAGATCCCTGGGGCATCAGTGAGGAGGAAATTAAAGTCCAGATAGCTGAATTATGCAAAATGATAGAAGAAGAACCCTAAAAACTTAACAAGATGTCCAATGAGTTCAAAAAAGGTATAAATAAACAGATAATGGATTTAATAAGTGAAAAATAAAGTGAAACTATAGAAGACATTAACTAAAAATGCTAGCTGAACTGAACAAAATTATACAAAGTGTTAATGACCAGTTTATCTAAAAATTAGTCTTTGAATGATACCAAACAGATATCCAGGAGATACAAAAATTTTCTTGACTGAATAGGTAGCAGAAGGGTCCCAAGTGAGAATAAATTCTCAGAACTAGAACTGATCCAGATGACCGTATACTCAGATATACCTTTAAAAAAAGACAACATAGGAAATGAAACCCACCGCTTCTGTGTGATACAAAAGAGACAAATCTAAAATGAACTGGGATTAGTGAAAAAGAAGAAGTTAATACAAATGACATAATAAAACATTTACAGAAATAATAGTGAAAAAGTTTCTAAATATGAAGATAAAATTCAATATACAGATAATTGAGACATTAGTCTTAAATATCTACAATCGGAAAAGGAATTAACCATGACCCTTCATACTCAAAATAGTAGAAGTCCAACACGAGATAGTCTTAAAATCTGTTTGAGAAAAGCAACAAATCACTTATAAAGGTAAAACAATTAGAATTACAGCAGACTTCTCATTAAAACCTTACAGGCTAGCAGAGCTTTCTGTGAAGAATTTCAAGTCCTAAAAGAAAGCATCTTTCAACCCAGAGTAATACATCTCGCTAAACTGTGTTTCAAAATCAACAGAGAAGTTATATCTTTCCATGATAGAGAGTACTTTAAAAATTAATGATCACAAAATCAATACTACAAAAATTTCTGAAGGTTATCTTAAAAAGAAATAGTGAAATGAAATCAGTACTACAAAAATTTCTCAAGAATATCTTATAAAGAGACAGTGAAACCAACAGTGCCAAAGTCTAATGAATAAATTCACAAAGGAGGGTAGGCAGTTAAACAAAAGGCAGAAAAAATTAGCAACAGAAAAATAATGAAATGAAAAGACTAAATGAATAATAACTCTCAGTGTGAATGGCCTCAACTCACCATCCCAGTACTAAAAGACATAGATTGGTGAATTGGATCAAAAACCAAAACCCCAAGCTATACAAGAAACACATTTAATCCAAAAAAAAAATTAAAGGCTAAAAATTCAAGGATGGAAAATAGTATTTTATGTAAAAGGAGCCCCAAATTAAGTAGAAATAGCATTATGTTTTCAGGAAAAGTGAATGTTAAATCAAAACTGATAAGAAATGGAGTCCTTTTGTGTAAGGGAAAAATTTACTAGGAAGTGATAACAATTATAAATGTAAATGTTCTGAAAACCAGCATATGAGACTTTATGAAACAAATGTTACCAGACATAAACGTCAACACAATTACAATGAGCAACCTCAATATCACACTGTCACAAAGAGACAGACTAGACAAAAAACAAGAAAGAAATATGAGAGTTGAACTACACTTCTGAACAAATGGACCTAGTGAATATCTACAGAGCCTTCCATAAAACTACAAAAGAATATATATTCTGCTCAGAGGCATACAGGGCTTTCTCCAAAATAGACCACATACTACTCCATAAAGTATGCTTAAGTGAATACGAAGGAATCAAAATTACCCCATGCAGATTGTCACATCATAATGGAATGAATCTAGAAATCAGTGGCAAAAGAAACCACAGAAATTATGTAAGCACATGAAAATTATGCAATATACTCTTGATTAAGGATGGATTCAGAGGATAAATACAGGAAGAAATTAGACAGTTCTTACAATGAAAGTACAATGTCAGTAGAACATATCAGAATATAGCAGTATGCTAAACGCCATCCTAAGAGAGAAAAACAGCTGCGAATGAACGCATCAGAAACATAGAGTGAGCCCAAGTAAATAACCTAATGTTAGCTCAAGGACCCATAAAAACAAGAGCAATCCAAATCCAAAGCTAGTATAAGGATGGAGATGTTAAAGATCAAAGTAGAAATGAATGAAACAGATAAGAACACTACAAAAATTCAATGAAGAGAAGAGCTGTTTCTCTGAAAGAACAGACAAAATAACCCCTAATCTTAACAAAAAAGAATCATATGAATGAAACTGGAAATGGAAAAGGTGAAGTCACAATGGACACAACAAAAATCCAGAAGCTTATTAGTATCTACTTTGGAAACGTGTACTAAAATAAATTGGAATGTCTAGAAGAAATGGATAGCTCCCTAGATACACATGAATTAGTAAAACTGAACAGTCATAAAAACCCCTGAATAATTCAATAACAGGCAATAAAATCAAAGAAGCAATAAAAAAATCTATCAACTAAGAAAACCAGGACCTGATGAATTCACCACTGAATTCTGTAAGAAATTCAAGGAGTATATAAAGTCAATACCCTTCAAACCATAATGAAATTGAAAATGAAGGAGTACTGCCAAACTCTTTCCTGGAAGTAAGCAGTACATTGATTCCAAAACTGGACAACAAAAAACCAGAAAACTACAGGCCAATGTCATTCATGAAAACAGATGCAAATGTCCTTAACGAGATACGGGTGAACAGAATGCAGCAAAATAATAAAAGTATCTTACATTATGACCAGGTAGGCTTCATCCCAGGGATGCAAGAATGGTTCAAATACGCAAATCTATAAGTGAAGAGTATCACATACACAGAAGCAAATACTAAATTGCATATTCATCTCAACTGATTTGTAAAAGAATCTTGAAAAATATTCAGCATTTGTTCATGAAAAAAACCCTGAAGAAAATAACTATTGAAGGACCATGTCTCAATCAGATTAAAGGCTCTTATGCCAAACCTATTTTCATGATATTAAATGGGAAAAACTGAAATTTTTTCTTCTAAAGTCAGGACCAAGCCAAGGAGACCCACTATGCCACACCTATTCAGTAGACTACTTGGAAATGTCCTTGGAAATTTAGTCAGAACAATCACACGAGAGAAAATAAAACTAAAAGGGAAATGTATAGGAGAGGAAGAAGTCAAATCTTCAGTCATAGATGACATATCCTTTATACATAAAACCAAAGAATTCTACTAAAAGACTCCTAGAACTAAGAGTCAAATTCATCAAGGTAGCAGGATACAAAATCAACACATACAAATCAATAGCATTCCTGTACACAAATAATAGAATAATAAGGGAGAAAAGCACAATAGATTTTTAAAAATTACATGTGCAGGAATTACTATAATGAAAGAAATGAAATAACTCTATATTGAAAACTATAGTACTCTGAAAAAGGAGATTGAAGAGGACAACTGAAAACAGAAAGATACCACATGTTCCTAGATAGCCAGAACCAATATTGTCAAAATGACCACATTTCCAAAACTGAAATATAAATTTAATGTGATCCCAATCAAAAGCTCAACACCATTCCTCAGAACTAGAGAAAACAATCGTAAAAATTATATGCAACCAGAAGAGCAAAGCAGTAGGCACCTGAATTTCAAGTTATATTACAAAGCTTCAGTGATAAAAACATCATGGTATTGGCACAAATACAGACATGTAAATCAACTGGATAAAACAAAAGATTCAGAAACTTCCCCAGGCATATTCAGCTGTCTGATTTTTAACAAGAAGCCAAAAAACTGTGGGAGGAAAAGTAGTCTCTTTAATAAATGGTTCTGGGAAAACTGGCTACCCAGAGGCAGAAGAGTGAATCAAGTCCCATATCTCTTACCATGTATGAAATTACACTCAAAATGGATCAACAATGTAATTATTAAAACAGAAACATATACATTTAACTACTGGAAAATAAATAGGCAAGAATCATGAAGATAGAAGCATAGGCAAGAACTTTCTGAATAGAAAACCAGTTGCACAAGAGTCAGCAAGTTGAATTACACCAAATCAACAATTTCCGCACAGAAAAGGACAAACAACTGAGTGAATGAAAATATACAGAATGGAGGTTATATTCCTAAGTACCATTGGGACAAAGGATGAATATCTACAAAAAATAATAAACTAACAAAATTAGGTGCCCCAAAATAAAAGACCCAATCATGTTATGCAACATTGAAATGAATAGATACCTCCCAGAAGACTACAGATGCCTAATACATGCACAAAACTATATTTACCATCCCTGGCTGTCTGAGAAATGCAAACTGGGTCCATGCAGTGGTTCTATTTCATCAGTCAGAATGACTATTGTCATCGAATAAAATAATAACAAATGCTGGTGGGGCTGCAGGTTAAAAAGAACTCTTCTACATTATTGGTGGGAATGTAAATTAGTACAACTACTATTTAAGTCAATATGAAGATTCTTAAAAAACTAAAATTAGGAATTTCATTTGACCAAGTTATTCTTACTATGCTACCATTATGAAAGAGTCAAAGATATCATATTTTAATGATATTTGCATATCCATGTTTATAGTAGTAGAAATCATAGCAGCTAAATCTTGGAAGCAGCATAAATATTGATGCGTGAATGGATTAAAAATGATGTATGTGTATGCATTGGAGTGATTTTCTATCATAAACCAGGATAAACTTGAGCAACTTGTAGGAAAATGGATGTACATTGAGACCATAGCGTTAAATGAATTAATTTAAGCACACAAGCTTAAATATCTTACGGTTTTCCTAATAACAGAAACCCAAAAAGACAGCAGAAGACATGGAGATAGATCTTTTGCAGATGGGAAGGAGACCAAGAGATAGAGGGAGGAGGAAGGGAGGGACAGGAAGATAAAATAAATTAAGAAGTGTTATGTACATGTGCCAACTCCTCACAATAAATTTAATCATCATGTATTGCAAACATGCACTAATAAAAATTTTTAAAAACCAACCCAAGCAAAACAGTGCAATGATAAATGTTTGAGGTGATGGATATTCATCACACGCTGTTTACGTGTCTTCCTAACCTGGACATAACTGTGTAACTTCATCATCTTTACATAGTTACTTCACATTTTGAATTTCACTTTTAGTTTTACTCTTCTTATTTGTGATTATTTTATTGTCCTTTTTTATAGGTTTTGGAGATATAATGTTACAATGCCTGTACTGTTGAGAATCACTTTGTCTCTACCTCAGATTTCCTGATGCCCTCTACTCTCAGTATTATGTATTATGATTATTTTTAAATTTTCATTTCCCTTTTTAATCTATATAAATCTATAGAGCCTCCAGAAAGGGAAATAATCTCACAGACACCTTTATTTAATTCATTGAGGGTGGGATCAATTTGCGACCTAACTTACAAAGCTGTAAGATGATAAAGTTGTAATACCTTAGTGTAAACCACTAAATTTATGCTAAATTTTTATATCAGTGGTGTAAATATCCATTTCATCAAGTTTAGTAGTTTAATTCTTTACCTCTATTATGTTATTATTATTATTTTTTATGATCTGTTAGTTTCTAAAGTCAGTTTGCTGGCTGACTTTATTACATTTTACTTCCATTTTGATGATTTTAATAATATGAATATATTAATATGTATCACAGACATACATATGATGGATGTAAAAACATCTGAATTATAGTTTTAATTGAATAAGGTTACTTGGCAATTTTTGGATAGATATTACAAGGTTACTTTAATATATAAAAGAAGTAATCATCCTCTATTACCAAAAAAAGTCTTAAACATAAATAGCATCAGTTTTACTTTGGGCTCTCAGATACCATGTAATCAATCACATTTGGTTTGCAAGACATGTCACAAATCAATAATATGGCAAAAGAAGTAGAGATTTGTGTTGTATGTGTGTGTGTGGCACTGAATATGAAACCCAGGGCGAATGCATCCTCCCTTGCCCTTATTATATTTGGAAAAAGGGTCTCACTAAATCATAGTGGTTAGGCTTGAACTTTTAGTTCTCCTTCCTTAACCTCCTGAATAACTGGGATTACAGATGTGTGCCTTTTGAGAACTCATTTTTATATAGAGAAAAGATATAAAAGTCTGATTTCTTTTTATCTGGTAACTTTATGCATTCCATAAAAATAGTGCATTAAAAACAGGATTGTTCCCAATTCTCAACATTGTTATATTAAAATTAATACAGTATCTGTGCATAAATCAGGTGTATCCAAGAAAACAAACAACACTGATTTAATTTTTTCTTTTTACATTTGCATTTAATTCAGACAGTTATACTATAATTAACTCTAGTGAGCATACTGAACATTGCTGACAGGGTATCTATTAGTTGATTAAAACATTAGGTAAAGATGATTAAGGAAAAATTATAATTAGTTTTACTGAGCCTACAGAAAAGAAGACAGAGAGCTTTAGTTAATGTCATTAAAAAACACATAATGTAAGATGATCAGGAAATCTTCCCATTTTTCTAAGCAAAAGTGCATATTATAAAGTGCTGCATTACACAAAGAAAAATTTCCTAATTTGAAACTTTGGATGAAATTTGTGTTTATTCTACCAAGATATTTAAAAATTAATCTGAGTATCTGCTAGTCTACAAGTTTGTAAGATCCTTCCTTTAGAAGAGACTGAAATGTTCTGTCAACACCCAACCCATCTTGTTACTGGTGGTGCCCTTCATTCAAAACTGACCAGGAATGCACTTGTGATTAAACGAGTTATTATGGTTGCAGCAGTGCAAAACACCACAGGAACTGTTGTGGTCTTGGTAAGAGAGGAACTTCCTATACTATTTGGACATTGCCCGAGTAACTGGGGAAGATCTAGAGAAGTGAAGGTGGTTTCCTCTCCTTTGTGTGTTACTAGAGAGCAGGGGCAATTTTGTATTTGGGCACATCAAAAATTCATTTATGGGGAGGAGACAGATCCGAGTAAAGACAAAGATGAAACAGATACAAAAGTAGCATTCATTCATTTAGGAAGAAGCATGCTTGATATTTTGCAGGCTGCCCAATCACTTTGTTCAAAGTACATATTTGTGAGAATGTTTATGTCCAATGGAAGCATAATATAAATTAGCTGCGAAATCAGAAAAATGTATAAACCTTCAGATTTAACTCTAGAGTGTTAGATTTGTTCTACAGTGTCGCGCAATGCTTCTGCTATCTTTCTTTTTCATATGAAATGTTTACCACTGAATAGTATAAAAGAAAGAAGATGGTGAACTTTTTTGTTGGTAGTGGTTTTAACAAAATCCCTTTTTAGATTGTACAGTGTAATAGGACTTTGCACATTTTGAGAAAACTTGTCACTATAATTTTTTATTAGTTAAAATTTAAGTAAAATGTTTTTTCTGAAGCTTATTGCAAAATTTCTCCATTTAAAATATACTTTATTTATTTTTAAATAGTTTTTAGGTCCCTTCTATGAACTGTGTACTTACTGTAATACTGTATTCCAAAACTTCTTCAGTATGTCACAAGCACTTAGAGAATTTACCCGAGGATTCATCAGGAAGCTGGGCCAAACTCCTTAAATTGATTTGTTGGTGCATGACCCTACTTGTGGAGGATTTATAGCTCAATGAAACAAAGCATGAAAGAGGTAAAGATTCGCTGAAATTAAGTAAGAAGAAAAAGTCAGGACTTGAGCACATTTGTTTGGGAAATTATCAACTCATGATGAAAACCCTAAGAAACCAATGATGAAAACCCTGAGAAATATCAAGTAGATCTTAAAAGCCACTGATCTCTGGTTGCACGATATAGAGAAGAGATACAAAGGGTTTTGTTCCCTTAGTCCATATTAGGAAAAAGCAAGGTAAGAAATATTGCTTTGCAAGCAAAAAGTGAAACCAAAGTAATTCAGTTTAGTTACCTTATGATGTATTTATGAGTGCTTTTACTTAAAAGCAATTTTTCAGAAATATTGGTTCAGCGAGGCCAATGGGTCCAGCCACTTTCGATACAGAAACTGGATTTTCATTACTAGTTTTACAATCTGAATTTTATAGCAAAGTTTTATTATTTAAATTGTTACTAAAATTGTCACGTGAGTCTGGCGTAAATTAAATGTAGTTAAGCAAAAATCCTTTTACTTGTAACTCACAAGGACAGGACCTTTCATGAAATTTGCGTATTTACATAAAAATAAACACACCTCAGAATAATAATGATAAATAATGTCATTAATTTTTGAAGTTCTGAATCCAAATTTGATTTTAGATAAATATAATATTGCCTTGGATTAGTGCAATTTACAATGAATATTAACTTTTTAAGTTTTGGAAATTTTTAAAAAATAAATGCACTACAATTCTTTAACTAAACAATCGTGTATTTGTAAGGAATAATTTGATTTCCACTTTATCAGAGGCAAGTTTATCAAAGTTTATTTCTGTTATTCAAATAGCCATCACAAAAATAAAATACGCCCATGTTTAAAGCTGGGCACTTGTGTCAGACTGTCTTCGTTGTCCTGGCCTGTGTTTTTCCTATGTGATAAATTTTAATTTATAAAAGTAAACTACAAATGCAAACTATATAGTAAAAGTTTAACAACAGTAACTAATAATAAAATCATAGCAATACAATATAGTGAAAATCACCTGAATGTGGTGTCTCTCTCTGCCTCTTTCCCTTAAACTACTTCAGTGTGTTGTGCAGTACTCATCCCTCCTGTGATGATATGATATTTACCACACCAATGTCTTGAGGTGGAGCAAAGCAAATGACTTGTCATTGGGCCTAAGCATCAGGCCACTGTGGAAGAGTCGTTTCAACCAAAGCACTTCAATAGCAAGGCAGTTGAATTAGCTATTCAGCTGAAATCAGTACCAAGCGACAGAAAAACAGGTAGTGTTCACAGCATGGATTCACGGGACAAAGTGGTACTCAAAGCCTGGGAACAATGGAATGGAGCTGGGGAGAAATTATATCATGTTGCTCAGAAGTTAAAATTTCTGAATTTCTTATATCTGAAATTTTTCAAATGACATTTTAGGCCCCCAATTGTGAGTAACTGAAACTACAGAAAATTGAACTATAGACAAGAGGAGATTACTGCATTTTAGTCAAGTGGAAAAGTAAGAGAAAAGAGTGGGAAATCACGAAAGAAAAAGAAAAACATAAATTGCCTGTCTGGAAATTTTACCTTCAGTTCTTTCACTTGCATTTCTTTTAGATCCCACAATAGTTATCTTTTAATTATGTTTTTGTTTTGTATGTTTTATTTGACAAATAACAAATTTATATATTTAGGTAGTAGAATGTGTGTCATATTACTTCTATGTATTGGGGAATGACTAAATACTAGTTAATGTATCACCTAACATAATTCATAATTTCTTGTGGCAAGAATATTTAAAATCTACTCTTCTAGAAATTGTAGGATACACAACACATTGTTTTTAACTTTAGTTATGTGCCATGTGTTAGATCACTAGAACTTATCCTTCTAGCTGAAATTTTGTAGCCTAGAACTACAGTCTCTCATTTCCACATTCTTATCTTTACCCCCAGCCTCTGGTAGCCATTTTTCTACTCTTTACCTTTCTAAATTTCACTTTTTAAGACTTTAGTAAGAATGAGATCATGTGATGTTTCACTATGTCTGGTTTATTTCATCAGGTTTTTATTCCCCCCACTCCCATCATTTTTTTCCTCCTTAAGAGGCAAAGCTAGGGGCATGTTTATAGAAATCAACTCTGTGTTGACATGCCAAGAGGTCAATGTGCAGTAATGGGTCCGGGTATACCTGTACATATTTTCTTTGAAGTTTGGACATAATAAATTAATTTCAAATACAGTATTTTTGAGGGCTATGACTTAACTGGTTGTATTACTAAGAACTACTTTGTTTCTGTTTTGCAATATTTGGGAGAATTTTGTATGCATTATTGACACTGTTGTCTCCCAGAGACATAGACTATTTCAGATAAGATCTTAGCTTATATTGCATATCATTCAATAAGGTACAGAAAACCATATATTGAAAACGCATAATTATCATTCTCGTTAAAATAAGATAGATCAGAATGCAAAATACATAAAGAATCCAGTAACCTTAGGGAATTAGAAAAATTTTGTGTCAGTAGACTGTAACTTTCTACAAATAATATTCATTTCTTTTATCTGCTACCATTCTTTAGATTTTTTCCACGGTGATTTAAAAACCAGTTGTGTATTTACTATGTGTGATTTTTAATTGCTAAAATATGAGTAATTCTGTCACAAAAATATATTGCTGAGTGACAATTTTAATATTTTATTCAATTCTGTGTTTAAAACAACCTCTTTTAAAAAATATTTCTATGGAGGAAAGGCTTTAGTAATGTGCTGGGCTCTTTGGTTTCAGTGTTGACATGCTATCAATTCATCCAATTCATGGATGAAGGGAAACTATTTTGTGACTATAATTTATCATGAATGTTTATTTCATTTAAAAACAATGCCAAATGTATTTCTTGATGTGTTCACAGGACAAAAACACACATCTCAAATATACTATATGATCTGACAACTGGTGTGTTAACGAGTTTTGACCCGCAGAGTTCCATGATGCAAATCCCTTTGGGCTTATTATCTGAAATTGCCAATCTCTTTGAAAGTCCTTGGGTGGGTGGGGATTATGCAAGGTAGAATAATTAAGTCTTTGATGCCATACTTTGTACGTTGGCATTTTTTTTTTTTCTGGAAAAGAGGAAAGTCTTAGCTTGAAATGTACTTGAATGCTACTTTCAATAAAACCCACGATAAAGACTTTCAAATGAAAACCACTCGCAAAAGATAACAAGTTTGTTTATTCCTCTAGCAAAATCAAATCTACAGAAATATTTGGATGTTTTTGTTCCTAAAGTAAATAATGAAAACTAGAATTAACCAGTAATAAGAATTATTAACTTAGTGCGTTACACATTTAAAAAAAATTTTATTATCCAACATTTCTTTATACAAAAGAAGACCTAATTGAACTTCTTTCCGGCTGAGTTTTCCTTTAGAGTTAATGCATTTTTTTACTATGTAAACATCTCCCAAAGTATAGTGAATTTTATTCTTAAGGAATTACTTACTTGCTCTAACAGTTGAGGTAAATAGGATCAGCATAAGGAAAATGTGAAGGTCCCCAAATACTGTGTGCAATGCTAGAGAAAATCGTGAAATCCAAAGTTTATTAATAGCAATTAAACCTACTTAGAAAATGAATCTCCCAGGAACTTCAGTTGCAAACAAGGGAAAGTTAATTGCTTCTCCCTCTTTCTACCAGTTAGTCAACTTCCTTTGTGACATTTCAGTCTGATCTCATAGTTTTTCGGCATGTTTATTATAATTACTATCCCATGTTATGTATTATTATAATTACTATCCCATGTTATGTATTATGGAAGACCATGGTCTCATGGACTTCCTCTGTCTCCTCCAGCTCATGTCTATTGCCAATGTGTTTTAAACCATTAGTCTTAGAAAAATAGCAGTTCACTCTACTTTTCTTCAATATTTTATGGTAAATCTATAAAACATTTAATTAGTTTTTATATTGAAATGCAGACAAGGCCTACTGGCCCAAAGAACAGCTCTTTTAAAATTTGCTATTGGAGAATTCAATTACCTTGATTTTAACAGAGTGCTTGCTGTCTCTACCATAACCTGCATTCTCCACAAAGCTCTGGAGATAAGATCATATGTTAATCAATACCTTATCAAAACTATATCTCATGAAATCATTACACTTGGAGGAATTTATAGTGAAGGGAAATGGCTGTTAATAAGTGAAAAGCTACATGACAGCCAAATAAAGACAATGCATTGGACAGAGTGTACTAAGGCAGAAATTACAGATTCAAAGGAATTCATTAATTTATCCAACCCCATCCTGAAAAAAAGATAATTAAGGAAAATCAAGATATGAATAAATTTCTGTTGAAATGAAAAGACACCAAAAAAGAGATAAGAAATGAATTTTGTATTTCTTCAATCAACATAAAATAATTAATGTCATGCTGGTCAGATAGAAAACAAATAGAAAAATTGATATCTTAACACATATATCTCAGTAATTACCGTAAGTCTGTCTACTAAATAGTAAGTACAAATGGTGAAATATCATATGAAATTGTATTAAACATAAAATCAACATATATACTGTTTACAAGACATAAACCTTATAAGGACACATAAAAGTTAAAGTGAAAATATGGAAAAATACTTCTATAAATAGCTTCATCCTAGTCAAGGAAAGATACCTAGTTATAATATCAGAGTAATTAATATTTACAATATGAATTTTTTAAGAAATAAAGGCTTTTTATAATGCTAAAATGATCTTTTGGGAAGGTATAACAATTCTAAATCTATATATGTTAATTACTTAGCTTCAAACTATAATATATAAAAACTAACACTTCTGGAAGGAAAAATAAATCTACAATGCTCAACATGTAATAAAGTTAGCAAAATCCAATAAGAATTTAGAAGGTTTTGTATCACAATCATTACTCTTGATCTATTTGACATTTTTATGCCTGTAACTGACAATGGCAGAATACAGATTGTTTCCATAGAGTATCATGAAAAAAATGTACTCTTAGCATTGGTTGACATTATTATTAGTAGTAGTAGTATCATCATCATTATTATAATTTTGTATCAGGAATCGAACTCAGGACCTTACACTTACCAGGCAGGCGCTGTGCTACTGAGTTATATACCTGGCCTGACATTATTTAACTTCACCAGATTTTATAACATTACAATTACTCAGTATATACTCTCTGACAACAGTTATTGTACTTAATAAAAACTTTTAAAGTATAATTAGAAAAATTAGAAGAATAAAATAATTTTATTCTATCATAATTGTACATAAAGAAGTTTTCTAAAATTTCCATAAAGACTTGCATTTACAGGCATGGTGGCACATGCCTGTAAATCTCAGAACTTAGGAGGCTGAGGCAGAAGGATATCTGGGAGTTGAGGACAGCCTAGGCTACGAAGTAAGTTCAAGATCAACCTCATGAAACCCTATCTTAAAAAGACCAAAAGCTAAATAAATTTTAAAAAATAAAATTTCCAATAGATATCAAGTGAAATTCAATATTAATAACACGTTTAGTGTGACAATTTCTAATATATTTTACAATATCAATTTTAAGGAAGAAACTTCACAAAACTTGAAAGTATTTTGTTCCTATTACACAGGCAAGGATCAGTATTAGGTCATGGACTAAAGTAAAGAATTCAGTAAATCTGATTGAAATTACGGTTCAACTTAATATTTCCAGAAAATTCAATGGAGAGTATCCAACACATAGAATTTTCCTGTCACTCAGTTTTTCCAATTCCACAGAATGAGCTGGACATGATATTTTTTGGAACTTGGGAGACATGCCTTGAGGCAAATATTTTTCACAACAGTGCTGTAGTAATTCTTTAATCTCCTATCTAATATGTTTGCCTTCAAGGAAAGTTGTATTTATAAATCCTTGCCAAAACTCACATACCACAATATTGAACACAAACCACTTTGTGGTAATAACTCACAAATTGTCCTTTTTTTTTTTTTTTTTTTTTTTTTGGTTCTTATTCCTTGTATCTAAAAAAGAAACCATGATAGGAAGAGGTGCTTGAGAATACTGTTTCTTAGACAAGGTTTAAAAATGAAAATATTAGAAATGTTCAAAATAGCCTACAATGATTTGTGAGGATGGATACTTTTGACCATGATGTAATCTTATAAAATAAGATGAACATCTGTTATAAGAATTAGCATTCATTTTATATATAAAATTTAAACATTTTATATATGAACTTTAAAAATTTTATATATAGCTATCATTCCTGTGAAATTGAAAACATAAGATAATTTCATAGAAGTTGTAGCACTACACCTACTATTTCTTTGCTTAGAAATTTGGTAAGAATGAAGTACTTTATTTTGTTCATTATTTAATTACAGTGCCTCTTGATCTATCACAATTTGAATAAAATTGAGAAAAATTGAAAACTTCTAAATCATAAAAATGCCCAAATATCAGGAATTTAATATTTTATGAATGTCAGTTTGCATTAATTTTATATTTCTGAGCAGTGACTAACTCAATTTTGGCATCTTAGAATGATATTCATTATCTCATGGTTCTGTAAGACAAGAGGCCTGGCCGCGGGTCTGATAGGTTAAAATCGAATTGTTAGATGAGTTGAGTTCAAAGTTAGAGAGGCTTTGCCAAAAACTCTGTTTCCAATATCATTCTGAATTTTAGTAGAATTGAGCTCAATCGGTTGTACGACCAAAACTTTTTCCTGTCACCTAGAGATGTTCTTATGCACTACCTCTATTACTTGCTATGTGACCAGTACTATATTCCAAATGGATAGAGAATTTCTCTTTGTTTACTATTTCTGGCTTCCTTGCTTCTGATGTCAATTCATTTGATCGATTTGCTGGACAAAATGGCTATCAAATTTTCAACTGTTTTGGAATTTCAATTTCATTGAAATTTTCTTCACCATGGCATCTGATTGAATGAGGAGGAGGTAAGTATGCACCAGTTAAAGAGAATCATGGAGGTCAACCTCGGATTCTGATTAAGTTCAAATAAAACTGTTATATGTATTGAGTGATCTTTTAAAAAATTAATAAAAACAAAAGTAGAAGAGATACTGTATTTAGTCATGATTAATTTTTTATAAAATCAGTCCCATCAATAAATTTGGCAGAGTGAATTCCAGTACTTTAATCTTGATTTTATTTGAATTTGGTCAATTAAGCTGGACACTAGTAATTATTTATGAAATATTGTATTATTTATTATGCTTGTCATAATCTGGCTTAAAATATAACTATTTTAAAGAAGGGTCTACTATATGTAAACAGAAATATTATCTATATTGTTTGACACATGGCCTTAAAATCTCTTTTCTTTTACTGTTTTCCATTTATTTAACTTGAGTAAGATAATAAATCAAACCTGAGGTTATTATATATTATTGGATCTTTCTTTCTTTTCTTTTTCTTAAGGAGCATATAGTAAGATTAACTAAAAATTAATTAAATACACATGCATATATATATTTATATATATACTATAATTGCATATAACTCAGTAGAGGCAAGCTATATTTTCAATTCATGGTCAGTAAATATTTTAGATTTTGCAGACCATTAGGTATGTGCTACATCTTCTTGGATTTTTGCTTATCTTTCTTTTCCCTTGAAATATGTACGAACTATTGTTATATTGTGGTCCATAAAAGCATGAGGCCATGAACAGAATTTGGTCTGAAAACAGTTTTCAATTAGACTAAAGAGCTGAAAGGAATATACTTCAGAATAAGCAGGGAATCATTCTATCTTCATCATTACTATTACTTAACTTTAATGTAGTGTTGATTATGTGCCTGATTTTGATTTGAATGTATTATGTCAAAAAGAAAGCATAAATTTTATGTGCACAGTACAGATGAGGGATATCAGGCTTAAAGAGATACAATGAATTGCCTAAACCCGTACAGTAGTACTTCCTCAAATGTCAGCATGATAAAGAGCTATGACAATATATATATAATTTAATTTTACGTCTTTACACTAGCAATTAGCAACAATAAATTTAAGCTGCTCAATTACAGTAACATTGAACAACATGAAATACTCAGAGTAATATTTACTGAATGATGTACACAAAAAGTCACAAAAAGTAAAGACGTTAAAGGAGTAAATAAAGACATATCTATACATCAGAATTTAATTTCATGGAAATGAATTCTTTTTAAATTGTTCTATATCCAATGCATTCCCAGTCAAAATCCCACGGGAGGTTCTTCTTTTCATGAAAAAGGACAATTTAAAGTATTTCATTAATTCCAAAGAATATGTGGAGGCTTAGAAGAACCAAGACAAATTTGATAAAGAACAAAGGTGAAGGATTTATACTACCTAATATTAGCATTTCCTGTAATGCTACCATAATCAAGACAGTATGATGTAGTATAAGGTTAGACAAATAGACCAATTAAATATAATAATGAGTCAAAAATATAACCACTCATTTACTTAAGGAAAACTCATACATATGTCCTTTAATCATATGCCAACATTCATAGCTATTATTTTGATGTGGCTTGGGAGGGAATGATTTGGCCCACAGCTCACATGCCGCTATGCCTTGCTTTTCCTAACTTTCTCCTTGTTCTTCTGAGGCTGGTGTGGGATACCTTGCCTTAGTGTCCTTCCATAACCACTAAGCTTACTTCACAGCTGCTACCTAGGCCACCATAACAGGAGTGGAGTGGCTGTCAGACAAGGTGCCCTTCCCTGATTCCTGGGGATGTTAATAATGGTCAGAGTCCTTACCTGACCTCTATCACATTAAGGGTGGTTTCTCGAACTCTTATTCAGGCAGAAACAGCATCTGGGGTATGATTAGGCATTTACTTGTATCAGAGACCAGCAGCAGACTTTGTGGACCATTAGATACGTTACTAACTCATGTCAATCAGTGGCACCAGGGTCCACAACTGTAACACTAAGGGCTGAGAACCACTGTTATTCAAAGTCCACGACAGATAGCAGAGCTGCATTTTGCCTATTCACGATTTCTACCTGAACCCATCAAAGGAACCCTCAAATGATTTGTGAGAATATTAAGCAAAGACTCAAATCAGTATAATACAAGTATTAATCACCAGTTAATGGATAATCAAATCATATTATGGCCACATACTGGAATGGTAATTGAAAACACATAAATACAAATATAATAGCAAATTGAATGCTGAACAAATCAGCAAGCCACGAAGACCATTTATTGCATAGCACTATGCATATGAAGTTTTAGGAAGTGCCAGAATTAATATAATGGTATAAACCAGTGACTTCTTGGGGATAGTTGTGTATTCAGCTTATAATAAGGGACGTACAAGAGACCTTTTCAGCCTGAAAGTGAGATTTTAACTTTTTATTATAATGGTGACTATATGGGTGAATATATTTGGTAAATCTGAGAAAACTCTGCACACAACAGGTTATCATATTTAACATAAATTGTGCCTCATTAAAACTGGAATACCATAAGTTACAGAGACATGAACACACAAGCACACACCCAGACGCATTCTAAAATTTATTTGCTCTTCCAACTTCATTTATTTAGAACTTTTTGATTAGTATGCTTTTTAGAATTCTCTACAATTCTTAGTGCCATTCTTTTACCATAACAAATGATCTTCTTGTGATCAATCTTTCACTTTTTGTTATTTAAGAGATAAAATCTTTATTCTTCACAATAAAGTAAATATATAAATCTGATATCTATATTTATATCTTATTTATTTATAGTTAACTTTCTTTGCTTGCAGCATGCAGTAAGGACAATTGCGATTTCTACTGCCATAGTCCAATTCATAGTATGACAATCTTCAGGAAGTTTAAAAATCAGTGCAGAATGATATATAACAATATAAACTGAAATTCTGATTAAAATTGCTTTATTGCTTTCAATTTATATTGAATGATGATTAAATCAGCTTGAAATTTACATTCTTCTCTAATAACCCCAGATTTCCAATCTCGGCAATAATGTATTGTCTCATAATGTACCTTCTCATTTCCTTTCGGGTATTTGATTTAATAATTATCATCACCACTATCACTACTACTGCTAATGTCATTATACTATGCTAGGAACTATGTGAAACACTCTTTGTGCTTTCTTTGGGACTATCATATCACTTTTAATTTTATTAATGATAGTCAAAATTACCGAGGTCTCATCTAATATTCTCCTTTCATGGAAAAATTTCCTTATTGTAGCTACTTTGTAATGAGTGATTATGATCTTAAAATGAAATTCCTTAATCAACATGAAAATGGAATGCTCTAGTATAAATTATTAAGCCCTCTTTACCCATGGTTAGAATTCACTGCAGGAAGTAACGTCATTCTTTCCCACCATTTTGCATCCAGACTCAAAAAATAACCTTTTCATAAAGACTTACTTGTGTAGAATTCTGACTAAAATACAAGTAAATCATATTTTCGAAGAGTGCCCCATGACTTACCTTTGTGTAATTCCTCTTGTATTGCACTCTTCTGAGTTGGCTTATAAGACATATCGGGAAAATGTCGAGAAATTAGTTTTAGACTCAAAGCAGTGATTTTGATGTATAAGCCCTCAGAAAAGCATGTATGTGTTTGTGCCCCAGGCTCAAAAACTCATCTAAAGAGCAAGGCAAAGCTCTTGTTAGCCAACAAAACAAAATGTAATTTTTGTTTACCGTTATCAGAGTAGACAGTCTGTGCTGATTTTCAGTGCTGCTCTGAGAGTGGGAGAGTGTATATCCCAAAGCATATCAAGGGAGCTTACAGAGAAGTAGCCAGTTTGTCATAGTTGACCTTGTCAAGCTGGCAGCTGCAAATGGAATGGGGAAATATCCTACTGTTTGCTTAGGAGAATGGATGCAAGTGGACTGATATTGTACATGTACAAGAGTCATAGAATTTCTAAGAGAAATTTAGGTCTATGTCTAAAAACAAGAATACTTGCTTTAGCAACATGCCTTTATATCTTCAAGCAGTGGTTTAAGAAATAAACCAAGCTCACTTACTATAACTATGTTATCTGGCTCCAAGGAAGGATATTCTATAAAATATATTGCATTTAGCTCATAATTTAGTGAATGAAATGATAATAGTCACATAGGAGAAATAGATTTGGCTTTAAATGCGATTTTCAAATTTCATTTCAAAGTATAATGCCTGTGATGGTGAAAGATTATTTTATAATAGATCTTGAAAACTTTTTGTTTGATCTCAAGCTAGCTGATTTCTCAAAAATAGTGAAAGAATATGAGTAGGCTTAAGACTTTCATAAATACCATTCCCTTCAAGAAAAACAAAATAAGACCAGTTTATTAGTCAGCACTCTAATTACTGTGCAAAATCTAAAGGATCTAAAGAATGTAAAGGATGAAAAGTTTGTTTGGCTCACAGTTTCAGAGGATCAGTCCATAGGAGGCTGGCTGAAAAGCAGAAACATTATGGTGAAATGGTGTGGAAGATCAAAGCTATTTACTCTATGGTGACTAGGAAGCAGAGCAGGGAACAGCACTAGAAAGGGAGGGGCTAGAGACCAGTACTCAATGTCACACCTCTGATCTACGCAGAAACACCAAAGTGTGCACTACTAATACCTTAGGTGGCTCCCAAGCCAATCCATCTAACAATCAAGCTTAAGCATCACAATCATAACACTTTATGACACAAGCATACATGGAAACGAGATTATGAAAGAACAAAAGGAATAAAGGAGAGGTGGGAAGAAAAGCATACATCCAAGGAAACAATCATAATTCCTTGAATAATATTTGCCGATACATTTTCTTTAGAACACATTTCCTAAAAGATATTCTGTGAACAGAATATTCTTGATTTAAATTATTTGGCAAATATTATGGTTTAGATGTAAAGTGTTCCCCAAAAGTCTCATGTGCACTGAGGTAGGTCTTGAAATACAATTACAACGGTCAAGTGGATAGGGATGGATCTGCAGATATAACCTGGAAAGGTGTATTCTTATTCCTGGCTCCTTCATTCTCTCTCTTTGCTTCCTGGGTACCATGAGTTGAGCAGTCCTCGTCCACCATATCCTTCAACCTTACCATTTCTGCCATATAGTCAGGCTATTGTGGACTAAACCCACTGGAGCCATGAACCAAATAAACCTCTCCTCTTTGATGTTGTAGTTGTCATGTACTTGATGTGAATAAAACAGGAAAGTAATTAATGCAGTAAACATATTGCACAATATGGCCTGCCTTTATATTCAAGTTAGTCTTAGAATATGCAAGCCTTTGAGGACTTACACAGTAAAGAACTCTCTCTTAAACTTCATTTTCTGATATCACAGAATATATTTTGGAACACAGTGTTATAAAATGCTTTTCATATGAACAGTGAAGTTATGCTTTTAAGGAATCTGCAGGCTGAGTTTTTTAATATTTATGCTCTTCATGAATGCTACTGTAGGAAAGTACATAAATATGTGGATAAATTGTCACAAAAGTCACATTAATGGTCATTTGTGATGATGGTGGAAGGGAAGGGAAGACAGATGTAACATGTTAGAAACACATGTAGTGAAGAACAGGGAGAATTTCAAGTACAAACAATGTATCATTTCTTAACCAAGATAGCAATTCGATGGTGTTCATGATTTTTTTACACTTTACATACATATTTGCATACAACTTTAGCTCAAAAACAAACATGTGAATAAGGAAATGGGTTTACACACATGCAAACATACACAAATACACACATACACATACACGGACATTTACAGCACCAACAAAGAATTTCTGAATTGTAGAAGTTGAACTTACTGAATATGCAATGGAGAAGAGTGAACTTGCTTGGAGATGTTTTATGGATTTTTATGGTAGCTATGAAGAATAAAAATAACTGAAGTTACTGAAATGTAAAACACTGCAATTTTTAGTCTAAATTGGAACAATTGCAAATGCAGAATAAACTATTCGATAGTTATTTCAAGTGTCATACAAAGTGGGATGGAAGGGCAGAAAACACAGGTTAGCATATGACAACCATCATCCAGTGAAGTAGGACCGGCAAAGCTCAGCCCTGAATTAAGGCAGAGATGTGGGCTTTTACCAGTTTTATAGAGAAAAAGAATTTGATTTAATACTAAAAACTCTCTTATGGTATGTAAGTACTATAATTCATATCCATTTACGTATTGGTTGATATAATTATTCATGGCTCTTTGGAAGCAAATGACAGAAGTCCAATATAAATTTATGCCAAAAGGAAAAGTTTGGCTTCTGTAATTAATATGTGGGAGGAGACGGTGGTGATGATCTTAGCAGTTCTTTGGTGAAGAACTCAAACATAAGTCAAGTTTTCCTATATCAGTTTTTTTCTCATAGTTTTATATTTCTTTTATCTCCAAAGGTCTATCTGTCTGTCTGTGTGTTTATCATTTATTTATCTATCTGTGTATCTGTATTTTTTAATTTTGAAAACAGTAGTATTGTCAGGAATTAAAATATGTAGTAATTATTATTGTATATATTATACAGTATACGATATGTGCATGGTAGATTGAAAACTGCTAATTAACTTAAACACCAGCTGAACTGAATCAGCATGGTACTGAGTGTAGATGGCCCACCTGAGATTGTTGCCAGCATTAAAAGGAGACCTGGATAGGAAGAGTTTACAGTGTCATTGTTTGGTGCTGCTTGTTCTGTTGCCATGGGTTCTCCTGGAGGAGCTTGTTGAGCTTCTTTCCTGATATGAACTTAGCTCTTCTCATTGTCAAAGGAGCTTGTGACCTTGTTGCTGAGAATGGTTGCAGTTCACTTTGGGGGGATCTCTGCTTCTTACTTTGAGTATTGCTTCCTAGCTCTGGAGTGGAAGAGGGTGTGCTGTTCAAAGGAGAAGCTTGTCATGCTGGCTTCCTGATATGAACTCGGCTGTTCTCATCATTGGAGGAGTTCTGGACCTTGTAGTCACTGAGGATGGCAGTGGTATTCTTCAGGAGCTCTGGTCTTTATTTTGAGCATTGCTTCTTGGCTCCAGGGCAGAACCCTCAACCTACCGGCACAGATCCTTCACCCCAGTGGCATAGACTTTCTAACTTCCTGGCACAGATCCATGAAACAGATGTGCATGAGTCATTGCTGTGGGCTCTGTGCCTCCAGTTGGATTCATGGGGGGCATTGTCATGGACTCTAGGTGTTCGGCTGGACTCATACAGAACATTGCTGTGGGATCCAGGCCCTCAGCTGGATTCTCTAGGTTTTTAGTGTGTGGACAGATTTCCTGCACTTTCTTTGTATTTCACGCCTTGCGTGACCATTTTCCTTGGAATCCCTGACTACAACATACATAATAAGTATTATATGAATATATTGACTGTGTCTCTTTTTCACAACTGGCACAAAATAGTTGTCGATCAAGATGTCTCACAGCAACTCATAAACTGCCTGCTGTATGCTTACAAGTTCTGTTTCCTGTCTTACCAGGCAATCTCCGATTGTTTGCTGCGCTTTGTGCTTCAGTATTACCTTGGAGCAGGACACACACAGCCCTCTCTATTTACACTGATTGCACAGCTTGTGACAGACAGAGTGCTGAAGACATCTACCTTGGTCAGTGACAACTCTATTCTCAAACTCATTTGCTCAAACCCAAAATCTTTGTATTGTCCTTTTCTCCTCTTCGAATTTAGAGCTCTAGTTCTCTAGTAAGTTCTTTTGTCCCACTTTCTGACCATAGATCATCACCTGTTGCCACAATCCAAGATATCACCTTCTTGCATCTAAATTATTTTAATAGACTCCTAACGTGGATCTTTTATTTGGGCAATCTTGCCCTGTGATAAAATGAACCAAACCAATCATTTAAAAACTTAAATCACATGATGTTATTCCCTTGTTCAAAACATTTGATGTCTTTCCATTTGTCTCCAAGAAAAGTTACCACCTTTATTAGGCCCATGAGCCTCGCAAGATCCTCTGTTTTCTGAGTCAATTGCATGATTGTCTGCCCCACATTCCACACTGACCATCTAGCTGTTCTTGGAATACTGTGCACAAAACCTTGCATATGCTATTCCCTTTGGGTGATGTTAAACCTCCAAGGAGCAGAAACAATATTGGTCAATCCTAAAATTGGAAATATTATAATATACTTACATATATAGAATCCTTAAAAATTTGTTTTACATTTCTTAAGCTTTTTTCTATTTTAAATTGTAATTCATATGCTGTTAAATATGTGATTAAAATTCTGAACTCATAAAAATTTGAAATACAGAAGCATAATTTTTTTTCCTAAACGATGTATAGATAATATATTTACAATACAATTTCACATTTCCCAGTGAAAGAATGTACTACCTTTTCTAGAAACACTAGAGGTTTTTGCATTTTATATTTTGTATAAACACAGCATTCAAGAATATAACTTTCCTTAGCAATTTTGCTCATTTATCCTTGTGTGACTATTTTTAGCAATTTTCTAGCAGTGATTTCAAAGAATAATGTTTGGCATAACTCAGGCTAAGCATTTTTGTTGCTATGGTTAATTTTTTGTGTTAAAAAGCTAGTGAGAAGAAACATCTAGGGCCATTACATTATATTCTGTTTTCAACTTTATACAATTTAGTATTAGAAATAAGCTTAATTTTTCTCTTTTATATATTGCTTGGTACAATCCTGAGGTATATCTAGATTGCTTTCAAGATATTTTCATTTGTTGTGATTATAGCTAAAGTTAATCACACATTTCAGTCGTCCCCAGAGAATCAATCCATTTCTTTTTAATTAACTTAAAGGGAATAGGTCTAATAGATTAATTAATTCAATGTAAGCATAAAATGATATCCACTTTTAACTCCAGCCATATCTTTCTATAAGATTATTACTCTATAGCAAATTTCATTATACAATATTATTAACTGTAGTGTTTAGACTGAATAGTAAGCCTCTAGACTTATTCATTCTACATAACTACATTTTTTTTTTTTGTTTGTTTGTTTGTTTTTTTGCGGCACCGGGGATTGAACTCACAACCTCGCGCCTCCCAGGACAGGCGCTTAAGGCACTGAGCCAAACTCCCGGCCCTGGTTTTTTGAGGCAGGGTCGCACTATGTAGCTCAGGCCGGCCTTGTGCTAGTGTTGTAGCCCAAGCCGGCCTCAAACTCACAATGCTCCGCCTACCTCAGCCTCCCGAGTGCTGGGATTAAAGGCGTGCGCCACCACGCCCGGCTCTCTACATAACTACATTTTTTTATAGTTGGACCTATATTTCTCTCTTTTTGCCTCCCTACTCCTTGTTTCCATTGTTATGCTCTCCTTTCAATGTATTTGACTCTATTAGACTCCACGTATGGATGACATCATGAAGAGTTTCTCTTATTTCCTTTAACATGCTCTACAAATTTATTTATATTTTTAAATTTGCAGAATTCCTTTCTATAGTAAGGCTGAATAATGCCCTATTGTAGATCTTATATCTCTATTACTTCATTTATTCATTGATGAACACTTAGATCATTTCCTAATATTGGATATTGTGAATAACGCTACAATGAATAATGCATACAGATGTCTCTACGAGATAAAATTTCATTTCCTTTAATTATATGCCCAACAGAGAGTTTTCTGCAAATATCTTCAATAAAATACTAACAAGTGGAATTCAATTACATGTTTAAAAGGTTTCACACCATGACCAAGTGGGATTTATTCCAGAGATGCCAGTTTGCCTTAACATACTTATATAGACATTCATTAATATGATAATGTGACATACCGTAACAATGGAAGGAAGACAAAACCATATGATCATTACAACATACACATAAAAAGTGTTTGACAACACTCAACAACCTTTCATCATAAAATTAATCAAAAAGTAGATGAAGAAGTAAATTTCAGTGACAAGATAAAGACCATTTATGAGAAATTCAGAATTAATGTTGCAGTCAACAGGGATCAACTGAAAGCTTTTCCTCTAACATCTGGAGCAAGGTGAGGTTGCCCACTTTTGCCACTTATATTCAACATGATAATGGAAGTATTAGCAAGACTAATAAGGCAAGAAAAGTAAATAAATTTTTCACATCAGAAAACACAGGTAAAATTATCCTTATCAGTAGGTAACATAATCCTTTATATAGAGCTGAGGATACTCCAAAGACCTACAAAAACTGCTAAATGAATTCCATAGAGTGGCAGAACACAGATCAAGATACAAAAACCAGTTGCATTTATTTTTGCCAATAATGATTCATCTGAAAAAAAGAAATCAAGAAAATAATGAAATTTATAAGTTAAAATGGTAAAATACTTGAGTCAATTTAAACAAAGAGGTTAAAGATAAGTACACTGATACCTACATAACCCAGAAGAAAGGATTTTAAAAAGACACAATTGAATGGAAAGCTATTCCATAGTTATGTATTAAAAAAAATTAGTGTGGTTATAACTTATACTGATGACTGAGGCAAGACTATTTCCCTGGGGATCAAATGTGAGTTCCACAGGAGAGGACAATGTCTGGAAAGAACTCAAATTCTTCCTGAGGGGATTACCAGAGAAAGAAAATGATCTTGATAAAGGGACAAGCAATGCAAATCCCAAGAGTTGAGGAAGAACTATAGAGTGTCAACCAAAGAAAACTGCAACATCTGTTAATAGATATATATTGACATGATTCTAGATTGCTCTCCAAGTCTCTGAAGAGCATAAGCTAAATTGAGAGAGAGTCATCATAAAACATTCACAGGAGCAGAGAGTTAAGCATTACCAGAACTGTTTCCCTCTAGTTTTCCATTCTTCAATCCAGCAGGAATTAGAAGTCCTCGTGAGTAGGAAAAGAGCAGTAGAAATCATCTGGGGAACAGAGAAGAAACAGGCATTATAGTTTTGCACCTTAGGCTTTTCATCTAAAGTAGGCTTATCTAGGGAGGGGGAGCCATATTTACTTTTAAAATTTTCCTTGAGCTCTACTTATTGTGTTCCAAAAACCAAATCTATTTTTTTATGAACAAAAGCTTTTTAGTTCTTCACTATGTTTGGTAATAGAAGAAATAGCTGGAAAAAGTAAAAATGATGATAAAAGTAAAAGAAAGCAAAGAAGGAAATTAGGAATATAAGAGAGAGAGAGAATGAGAGAGAGAGGGAGGAAGGGGGAGGAGACAGGGAGAGAAAGTGAGAGAATAGATTTGAAGCAAGTTACAGCTAATAAGAATCTGCAGGGTATTACAAGCAGGGCAGCCGAAGTGGTTTCTACCTTAAGGAAAATTAATTGCCTGTTCTGAGTTATTAATTTTTTCTTTTGAGATTAAATAGATGAATTTGTCTTAGTTGAGTCAATAATGAAAAAGATTGAAACTTTGAAATGCTTTTATCTTTCCTTCTTTTTTTATTTAATTTTCTAAAATGTTGAGAACTATACTCACACTACTAACTTCTTAACATACACGAAGTGCTATTTGATTTTTAAATATACAAACTATTTATAACTCAATTTATATTAAACTCCTGTTTATATTCCTCAATTTATATTAAACTCTGGTCTGCATATTTCCAGTAAGCGATTTTTCTCAGTTATTGTTGAGGTTTAATTTAAGCTCTCAGAATGTAAACTCTTTCCACAAAAGTGCATAAAAATCTAATTAAATCTTGAGGAAATGTGAAATTGAGTGGAAAAAAAAGAAAAAAGAAAACAAACAGGAAATAAGATGTGTCGGGTAGACCATTTATTTACTTAAACTAAGTTCAGCTGTAGTAGTCATGCTTTTCTAAAAAGCACACAGAAACATCTTAAATTTTTTAGTTATATTGTTGCTCCTGGGAACCATTAGGAAGGTCTTTAAGCTTTCTGAGCATTCCAGCAGAGTAAGATAAAGTATATTAGGTCCTGGAGGTCATTATCAACTTGGCTTTGCTTACCGATAGAAAGAGGCAGTTATTTGAATAGATTCTTCTTTTCTTTCCAGAACCTTTCATTACTCGGAACCATATTGTTTTGTTGAAGCACTAAGTGATGAATAATTCTATGCATACTTTTCCATTTTATGGTATTTCCAGGAATTTTGGCTGCCTTCAACAAATGATTGAGTAGGCCTTCTCTATACTACTAAAATTGGCAGAGTTATATAATGTTAGTCTTTATCTTTTAGATCTGTGTATACAGTACTTCATGAACTAAAAGCATGTCACCTTATTCTCATAAAGGGGCAAATAGAAATTGTCAGAATGTGTTAAATTTTATAAGATAGAAACCTTAAAAGGAAAATTCATTTATAATTGAATCACTGTTTTTCAAAATATTGTCAGATACATTACAATTTTGTTTAGTTATTGGATAATGTTCAAACCTAGAGTTAATATACAGAATCAGTTATTCTAGGGTTTTGTTTTTGCTTATGTCTATCTTTTCATTTGATAATGAAGTATACAATGCTTCAATAAGAGAGAAGCTGTAATATTGCAACACATCATGTCAGAGTAGTCTTTTATTTCAGTAACAAAGTATGAAAAATAGGGCTAGTTTTTTAACTACAAAGGTAAGCTTGCAACTTATAAAAATGAATTTAAAAACTTTAACAAAAGACGTAGTTTCAGGTGTTGGGAGAAACAATTTTTCTTTCTTGATCACAAAGGTAGATTATTTGCGGCTATTCTTTCTTCACTATATTTATATTCATGATAGAAAAAATAATTTACATTTTGTTCTTTACAGATCTAGTGAGGATGTTGTGAAGTGAGAGGAGAGATTTTAATCAAGAATCTGACACTAGTTAATTATTGTAATACTCACATTCCCTACTTTTGGAAAATATGCCTTATTGTACTCTATATTAGTGTCTCAGAAACAATCTTTTTTCTTTGATGACCTGAAGATTTCAAGCTATTCAAGATATAAAATGCAGTTCTTCTTACAAATTGATAAGCTTTACTACTTTCATATACATTATTTTTATTTCTCAGTCCATGACTGTATACAAAATAAGACACTACCAAATTTATGTATACCTTTGAAATGAGAAAAATGAAAAGTCTAAGATTTTACAAAGAAAAAACAGTTACAGTCGATTTGTTCACATATTAAGAAATCAGTGCTATGTCATAGGGTAAGTACTCTTAGATAGTAAGCAGTGATAACAAACAAAACAAAACAAACATAAGCATTGTCTTTATAGAAATTGCAGACACTTAAGCAATGTGACAGTGTTGCAAAAACAGTTAATTAATTGATTTTATTCATTCGTTTGAACAGACAACCCTTTGAGTAAGCATTGTCTTTTACAAAGATGAAAAATGTAACATTCCCCACACCAAATCATTCAGTCCCTATTGAAAAAGACAGAGTTATAAACACATATTACAGTACAAAACAGTTTTATATAGGTTCCTTAAACAATCTCATTAATATTTCTTCTTGAAATCAGGCAACTTTCCACAGCCCAAGCATATACTGTCTAAATTCAAGCTTAAACCCTAAATAGATCACTTGCAGACAGAAGAAAGGTTGTTTCAGAGCCAGAGCTACAATGGGAATATGAAAGTAGGGAGTGGTGGGCTACGTAGGCCACATGACACACAGTTAGCAGGTGTGAAATGTACAACAGGAGGTAGGAATGACCCAGGACCAGATGCTTAAAGAACATGAGGGCCCTAAAAACAGGTTAAAATCCTCACTTATCTCAATTCATGATGTAGATAGTGTTTAAAAATAAAAAAAAATAAAACTGGATTTCATTTGAAATTTTACAAACATTTGTCCTATAACTGGTTATTTCTGTATTTCAGACATAGAACAAAGGCTGTATTGCATGTTTGTTTTCTAGGTCTATTTCAGCTGCTATAACAAAATTACATAATCTATGTAGCTTAGAAACAACATAAATATATCTTTTTAAAATATATTTTGGTAGATTAGGAAGTCCAAGACCAATGTACCAGCAAATTCAGTGTCAAGTGAGGACCCATTTCCTCAATGGAGAGCCATCTGTTTGCTATGGCCTCAGGGAACTAAAGGTACTAAATAGCTCTGCTGAAACTCATGACTTAATTATGTCTCAAAGGCCTCACATCTTAAACCACTGCTTCAAGTGGCAGAACTATAGTATATGGAGTTTTGAGTCACGTAGACATTCAGACTATATAACCAGTGATGAAGTGGAGTTATTTTTAAGAGAAATATTTTATAGGTCACTGTAGATAGGAAAAAAAATGATTTGGTGTGTAGTTTTTTTTTTTTTTGCGGCACCAGGGATTGAACTCACAACCTCGCGCCTGCCAGGACAGGCGCTTAAGGCACTGAGCCAAACTCCGGGTCCTGGTTTTTTTGAGGCAGGGTCGCACTATGTAGCTCAGGTCGGCCTTACGCTCACGTTGTAGCCCAAGCCGGCCTCGAACTCACAACGCTCCGCCTACCTCAGCCTTCCGAGTGCTGGGATTAGTTTCGATATTTTGTAAACTTACTTGCCCGCGTGTTTTGTAACAATATGAAAAGATTTTCTCATGAAGGCTGATGGATAAAAGGTAGCAACAAGTCACTTAAATATTTATGTAAAACAAAATTGCCTGGCATGCACTTATCAAAATAGTTGCATTATTCTCCATTCCTTATTGAGGATATAATATTTGAAACACAAAAATAGCACTTCAATGAAGAGAGGGATTTTAAGGATTATTACTATTGTTGTTGTTAAGATTATTAAGTTTTTATAACTATTTGGCACACTGTTCTATGTCCAAGACGAATTCGTGACATTTTCTAAAAGTAGCTTACCTTACTCTCTTAAAACAGTGGCTATTTCTGAGGACTAGGGCAAAATGGTTCCCTTCTGACGTGCAATCAGGATACCACACAGAAATTTCTGTATATAGGGGTAGCACAAAGCAAGACCCTGTTTCAACAAACAAACAAAAATGTTTATTATATACAAAGTTTATCTAAGACATGGTTGCATAAAATTGTAGTGACTGACTGTAGCTCTAGATATTCCCATGGGGCAGGAGGGTGAGAGTATAAGAAAATACAGAAGAGACAAAAACTGAGATCAGGTGGAGCCCTTACTCTTCTGATGAGAGAGAAGGAACTGTTCAACCAGGGTAGCACATTTATTTATATACTCCATACACTCCTGAAGAAGAATGTCAATTTCAAACCTGCTGCCTAGCAACTTGTTTGCCTGGCTTGCCTGGGGCCCTTGCCCTCTTGAAACTGGGAACAGTTTGTTTACCTGGCTTGTTTTGGGGGATGGTCCTACTTTAGCTCCACACGTGTGATCAAACTCCAGCTTCAACAGCTCCCTACATAAGATTAAATGAATAATGAGATATATATCATGATTTTCTATCCATAAATATTTTTATGAATAAAATTCACATTTTGTAGAAATCTCTACAAGGAAAAATACACAGTTATTAAACATAATAGAATGTTTCCTGTACACGTGCAAGGGTATGGCAGCGCATTGAGGGTAAAATAAGAATTAGGAAGAATATAATCTGGAATATTTAAGAGTATAAAGTTAATGATTGACTCAATTCTAAGCACCTCCAGGGGCTGCATGTGGAGTGGGGAGGGGAGGGAAGGGGGAAAGTGATACAGGAAGGGTGAGAGAGAGACAGAGTCAGAGACAGAGAGATTTGTTGATAAGCTTGATCAATAAGGGCTTCATACTCAACTGCTTTCTGCCTTATCTGGTTCTTCTGGAGAGACAGCAAGGATGCAAATACTAAAAAGCAAAAACAAAACCCCTTGATTTGGACTTTTGTTGCACCAAATGGTGGAATGTTACACAGTTTAAAGTGTTAGTTTGTGGGAAGACAGCTCTTTCTAAAGGGAAAATCGTAAGCCTGATTGTGAGAAATTAACTTTCTTTTTTCTGGGAAAATATCCAGAAGGGGAATAGCTGGATTGAATGGGACTTCCAATCCTAGTTTATTGGGGAATATCCATACTGATTTCCACAGTGACTGCACCAGTCTACACTCCCACCAGCAGTAGAGAAGTGTTCCTTTTTCCCCACAGCCCTGCCAGCATTCGTTATTGGTTGATTTTTTGATGGCAGCCATTCTTTCTGGCGTGAGGTGGAATCTCAATGTTGTTTTAATTTGCATTTCTCAAATGACTAGTGATGTTGAGCATTTCTTCATGTATTTATTTGCCATTTGTATTTCTTCATCTGAGAAGCGCATGTTCATCTCAGATGCCCATTTTTGGATTGGGTTTTTGAATTTGGGGAGTCTGATGTTTTCCAATTCTTTATGTGTTCTGGATATAAGTCCTTTATCTGAGAGACACTTGGCTAAAATTCTTTCCCATTCTGTGTGTTTTCTTTTCACTTTATTGGTGATTTCTTTTGAAGTGCAAAAACTTTTCAATAAGATGAGATCCCAGTTGTTGTTTCATAACATGTCCTGGTGATATATGTGCACTCATGTTTGTAGCAGTACCATTTGTAATAGCTAAATCTTGAAAACAACCAAAATGCCCATGAACTACTAGAATGGACGGAAAAGATGTGGTATTTTTTTACAATGGAATATTACTCAGCTATAAAAAAGGATGATCTTGAGGCTTTTATAGGTAAATGGAGGCAACTTGAGATTATAGTCATAAGTGAAATAAATCAGACTCATTTGTAAATATCATATCGTCTCTCTAGTGTAAAAAATAAATAATAAAAAACTGAAAGGGTAATGAGATCCAAAATGCACAATAGATACTGAAATAATGAAAGGGAAAGAAAGTGCTCAAAATTAAAGAACAAGTAGGATAGGGGAAAGGAGAAACATAAGGAAGGAAAAGATTGTACATATGTAGGTATACACATGTAACTGTATGTATGTATAAGTGTGCAAGATAGATAACTATACTACTAATTCTGTGTTAGTTCATCAAAAAGAATAGTTTGTGTTGTCACTGTTTGATTGTCTGATCATTTTTGATTCCTAGATCTTGTAAGTTGTACAACAACTTCTAAGATAACAATATGCAATATATTAACTAGTGTTGATTTAAAAAAACAAAAAGAAATTAACTCTTTGTGCATTGACCTTCCCCCTTTTACTTGCTGTCTCTAGGTAAGTGGCCTGGATGTAAATTTGAGGACAAAAGCCACAAGACAATAATTATGTAGGAGACAGAATAATAAGCATCTTTTTTTTCACAATTTTTTTTTCAGGACTGGGGATCGAACTCACGACCTTGCACCTGCCAGGCAGGCACTTATGCTACTGAGTTAAATCCTCGGCTTTTCACAATTTTTAATAACATGTGGAGGTTTTGTTGCCTTTTCCACCTACTTAACCCTTTGAACATCGTTACCTCTCATTATTATGATTGAACACACATATCACTCACTGGTGGTCAAAACCAGAATATTTTTTGACTTTGAATCTCAAAACTGTTCTCTGTCCCAATCTGAAAGCCTGATTGATTGTCCTTGAATATTCTGAATCCATAGGTAGAGCAAAATATATATGTTAATTTCAAAATGCAATTTCATTTCATGACTGGTGATTTAAAAATATAAATAGGTGCTGAATAAATTTTGCAAAATGTCTTTCATGAAGTATAAATTAATTCATACAACTTCCCTATAGCAGACTAATAAAGGCACTGTTTGTTTTGGATTTTGACAGATATGGATGCTAAAATATCTAGAACGCTTCAAAGTCAAGAAAATATATTCTTCAAATGTTTTCCTTATCCACTGCTTAAATATGTAGTTTTTATGAAAGCACTCAGTTAGCTTGCACAATATGTCTTAATTGCAATTTACCTATCTACTGTAGAGATTGTGTGCGTACGTTTATATCCACTCTACATAATGTAGAAAGTCTTCTTTTAAGAGTAGATACAAACCATTTCAGTAATCTAGTCCCTCACAAAGATTTTCTTAGCATACACTTTTTGCATGTATGGTTTCAACTTTTCATTGTTTTCTAAGTGCTTTGCATATAGATATTGTATGTTACATGTCTGAATAAGGTTGGCTGTAATACTTTTTGATCATTAAAGAATAAAAAGAATTGACTCATTTTAAAAACATTAATGGAACTAGTAAAGATACCTCAGACTCTTCTCTGATTTTCTTTTGTGAAAATTTTAAAAAAATGACCAAAGCAATCCAGCACTTTTATATAGTGTGTTTAGAACTGCTGCATATTAACTTTCACTACATAGTGTTTTACAGCTGTTTATTTTATTTGCGTAAGTATATTGCTAATGTTTTAAGAACAAGTCTCTAGTTCATGTCCTATATCCTCACAAGAAGTTCATAAATTTGTAAGTTCTGCTCATATTGAAATTATACTTATAATACACTGTACAAAATTGTGCACATTAACATTCATTTATCTGTTTAGCGGTGAAATATTGATGACACAGACATGCGTATAACCTGTCTTTATTGATCTTTCAGTGTTGTCAAGAGGCAGATATGGAGAAAGAAATTATACTACCAGGTAATTAGAGTTATGGGATGGCAACTCATGTACTATAGAACATTGAATGTTTGGGCCTATAGTGAATTGAGGGTTACAAAAGTCTTCTTGTGGGTGATGATTCCAAGTGAAAAGGTGAAAACCTAAGACAAAATGGAGGGTGGAATTATGGAGAACGGGATATCATGCAAGGAGGATATACCGTAACCCAAGTGTCAGAGACCGGAGAGAAGATGCCTCTCTTTAGAAAGTGAAAATAACCCAGCATGGTGGATAGTAGAATAGGAGTTTTGAAATAGGCTTGACAGTGATGAATAAAATCTGATCAGTTATCAGAGAAACAAAGTTTCCTTATGTGCTATTTTTTGTTCTTATTAATTTTTAGTCATCAGCTTATATTGATCTGATTCCTTTAAAGTACTCACTTAGCATTTTCTTATGAATCTATACTTTCTAATAAAGTGAATATTATTCTAATTTTATGCCATACTTGGGTAGCTAAATCATTACCAATTCTAGAAGCTCTGATTCTGGCCTTCAGTTCCACATTAAGGATTCCTGTATAACAGAGTCTGGTTTCCACAAACTTAAGCTATTGATTTGATACCTGTTCTCACCATGCCTCTAGATAGATGAATAGAAGCAATATTGTCTTTCTCCAAGGGATGGAGGAAAGTGATCTTGATACCCACTACTAGTTTTTACTAACTTTGTCTCACTCTGTTGACATTGGTAGGAAAACAGAATTAGATCCTTAATAAAGTCTCACTTCTGCTACTTGAAAGCTATATAAACAATGTCAAGATATTTAATTTCTGTAAACTTCTTTATTTCATTTCTAACAACGCCATAAAATTAGACACCATAAATTTTGCTTTGTCATCAGGAATAAAAAAAGTAAGTACATATGGAAATATATTTGAACAGTATCTGACAAGAGGAAGAAGTTTAATATAATTTGTTAAAATTTTCTTCAATCTTAGTTTTTTCTTCTTTATAATAAAGTAGTACTCTCATGTGTCTATTTTAAGGATTGATAGGTACTAAAATAGTGAAAACAAACTGCACTATATCTGATACATGGGAGATACTCAACCAACATGAATCCATCTCTCTTTTTATGCTTTGAGTGTTAAGGGAGGTGGTTTCTTACACACTCACATATCTGAAAACGGGATGTGGTATATACAGATGAACAGAAGAAATTGTGAAAATTCTGCCATAGGATTTATGGGAGTGAATACTGACTGATGGTACTATTAATGGTGTTAACTGTAATTGCAGATATAGTTATAATTCTTCACTTGTCCAAGCTATTGAGTGAAAAAAAAAAAGCTATGATGCTTAAATCAAATGCCAGTCCTATAAACCACAGGAATCATCTTTTGTGCAAATAAAAAACTCACCTGTGCTAACCAATGCATTATAAAATACATTCAAATATGTAGAATGCAATATTTGTTGAATATAAAACACACTGAAAGTATGCTTATTAATATTGTATCTAAAATATTGATGACATTACCTCCATCCTCATTTCAATTTAAATTGGGAAGAAATGTCAGTTTTCTTCTAATAGCAAATCCCCAAGCTTTTTAACCTCATCCCATGGCAACACAGAAGAAATGTAGGAGACTTGCCAAAAAACAAAGGTGAAATAATTCTCCATGATTTTAACAGATACCATTGTTCATGCAATTTGAATTATATTAAAAAGACAGCATTACCAGATAAAATATTGCCATGGATGTACATTCAAAAATGGTTCCTGAACTTAGTGGATGTTTTCTGATATTGAAAATCACAAAGCAATTTGAAGTCACTTTAATTTCAATTTGTAGTCATTTTTCAGTAAATACATAGTAAAGAAGGTGATTGAGTGAGTTTTGAGACACATTCATAGATCATCTGATCTATGGCCTCTAGCTGAATGCATTGTAATTTACAAGTCCTAGACTGTCATCAGAAATTGAAAGCAATAATGGTAGATAGGCTGTATTCTATCCTTTCAACGTAAAAGATCTATTGGTTAATATTGGCCACTGAAAGAGAAGAAATAATTGTTCTCTTAATGCTACTGACAGAGCAATTATTGGATTTGAGGATGAGTTAAAAAGCCCTTTTCTTAAGTAATTTTTCAGATCCCAGCTCCAGTTTAAATGTTTTCAGCCCAAATAGTTTGGTTGATACTTCAGAAACTCTTACTTTTTTACAGTTTTATCTTCTTAATTCTTCATCTTTGTTTTAAAAACCATCTCTCTGAGTGAATGCAGGAGGCTTTAGATTACTGCTCTATCACAGAACAAATATTTCAGTGTATTGTTGGCTAGAAATTCAGATAAGGCACATAGTTTAGCAGTATGAATATTGCTCCACATATGCATCCTAAAGAAATCATGAACCTACTATTACAAAGGCCAACAGACACAGTGTAGCTTGTTAAACTTGTGAAATATGGAGACACATTCATGCAGATGAGGAAACTTGTTTGGCAGACAAAGTGGAGGTGGAGCTATTCCATCTGAGTTTTAAAAAGTAGCCAAAATTTACATTTCATCAGGTTTTGTTTTTAAGTTGAACTAACACCTGGTTGCAATTTCTTTCCAAGCTGGATTTCTCTTACCTACTTTGTATCAGTTCTAATTTGCCATTTTTTAAATCATGCATTTAAAAAATAATTACATAATTAAAAAAAAGAAATGCTACAGTTAATTTCTACACACTAGAGGGCACTAAAACATCCTAAAATGCAATTTACTCAATAGTTTGCTCTAGATGACTTTTCAGTGAATATTTATAATACAATTTAAAACCTTTAAAAGAAACCCTGGAAGAATAATTATCTTAATATAACACTGTAAATATTATCTTTGAAAAAATACGACCAAATTATTATTTTTAAAGTGATAACTTCAATTTCCCTAGGAAACAATACATCTCTGAATGTAAGGGTCTTAGGAAATCTCTCATTATCTCTCAGGATGTAGAAATCTCTTATTATAACTAATCTCTTTTCCGAAGTTGTAATTGTCAAACTGATTTCAATAGGCCTTTCAATGACCCTTAGTTTTCTAACTATGTTGATATAATCTCATCAAAATACTGTACTACAGTGATGATGAACCTTTTAGAGCAGTCAATGATACAAACAGCCCACTGCAAAATGTGCCCCTTAGGTTCGGTACCATTGCTGTAAGTGTCATAAATACCGAGAGTCATCAGGACTGAGAAATAACCAGCTGTGCTAGTCTGGGTGGTTGGGGTTCATACTCCACAAATTCATGTTTTTCTTTGATAGCCTTGCAAACCTACTTCAAAGCATAAGGATTTTTCAAAATGCCAATAACATGTTTTGAATAAATAATTGTATTTCCTCTTATTTCTTTTTGCTGTCTTTTCCTCTTTTTTAATTTATTATACTTTTTCCTCTCAGAACTTCTATATTCATTCTTAAATACCTTATGAGTCATAGACAAACATAAAAAACTTATTTTTTGTTTGCCTTCTTTTTATGTGCATCAACTAATAATCAGGAAAGGCACATAGAATATTGTGTGCTATACTTTGGAGACAATTGTCAACTCTGTCTAGTTTTAGGAGCCCTTAGTTTTAATGTCTATCTTGTTGGAAATGTGCACAGAAAAGTGTTCAAAGACCAGAACTTTAAATAGATATAAAAGTCACCAAGCAGAAAGAAGACCGAAATGTTAGAAATGCAACAACATGAAAACATTAATTTTATAGTTTATCATTTTGAATAAATAGAACAATACTTCATTTTGAGAAATGGGACTAGAAGTGATTTTTCTTAACCAGGGATAGTATTCCAGGAATTTAGATTGAAAGATGCTCACAATGGTATGCACATTTGACTACATGAGTTTTTACCAATGACACAGAAGAAAATACATCGTTTAATACACACATTCATGTACATTGTTGTGAGTCATGAAACAGAACTTTTCCTATACATTGTCTTTAGTGCATTTGACACATTTTAGTGGTTATTAGCGCCATTCTTAAAGTTGTAACTACTCCATGGTAGAAAATAACATTAAAAAGATATTTAACACTTTGAAGATGTAACAAAAGTAGTTGGTAATCACAGAAGTACATTTCAAAACAATACACAGTTTATCGGATGAAATCAAATGGCAGATTTGACATCTGAGAGGCAGAAGTTCTGACTTCAAATGATACAAATGTCTTCACGGTAATGGCATATTCAGGTTGATTTAAATTTGTTAATTTGAAAAACATTTGTTTTCTTTCAGCTTTTATCCCCACATTGTAAGTTAGTTATATTCTTAAGCATCTAAGACAGCGTTTTGTGGAATTTTAGAGTTTGTTCTTGGGTGGTAGTCTGTCATTCTGTGTTTTTTAGTGGTGGTATGAGTTTCAGCAAGTTAATTAACCTCCGTGTGGCCTAATTTCCTCACCTGTAAAGTGTAAATACTGTAGTAGAATTGATACTTTGCGGATGAAAAGAAATTATTCATCTGAGGAGTTCTGATCAGTACTTGAACAATAATACGTGCCTATTAAATATAACGTTAGTAGGTCGTTTGAAATTTACAAAATGTTATTTATGATGTTTAGAGAAACATCAATGGGTAGTTTTCAAATTTGTATGCCTCTTCCAACTAAAATCCCAATTAGATATCAGGTAATTGAAGCAGCAAATTAAGATCCTATGTACTACTTGGTTGCTTGCTTACATATTTGATTAGAAATACATTCCAAAAGTGTTTTAAGGCATTTAATTGTTTAATCATTAGTTATATTATTTCTTAAAATCCTGTTTGCATTCTGAATTTGAGGAGTTAATCATTTGATTGAAGACAAAAGAAATGTAAAGTTCAGCCCAAACTAGCAGGATTGAAGAATAATACTCAAATTGTCCAATCTCTGTAACTTATTTTTGGCCCCTATTGTATGTATTACTAGACCCAAATTACCTTGAGTTGAAATGATGTGCTTGCATAGCCCTTTATGTAGGTGACCTATGATCCTTACATAAAACTATAACTAGTGCTTAAGGTGAATTTTTCTTTTTACATTGAGTTACAGTATTTTGTGTATTTCTATTAATGATGATTTTAAATTCCATACTTATTTTATATCTATGTCTGAGTTTCATTCAAATAAAAAAGTTAATGTTAATTTATCTTAACATAGAAGTAGGCTAGTTCCATAGAAAACATAGACGAAAACCATCTATAGGAGGTCACAACATACACAAGGAGAAAGATTTACATGCAAATCATTTCAATTCAAGGCATCAGGCATTAAATGTTATACATAATAGATGCCAAAAATGAGCTATGGAGCTTGGAAGTTATAAGAAGTATTATTAGAGGCCTGTGATACTGAAATGACCATTACATATTGGGGGGGGTCCTCTTCCTGTCAAATGAATTAACTTAATATAAAGTAAAGAAATTGAAAAATGTAGGCTAGACTTCTGGGTATTAAGCAGTCTTAAATACGTTATAGTATATGTTAATCCAGTAATTGATTACAATATTGTGAGGTAAATAGTCTCATTATTTCAGTTTTATATGTAAGAAAATTGAGGCATTTTGAATTGCTTCTAGTGTTTCAGATTTACTGATGTTTATGACCCTGAAAGGAAAAAAAGAGAGCCATGTAAGTTAGAATGAGAAATACATTTTGAAGAGATACAAACAAAAGATCATGTTAAACAAGATAAGAATATAATTTTGTGAACCATTCCCCTCAATTTTCTATCCTCATGCCCATTCTTTATATTTTAATTCATGATTCCAAAATATGAAAATTCCAATTGCTCGAGTGACCCTATTAACTTTTAATTCCGAATGTTGAAACTGATGTTTCCTTTGCCTCCACAGACCCCAAACAATTCATTCTCATCATGCTAGGTTCAAGTTAGATGTCAAATTCTTTAGGATGCTTCTCAAAATCTTCACCAGTACCCTCCAACCTGTATTTGCGATCAGGCCCCGAGCTAGGAGAGGACTCATGAATACCTTTTCAGGGAGACTATTCTATTTTTACATAACTTAACATGGTAATTGTGACCTTCCATGGATTTAAAATTTCCTGAAGATAGAGATCTGGACCAATTAATCCATATGGTTGCCCCAAGTGAATATAGTTGTCTGAACACTAGGTGGGGCATGGATAAATATTCTTGAAGTTTTTAAATTTTCTGTATCTTACAATAAAAGTACTTTTGAGATGATCAGTAATATATACAAACCTAAATATATTTAGAAGGATAATCTTCAGAAGGCGTGAAAAAAAATGAAAAAAACAGTTGATAGAAAATACAAAGGAAAGAATAAATGCATTGTATTAAAACAGAATTATTTAAAATCATACATTTAGGGGGTTGGGGATATGGCTTAGCAGCATAAGAGCCTGCCTGGTAAGCATAAGGTACTGAGTTAGATTCCACATACAAAAAACAAAATTAAAAACTGAAACAAAAACAAAAACAAAACAATATACATATGGGGAAGAGTGTATATTTCTTAGTTGCTAAGCGTTGTATGGAAATTTTATGCCTTGCATAAGTAACCAGAATACAGTCATCTTTATTTTGGTTATTGGATTTGATTTTCCTTCTGAGAATTATGTTTGTTTTCTTAAACCATGTGCTCCATAGCCCAGGCCTGATAGTCACACACAATGATTTCTTCGACAATACACACATGTAAAAGCTCAAAGACAGTCTACTGTGGGAGCTTCCCTAGAATTGTTGGGTGATGTCTCCGTTTCTTTTTATACTAACCAAAATGATTGAATACAAACCCGAGTTTGTCTCTCTAACAATAAGCATCATTTTTAGGCACAGTTGACCTGACAATATTTCCCCAAACAAGTTAAAGCAGAATCAAAGAACATACAGAATTGATGGTCTCTGAAACTGTTTCATTTCTGGACCAAGCAATACCTAAAATCATGAACCCTCTCTTGACTTAATAAACTTCATTTTAAAATATTTGTCTAAGGTGAGGGTTAGGTGAGGATAGAAACATGTCAATTGATTCTCTGAAATGAGAAGAAAGAAAAAAACTATAAATGTCATTACAAATCAATGTTTTGGGATTCATGAATCACTTATAACTTGCAATATTATTTCTAAAGTGATACAGTATAATTTGATGTACTACCTACTATAATCTGTGAAAATATATTTTATTTTAAAATATATACTAACGATTTCATATAATTTTTTGTATTATAAAGATGATATGCCCAGATATTGACAATTGATTTCTGTCATTATTATACCTAGTTATAGTTTTGTCAATTAAATTTTATTTTTGCTTCAACACAAATTCAGAGTCTTATTTATGCATCAACTTATTATACTGTACCAATTGAGCTCAATTATATATTGTAGTATATAGCTCTATTTTTTTTTTTTTTTGGTAAAATATGAAACAGTTGACATCAGTTAACACATTGAATGCTATTATTACTTTGGGTTTCTCAATTGGAATGATACTTTACCTACATAAAAAACAAAATATATATGGATTCACTTTAATCTCATTATTAGAAAGAAGTATAATTTTAAGTGATATATAATTTGTTTCTTAAATAGGTGAATTATTTTTAATTTAAAATTCTCTTCAAATTTTACTACAAACAAAAGAAATAGACATGTCTTTTAATCAAATAAATTAATAGCAAATCTTTCCTATTCTCCACTCAGGTGAATTGTACAAAACCATCCACTGGTTTCTCCCAAATTATCAAGGAATAATGTTATTCATGACTTGATTAGGTAAATAATACACAGAAACCACATATTCAAAAACTAAGACTCAAATATGAAGAATATTTCTTGTGAATTTTCAAAAGGAATTTTAGGGTTTAATGTAGTTCAGCATAATTGCAATTGAGAAGTTATTTTTACTATATTATATGTTTAAAAATAAACTTTATTACTAGATTTGAAATCAGCATAAAAGATATATGACATGTAAAGTGTAAAGAAAAATACGTATCATAAAGGATAATAGTATCACTGATACTTATGAATTAGATACATAGCCTAAGAACTAGACATATGATAGTAAGTGAATCTACTAGCCAGCTCCTTTCTTGATTCTTCCTCCAGTCTCTCCCAAAATTCAATGTACTTTTCTAAATTAATTTTGCATATGGAAGCAGTAAAATTTATAATTTTGATTATACTTATTAGAACAAACTACTATGGGGTGGACAGAAAAGTCAGAACACAGTGAATTTATATTTAATAATATAATTACGTACTATATATTTAATGATAAATATTATATTAAAACATATGTATATTTATATATGCATTTCTTTGTTTTACCAGAAAACTGTAGGTAATAGATCCAGACATATTTCTTTGGATATTGTATCCAACTCTAAGTTTCATTATAGCAAATTAATAAAACAATTATTTTTACCATTACCTTGGGAGATTTCACATAAAACAAAATTTGAAACACTGGAAAATGTATCACTTTTATAATTTATGTTGCTTAATCATGTTCTTTGGCATATTTAACATGTCATTGCTTGTTTAGTGCAAATAATATGTTCCTCAAAATGTTATAAATGTCTAAAGATTTAAAGTGGCTGAATTTAAATTTAGCCTTAGATTTTTATTCTAACAATGTCTTCTGTTTTTTCCTGCTAAAGTAACTTGTAGGAACCATTTTGATTTGACTGTGAAAATCTCAAACATCCATGGATCTAAAAAGAAATCTGCAAAATTTATAAAAACTTGAAAATAAAATGGAGTCTTTTAAGCTCTGATCTTCATCTTGGGATTATTCATGTCACCTTCAAGAAATTTATGAAAGGTCCTATAGCCTTCGCAGCATGCCTTTATCATTTTCCAGTTACACGGATTGCGGAAAATATGCTGATTACTCCCAAGTCATTAAGGAACAATGTTATTCAATTACATAATAACATCATTCATTCAGTCAACAAATGTTTTATTCAAAAATATTTAGTGAGACCATACTTTATATCTGGCTGTATTCCAGGCTCTGACAATCTAGCAGTGAACAAGACAAATATTTTTCCCAATGGAGCATGTACTCTAGTATATTTTCTTGGATCAGAAAAACAACCTGAGTATTTTTCAATATTCAGTATGAAAACACTAAAATAATTTCAAAATAAAAAATAGATCTAACATTTCATATGAATTATTGTTATTTTGTATCCAATGTCTAAATTAATGTCTATATTATTCTAAAAATTGCTTTTGGAAACACTGAGTCATTTAACATATTTGAGAGTGCCATGGCTGAAAGGATATTCAAGAAACATGTTTATAACAGAAAATTTCCAATTCAATTTTTGTGAATTATTACAAATGCAACTCTCAATACACAGATATCTTAAAGCCAATTTAAGAGTTTGAGCAGAAAATTATAGTAATGTACTGAAATATTACTATCACAATTTAATTTCATAGCTCTCAGGAGAGAATTATTCTTTCTAGAATTGAAATTAAAGAAAATTTAATTCCTACACATATTTAAAGGATTCATAATTATATTTCATAGAGCTAAATGGAAGACAAATAACTTTTAATACCAACTTGGACTTCATATTCTTGTTTTTTCAATTTTTATGAATTACTCATGCAAATGCAAGGTATTACAAAGTTATGATGGATTCAACTTCCTATTACACAAACAGTTGTCCAAATAGAAAGATTCTTACTACGTTGTTAGACAACTGTTTATATCATATAAAATCAAATAACTATAACTCTACACAATACAATAATTGTTGATTGTATTTCAAAAATATTGATTAAGATACTGGAAACAGAAAGCAGTAAATGATCGAAAATATACATCATGACCAAGTAGGATTCATTTCGGGTATACATGGATGTTTCAATATATGCAAATCAATAAATGTAATATACTACACAAAATGTAGCAAGGACAAAATTTATATGATCTTGTCAATAGATGGAGAAAATAATTTGACAGATTCCAACATACATTTTTAAAAAAATCCTTACAAAATAGAAATACAAGAGCTTTATCTCAGTCTGAAGAAAACTGTCTATAACAATCTAATGTTCAGCATCATAGTACATAGAGAGAAACTGAAAGCTTTCCTCTAACGTCAGCAACAAGACAAGAATGTCTGCTGTGCCACTCCTGTTTAGTACAGTTCTTGCACATTAGCTATAGCAATCAGACAAAAGAGAGAAAAAATAAGAGAGATGGATAAAAAAGGGAGAAGTCAAACTATCTTTATTTGCAGATGAAATCATCGTCTATACAGAAGACCCAAAAAGCTCCACTAAATGATTCCTAAAACTGACCTATTTTGGTACCATAGCAGGATACAAAATCAGCACTCAAGTATTAATAACATTCCTATATGCTAATAACAAAGTCACTGAAAGAGAAATTAGGGAAACACCTTTCACAATAGCATCAGGAAAAATAAAATGCTTAGGAATTAATCCAACCAAAGAAGTTAAAGACCTCTACAATGAAAATTATAGTGTTTTGAAAAAGGATATCAAAGGGGATAACAAAAAATGGAAATTCCCTATTCCTAGATAGGCAGAACAAACATAATAAAAATGGTCCTAATTCCAAAACTGTTGTCCAGATTTAACACAATCCCAATCAAAATATCAAAAGAGTTCCTTACAGAACTAGAGAAAATAATCCTAAAATTTATATGGAACCAGAAGTTACCCAGAATAGCAAAAGCAATTCTATGCACAAGGACCGGGTAGAAGGCATCACAATCCCAGAATTTAAGTTATACTACAAAGCTACAGCTGGAAAAACACCATGCTATTGGAAAACAAACAAACAACAAAAAATAGACTTATGAATCAATAGAACAAAATAGAAGATACAGAAACAACTCCAGGCACATTCAGCTTTGTTATCTCTGACAAAGGGGTCAAATCCCTTTGCTGGAGAAAGATGGTCTATTTAACAAACAGTGCTGGGGAAAACTGGTTATCCACATGCCGAAGGTTGAATTTAGACCCGTATCTCTCACCATACACTAAACTAACATCAAAATGGATCAAACATCTAAACATTAGCAGAGAAACACTTAAACTGCTAGAAGGCAAAATAGGTAAAGCACTTGAAAAACAGTTGTAGATAGACTTTTTAAATAGAATGCTGATTGCACAAGAAATAATACCAAGACTCAACAAATGGAATCACATCAATTTAAAAGGTTTCTACATGGCAAAGGAAACCAGCAAGAATAAAAAGACACCACGGAATGGGAAAAACTTTACCAGCTACTCTTTGAATGAAAGACTAATACCTATAATGAATAAAGAACACCTAAAATTGATCCCCCAAAATAAAAGGCAAAATCAATAAATGGGTATCTGAAATGAACAGACACTTTTCAGATGAAGGAGTGCAAATGGCCCATGAATACATGAAAACATGTTCAATGTTGCTGGTCCTTCAAAAAATGCCAATGAAAACAACACTGAACTATCATTTTTCTCTATAAAGAATGGTTATCCTTATGAAATCAACTTGTAAAACACTAGTGAAACTGCAAGGGAAAAGAGAACTCTTCGTTGTTTTTGTGGAAGTTTAAACAGGTAAAACCACTATGGAAGTCAGTATTGAGTTTCCTAAGAAATAGAAATTCTAGCCGGGCGTGGTGGTGCACGTCTTTAATCCCAGCACTCAGGAGACTGAGGCAGGAGGATCTTTGTGAATTAGAGACCAGCCTGGGCTACAAAGTGAGTTCAAGGCCAGCCTGAACTGCATATTGAGACCCTATATCAAAAAATAGGGTCGGGAATTTAGCTCAGTGGCTTAAGCACTTGCCTGGCAGGAGCGAGGTTGTGAGTTTGAACCAGGGTACAAAAAATAAATAAATAAATTAATAAAATAAAATAAAATAAGAATTCTATTTAACCCAGGTATTTTCCTTCTGAGTACTGTGTCAAGAGTTAAAGGCACCATTCCCAGCTTGGGCTACAACAACTAGCACAAGGCCGGCCTGAGCTACACAGTGCAACCCTGCCTCAAAAAACTAGGGGTGGGAGTTTGACTCAGTGGCTTAAGTGCCTGCCTGGCAGGTGCAAGGTTGTAAGTTCGATCCCCGGTGCCACCAAAAAAAATAATAAACAAATAAAATAAATAAATAAATAAAGTCACCATACCACAGTGATGTATACATACCTATATATACAGCAGCACAATTCATTATAGCTAAATTATGGAAGTAGCTTAAATGTACATGAAAAGATGAATGAATAAAGAAAATGTGGTATGTATACACAATTGAGTACTACTCTGCCCCAAGGACAGATAAATTTTGGTCATTTGTAGTAAAATGCATGCATCTTGAGACCTTAATGTTAAGTGAAGTAAATCAGACACACAATCTTGAATATAGCATGGTTTATCTTATATGAGAAGCTTATATATAACAAAGCACAATATAAAAGACAGATGACAAGAAAAAAGAAAAAAATATTTTAATCCAGTTTGGGCAATATATCAAAAGTGTACCTTGATTTAGTAAAATTGTCTTATATGTTTATTGGATGATTAGTGTGTTTGCTAATCTGTAACTTTATAGGAACTTACAGATAAATAAATGAATATGATGCTGGCCAAATAAAAGGTGGGATTTGGAAGAGAAGGGAGGAATAAAAAGAATTGAGATGTGTTATGTACATGTACGAATTCCACACAATGAGTGTAATTACTATGTACTGCAAGTATGTACTAATAAAAATTTAAGAATAGGTTATTAATGTCTAATTTGTTAAATTTAACTCATTTTCTCTCAGAAAAGATAAATATGTTCAACCTGATGGAAGTGGAAGAAGACATTTTTTGTTTGAAAATTAGTATGCATAATTGTTTCGTAGTTCAGAAATGCAAAGAAGATAAATACATTACTTAACAGATATATCATAATTCTTTCATATAAGTGGTTTAGTTAGATAACAGGAAAAATAGCTCATGAAAATGTGAAAAAATCATAGACTTATAGACAGTCTTTAACTGCTCCTTACATCTACACTGTTTTCTGTCTAACTTTGTTGTCGTAGTAACCAAAAGCCTGCTTATGAATGAATGATAAACATGTTGTAGTATTCCTCTGGAGCCATGCCAGAATTCCTTTGTGTAAGATTAATGTGGCCTTATGTATTAATAAAAGAAAATGAGTTAAAATATTTTCAAGATTACCTTACATTTTTTTGAGAGTTTAGAGTAAGCAATTAGTTAATTGTTATAGTTATAAAATAGATATTTTATGTTTTGAATTCTGAGTGTATGAATCCCATTATAAGCTTCCTTTTCATAAAAGATCTCAAAATTTATACTTGGTACTTGGTAGTGACTCATTAACAAAGGGTGAAATAAATTAGTGATAGTAGAAAAAATAAATAAAAGTCTTTGATTACTAAAAAAAGATTTTCTATGACCACAATGTCTGTTTTTGAATGAAACAAATGATTTCAATTAAACCCAGAACAATTTATCCTTTATTTTTTTTACTTATTTTAAAATTCACTAACATACTTTCCCATCTAGACATAATTAAATGTTAGTAAGTGCAAGTAGGCCTTAGACTACTTATTTAAAGGGGAAACCTAGTTCTTCAATTCTTTTTAGGTTTTCTTCGTAAGTGAAGCTGAAGTAAACTAAACTAAATTGAACTTGTAACATTTCATTCATATATCAAGAAGTAAAAGCATAATCCAGAGACACACAGATATTAGACTGAAAGAGTATAAAATGCCATTGGAATACGTGGCAGTGATTATGGAAGCTTCATATCTACCCTTAATTTTGGACCTTGATTTATCATTGTCATATTAACTACGTAATTGTAAACTATATTCTTAAGATATTTCAACAAGACATTCACAACCCAGCAGCTTAACTTGTAATAATCTTCAAGTTTAGCTAAAAAAATCTTCTTTTGGTAAATTAATATCTCTTTCATGTTATTTTCTTTAAAGAATTCTTGCAAATACAGCTGGTGTTAGTTTTGTAGTGAAAGTAGTTGATGATAAAAATGCATTCATTCAGATTGGGCAGTTGAAACCATTCTGTCATTTTTACCTCCCTTCTTTTTCATGTATTTTATTCACGAACTTTTGACTATGTGCTATCATTTTTCTCTTCTTTAAAAATAGCTGTTCCACATGCATTTGTTTTCCAGTACTTTCAAGGTATTTGCCGATTTCTGCATCTCTTTGTGATTCCCCTTTGCACATGGCTTGTTTTCCCTATTCAACTGTGCTAAATTTTCATGCTTCACTCTGTTGCCTTAAGCTTAATTTCAACTAATTTAAAAACCATGTGATTCTTTTTTCTTTATAGGTTGCAAAAAAAAAAAAAAAGGAAACCTACTAGCAATGCTAATACTTAGGACCTAGAGAAAACAATTATTTTTAATGATCATTTCAAATTATTAATTAAATTAAATAATTCTACTTCAGTATCTTATATTACCTATAGTTGTGTTTCATAGGGCACTTAATCTATAATGATTGTGACATTAGATATAATTTATTATTTGCTTACTCACTTTTGGACATACTCAAAATTAACTGTCTTATAATAAAAGTAAACTTCTGGAATTATTCACATGTTTGGAATGTGATACATAAGGCTTATAAAGAATGACTTCCCAAATTTATAAGCAGTTAAGTAGTAGAACCAATGTGTTACCAAGGTGTGGTTGACACTAAAATCTATGCTTTATCTATACATTTTATCATTGTGCCTACAGCACTCTTTCTCCCCTCAAAACCTATGTATTTAGGATTTTTCAATTAAATTCATTCTATTAGATATAAACCAGTCAGTCTTCATTTTTATAGCACTTATTTTATCATATTATAACCATCTCAAATTTAAAATGATTAAGAGTATGTGTGTTATTGGAAGCTGTCAACATTTACTTAAAAAAAAAAAGGCCAAGGGAATGTTGTAAAATGATGCTAAATTAAGGAAGGAGGAAAGTCCTGCATGTTGTCAAGATGCATAAGGATGTAGAAGAATGTCTTTGAAGTTTAACTTAAAAACATACACAATAAATATAGTGTCATTCCAATAGCCAATGTTTAGTTTTTCAATTAATGATTTCCATACTAGAGCAGACCCACAGCAATTGCTTGACTTGCTTTAATAAAATTGTACCAGAAACAAAAAAATGGATGCTCCAATCTTTGTTCCATCATGGACAACATCATAAGAGAATCATTTGATCTTGTTAGAGCCTCAGGGCCTCAGTTACAGCGTTTGTATTTAACAGTCACAACCTGGCAGTTCATTCAAATTGACTTGGTAACAGGAAGTGATCTCTGCCATGGACAATGGCTAGGAACTACTTAAATGCATGAGCTATATTCATGTTAAGAAAGTCTTAGTCTTTCTAATGAGGTACATATTAAAATATAATGTCATAAGTGCAATGACAGTCCTATGTCCGAGGTATAGACCTTAAAGTATTTGATTCTGTCCATTAGGCAATCTGAATAATTTCCAGAAAATAAGTGATGTGCTTGATGGACTGCAGATTTTCCACAAAAGCTATCTTCTTTTTCCCAAGATTGTATTCTCTCGAACACAACCTGTTAGAAGTCCCAGACTCCCCAGTTAGCATCAGTGATTTGTTCAGGTTCTTTGATTGTTCGAAGAAAAACTACAGCCTTGAATTTCATCGTATTTTCCTTTCCCCGTGGATGGAAAATCAATGATTTGTAGCATAGCTTGAACCATGCCAAAGAGTGCAATGAAGAATAAATGGTGGAGCAAATGAAGGAAGGAGGCAGAGTCCCTGAATGACCTCATGAAACACAGCTGCTTGGATAGCCAAAGCCAACTAGGCTGTCTCAGGAGAAAGGAATGCACACATTTGTGTCCCTTTGTTATAATTATCCTAGATTAACATTCATTTTAAGTAAGGTATCATTTGAACTGGGGCTAGTTCTACCAGACAGCAACGAATGAGGAGCAAAGAAGTAGGAACTGAGGTTAAGAAGGTAATGAGAAATCAGACTTTTAAGAGGATTTAATTTATCAACATTATTATGAAGAGAAACCAGATCAATGGTGAAAAACAAGTTTGACTCTGAAAGAAAAGGACTCTTTGTTATAATTTCTTCAAATGGCACAAAGACGAAAATGTTTACTAGAAAGGTCAAGTGATAGCTCAGATACTTACAGGATGACATTAGTAATTATTGGAAGTGATCCAGATAGATCAGTACACTTACTCTCATTATTTCTGAAGGAAAACATCAATATTTTAGGCTGATATGCTCTGGGTGAAATTATGCTTCCTAGCAAGTATCTTTCGCTGAAGTGAAAGGAATTAGCCACCCATGAATAATGTAGTAATCAGTATATTCTTTGCTCACACTACTAAGCCCACTATTATTCAGAATTTGTGACATTTGGGTCCAAAATCATGTATGGTTTTTTGGTAGATGGAGATAACAACTTTAAATAGTGACAATTTACACATGGTGACAATTTACACAACTTCATGATTGAGAATAGAGTTCAAAATTTTTTTCTTGTGCCACCTTCTGTACCATCAATTTCTTTATTGTCTTCTACAAATAAAAATTATAATAAAAATGAAAAAGACCATGAATATGCTTAATATACAGACATATGGAGAACTCCAAGTTATTCTTTCCTTTTTTTTAAAACAACTTAAAGTTTTGAAAGTATATAAACATGTTTTTGTTCTTCATATCAGTCTCCCAATTTTTCTCCCCCTCTCTATAGCAAGTGTAAATGCTGATTTCTCTAGTAAGATCAATAATCATGCAGTTTGCTTAGTCCTAAGGATTTGTCAAGATCTAGGTTTTTGGTGTTAATTCCAGGAAAGTTCTGTGGAAAAGCAGGGAATTAGTTATCTATTTTAAGGTTGGAGTAAGAAAAAAGTAGACTATACAATAGATGTACAACCCTTAGCATTCTTAGCATTGTGTCATGAAAGTTAAATCTCTGATGATCACGTTTCTCCTGTACTAGTTGCCTTCCTCTGTTGTTGAGGCAGAATACATAATTAACAGCATAATTAACAACGCTGGCTTCCTAATTCAAGGCAGTCCCATTGTATCACTTCAAAATTTCATCAGATATTTGTATAAGAAGCAAGAGTAAATTTATGAATTACCTTTATAATCAACTAACACAAATTTAATTGGAATATTTCTTAGAATTTTTATGCTTTTCAGTTGTAAAGATTTAAAGAACATGTTTAACAATTAAAACTTAGTTATAGATACTGGGTAAATATGAAAGTAACAAAATGGTAAATTAAAAAATTCTTAAATTTTCATCCTATTAAAAATAATGATCTTTTTTTCTTCCTCTCTAAAGCCCCTTTGGTCTTATATATTCATATGACAATACTTTCTGTTGTTTTTTATTTTAAAGAGAAAAAGAAAATCATAAAAACTGATGACAATACTTTTTATCTTTTTCTAATAAGCATCTGTAAATGCTTAGTGGGTAACAGTACTACACGTACAGTTGTAAAGTGTTCTGTGACAAGATTATCATCATTTCCATTCACAAATTAGGAAGTAGTGCACAGAGAGGTTACATTACTTGCTCAAACTCAGACAGATTTTTAAGTCTGGTAGTCAAACCAATGCAGGTTGCGTTCATAAGTACTCTTGCTTGGCAATCTCCAATCTTTTACAAGAGTTGCTGGTTTCACAGGAGACAATTTTTCCTCATGTTAGGGTGGGGATTGGGTAGATGGTAGATGGTTTTAGGATGATTCAAATGAGCAGTGCCACCTAGATTCCTCACATACCAGTCATGGTAGGATCACAGTGGAGTGTGTGTGCTTCTATGAATCTAGTGGCCAGGCAGACCTCACAGGGCATACAGCTTGCATGGGTGGGAATGTCAGGGATGGGGCTATAAATAGCTTCCATCCCTTGCTCTGGGGTTGCTTCCTGCAGGTTCCCAGGTTCCTAACTGACTGTGGGCCTTGTTTGATGATCGTCACTCTAAATCACTGCAATATGCAGCCCCTTACCTAAGTGGATATAATGATGTATGCTCTATGGTCCTAAAGAAGAGCAAGAACCCAAATATCCATATTTTAATTAGCATTTCAAGGAAGCAAGAAAGTACACAACAAAATGTTACTGCTCATTTGTAAGACATAGACAATATTTTTTAAACTTAATATTACCTCTAATGTAATATAAATACTTTTGTTTCTAGCACTCAACTTACACTGTTCTGTGCCATAAATAAAATCAATAAGTAAAGAAATAAATATAAAAAAATGAATCTCACCAATTGGGATGGGCTTCTTTACACAAGTTCTGCCTGTGAATTTAGTATGCAATATAATTTGAAATTAATGAACCAGTTTACATACAAATACTTTGAAGTATAAGTTTGACTTGTTAGGCAAACAAATTTTAGAGAAATTCCTTTTAGGAAAATAATATTTGTTGTATTCTCATAACAAATAAAATGCCATATTCACATATATAAATTCGTTAGTAAGATCAAAATGGTAAAAATCAACAGAGTTATTATGTTGTAAATTTAGAATACGCATTAGATGTTAGATAAAGTTTGTAAGATGGAAAGGAAAAAGCTTTAATTTCAGTAAAGAGGAAAAATATATTAACAGCACTAACATTTTACTCACTGTGCTTGACATACATTTATACAAGTATAAATTAAGATTTTTTTCTGACCTTAATTAAATAAAGCTCTATTATTAAATTAGAAAGCAATGTGATCCATAGAAAAATTACTCCTGGAAAATTGGGTGTATCCCAGAGTTGTAAGGCATTGGAGCTTATGGAAAAAAAAATGTGTTGTACATATCATCGCTCTGTTTCATATCTCTGCCTATTTCAATATAAAGTATTGTGACATGTTTGACTCATAGTCTCCTCAGCTTCAAATTATGCATCAATGGAATGATGAACCAGAATCCAGTATGTCACTATTCTTACAAATGATAATGGTTATTTTAATATTATGAACGTCAGAGGCTAAGGATGATAGAGACGGAGAAATAGAATAGTTCCCACCCTGTAAGCTCCCCCCATACACATGTATGCACAAATAGGCACAGAGCTTAAAAAACTGATAAGAAACAGCAATTTTTATTACAATTTTCATGTCTCTGTCTCTTATATCAAACTTGTGGCTTCATGAGTTGTGCTGAAATGAACTGTGGTACCTCCTGAATAATTTCAGAGTAGCAGTGTCAAGTAGAACATTTTTCAGTGATGGAAATCTTCTACGTTCACAGAGGGGGCTATTGATCACTGGAAATGTAGTTGATATAACTGATTTTCTGAATTTTTTCATTTGCTTTAACCTAAATAAAATTTATCTTAGTTTTGAAAAGTCAATCTATGGGCAGAAAATACTTGTTATGGAAAGGAAGATGGAAAGAAATTTTGGAAGTTCATATATCTCAAACAAAATTCTGTATGCCACTATGTCTATATGAGTGCTGCTTTTAAGCAAAAACACGTAACATTCTGGACCAACAAATCACACAGAGACTTGGATTAACTACTTAAGAAAGCATGGATTGTGAAAGGACTGAGGTACATTAGATAAAACTTCTCATTAAATATTTAAATGTAAATTAAATCCATGGATACTAGTTTAGTTACTTGGGATCACTTAGGAACATAACTATAAAGAGAGATACCATTGATTTGATTAAAAATAAAAAGCACAACTCAATGCCAGCTGATAATCATAAAATGATGTAAGCGACATTACAGCATAAGCATTGCTATTGGCCTGTTTCATGAAAAATATCAAAAGGTAAGTAGCATTCCAGAGACCAAGACATGACAAAAGAAACTGTCACAAAACAAACTCTGAACTGACTGCACTAAAGAAAATCAAATCTTAGAAATTAATGTAACCAAGGAAGTGAAAGATCTCTATAATGAGAACAATAGGATTTTGTAAAAGGAGTTTGAAGAGGATATCATAAAACAGAAAGACATAGCAGAATATGGAAAGATAAGCAGAGCAAATATAGACAAAATATTAACAACATTTACAGGACTGGAGAAAGCAATCCTAAAATTTGTAGGGAACCAGAAGAAACCTAGAATAGCATAATCAATTCTGAGCAACAAAGGTAAGGAAATGGGCAAAACAATCCTAGACTTCAAGTTGTACTACAGTGGTAAAAACAGCATGGCATTGGCATAACAAACAAACAAACACAAACAAAAGTCAAACAAACAAAGAAACAACAACAACAACAAAACACTGATTTGTGGGCCAATGGAATAGAATAGAAGATATAGAAACAAATCCACAGACACTCAGTTATATTATCTCTGATGAAGATGTCACATTTCTTTGCCAGAGAAAGGATAGTCTCTTTAACAAATGATGCTGGAAAAATTGGCTATCCACATGCTGAAGTTTGAATTTATGCCCATACCTCTCATCATAGACTAAACTAATTATCAAAATGGATCAGTGATCTAAATGGAAAGAAACGACTAACCTGCAAGAAGGCAAAACAGGTAAAACACTTGAAGACATAGGTATAGGCCAAGACTTTCTGAGCAAAACATTGGTTGCACAAGAAATAACAAGAATCAACAAAGAGGATCACATCAGATGAAGAAGCTTCTGCAAGCAAAGGAAGCCACAACACAGTGAAGAGACAACCTACAGAATGGGAAAACATTTTGCCAGCTATTCCTCAAAGGACTAGTATCTACAATATATAAGGTTCTGGAATAAATAATAATCCTCATAAATTAGACCCCAATCCAAATGTGGGTATCTGAAATGGACAGATACTTCTCAAATGAAGAAACTTAAATGAACAATAAATACATGTAAAACTATTCAATTTCACTGCCATTGGAGAAATTCTGTACAAGTTAACTCTACCAAGATTCCATTTTACTCCAGAACACAATTGCTACCACCATGAAATTAATTGATAACAAACGCTGATGAGGTTGTAGGGAGAAAGGAACTTTCTCCATTGTTGCTGAGAGTGCAAACTGATGCAAACACTATGAAGATTCCTCAAAAAACTGAAAGTATAAACTGCATTTGGCCCAGCTATTCCCCTTCTAGCTACTTCCCAACAGAGTTAAAGACATCATACCACAGGGATGCATGCATACCCATTGTTATGGTTATGGTCCCGTGTCCCCCCAAAGACTCATCTAATGTTGGACGGCTCTGAGTCTGGAGTTTGTTATTGGTTTGTTGTCTGGCACTGGAACTTGTGATGTGAGTGTTGCACTCGCCCAGGGGTGGAAGCAACATACAGTGTAAGGGCAGGAAGAAGGCGTGTCTCGCTCTCTCTCACCAGTTCGCAGCTTGCTGTTGTGGCGTCCATGAATGGTAGCCCCACCATGCCACGCTGCCTTGGAGCCAACTGAGTATGGACTGAAACCCTCAAGAACTGTAAGAAATAAACCTTTCCTTTCCTAATTTTGGGCATCAGGTATTTTGTCTCAGAAACAAGAAAAAATTAACCAAGATACCCATGTTACTAGCAACACAATTTGTAATAGCCAAATCCTGGAAGCAGTCTATATGTTCATCAACAGATGAATGAATAAAGATAGTGTGGTATGTATACACAATTGAGTAGTATTCTGTCATAAAGTAGGATAAATCTGGGTCATTTGTAGTAAAAAGGAAGTCCCTTTAGACCATAATCATAGGTGAAGCAACTCAGACACAAGTTTAAATATCGCATGCTTTCTATTATATGAAAAACTCTCTCTATATAAAATACAAAACAAAAGACAGATAATGAGTAAAAAGAAAAAGAAATAACAGATATCATAATCCATTGTGGATCATGTATTTAAAATGTACCTTGACATAGTACAATTGTCTTACCTAATTTATATGTTCTTTAGTATATTAGTCTAGCTTTCAGTCAACTTTATAATGTCTTTGAAGATAATGAACTTTATAAGGTCATAATCAACTTTATGAGACCTTGTAAGATAAATAAATCAATTTTATAACATCTTATAAGATAAACAAATGGATCTGACGCTGGAAAAATAAAAGTGGGTGAATGGAGGGGGGAGAAAGGAGGAGAAACGTGTTGTGTACAAGCACCAATTCCTCTCACTTAATGTAATTGTTCTGTACTACAAACAAGTACTAATAAAAGTTAAAAAAAAAGAGAGCGAGAATGAATCAGTTCTAGTTTTCCTACTTCATAGTCATATTAGTTTAAATAAGTCTTTTGGATTTTTGTTTCCTCTGTTCTAAAAACTGTAACAGTTTCTACTTACTGCTTCTTTTGAGAATTAAATGTTATAAATAAGGACTAGAAAACAAAGGCACATGCGTCAAACCCAGCCCATCTGTTTTGATAAATAAGCTTCTCCTGCAACACAGAAAAAAAAATGTATATAATGTCATTGTATGTGGGCCATGAGCAAGACAACAAGGTCCCACCAACAACGAGAACCAGCGAGTGCCTCCACTGCAGAAGACAGACGCTGCGGGAAAGCTGCATTCTGCCTCACGACAATGAGTAAAATAATGTCAGTCACATTTGCATGTTTACCTAAGTAATTGCAGTTTTTAGAAATGTTCCTAGATGAATGAAAACTTAAAATTTTTAAACCCTCTAGAGGGATAAATAATCCAGGGAGCCAGATTCTCAATAATGTAATGATATTTTGTTTCAGTTGTACGAGTGTCTATCTGAAGGTGATATTCTGGCCCCACCTTTACCAGCTTGATGGACATGACTGTTTAATTTTGAAGAACTTTACAGACTGGATTGTCTAGTTAGGCAGCTTCAGAATAAGGGCGGAATTTACACTAGGGAAAACTGAAAATGATGGAAAACCAGCCTGTCTACTCTATGGAATGCTATCTCTTTAGTATTTACCAAATACGCAGTCTTTGAGGTGCCCTGAGTGGAAATAGTTACCCAAGGCTGCCTAATAATTAATTTTAATTGTATCACCAATCTCTTGCTTCAGTTCATTATTCAAATTCTTTTTATTTCCTCTATGTTTCTATGATTCTGTTGTCCTCTTCTGTTTTCTACCTAGAGAAATCCTACTTATCATTTTCTCCAGGTGTTTTGATTTATGGTTTTTATTACTTTGTCTTATTTCATCTAATCTTACAGTTAATGTTGTGCAGTATTATGCATCTTTTCATTTAATCTACCTCCCTTGGGTAAGCTTTTCCTAGATAAGTGGGAATTATCTCATATTTATTTTTATTCTATACATCTCACAGTAGTAACTATGCTTTTGTAGATCCTAATAAGTACTTTAATAAGAAATTTAAAAAGCAAAGGTATCATGAAAGATGCTTGAAGTTTTGGGATTGTTTCCTTTACCTAATACGTTCTATTGATTTTTGACTTCCAAACATTCAACCTCTCAACATCTATCACATAGCTGGTGAGTGCAGCACTCTGCCCTTCCTCTTCCATACGTGCACGGAAAGAGAAAAAGACACAGACATTCTACTGATCAGTCAGCTTCCTTTATGGCTGCTTACTCTCCAAATGTGTTACCCTTGTTCATTTGTTCTACTTGGACATATATAGTAGATGTCTTACAAGTTTCTAGTCTTCATCTTCAAAATTGAACCTCCCAATATTATTCCCATCCAAGTTAGTATTAACTTTCTTGTGTAAACTGGGTTTTGCCATCCGTTTCCTCCACCCCCACAGTGAATAAAAACAGAAATCAATTAATTTGCTAAAATTGATGTGGATTTGCTGTCAATTCGGAGTAGTCTCAGCTGTGCACTTATTTTACTCCTCATCGCTTGGCTCACTCATGTGTCTCAGATTAAATACCTAACAGTTAGGAAGGTTCTGCTTTGAAGCATTGTTTGAATATTAAAACAGATGGGGTGAGAGTAATCACACTACACATTATACCTTTTCAGCTTTCTTTTGCTTGTGGAACTAAGGTTCCTGATGAAAATATATACCCACTTTTTAACTTTTAACTATTATTGTTACATTGGCTAAAGCATGTCTCACACCAAGCACAGATTCATTAATGAAGTATTTAATGGAATTTCTTTCTTGTATTCGAAATGTATATTCAGAAGGATGGTGAGAATAAATTTAGTTTATTGCTGCAGTAAATCTACCTCTTCAGTCTTCGACTTATTCAGGAAAAATCCTGAGGTCATTCTTGAAATCTTCTATAGTACACTGTGTTGTTAAGCCAGAAGGAAATTGTACGGAATTGACCTTTATTAAAATATATCGATGAGCCACCCTGGCTCCTCTTTCTTTTCTCCTACCCTGTGGAAATTATTGTTGTCTGTTACCTAATTTGTTACTACGGGCGCATAACTCATCTTCCTTATCCAACCTAATCCCACATCAATCTGATCTTAATATTGCATCCAAACTGATCCTTTTAAAATGTAAATCAGATCAGGTCTCTCTCCAAAGCTTACTCTGATTTCCTCACTCAGAAAATGATTTCCTCACTCAGAAAAGCTGAATATATTTTTTTAAAAGCTCCTGTAAATTCTGACACACTGCAGAATTTTTAACCTCATGCCCTACTATAACCCTTCTAGGTGCCTTGCCTCTAGATATTGAAGTAGTTTAAAATATACCAATCTTGTACATTGACCATTTACATTAAAGGTACTTGAAAAACAGCAGGTACAAAAAAGAGCACTCTGATTTAACAACTGTTTCTTCAAAGGAATATATAAAATTTCCATGTGAGAACTGCAACATGTTACCATCAAGGATGAGAAGTCAAGGTCACGAGAATTCTGAACAGAGCTTGTTTTATTTTTTCTTTTTTAAAAATTAAATTTATTTTAATTGATATCTTAAAAATTGTACAAATATTAATGAGGTAACATGGTGTCTCAACACGTGTATACATTGTGTGACTAAATCAGGTTAAAACTACTTAAGTCCTCAAACATGTATCATTTCTATATGGTAAAAGATTTCAAGATACTTTTTTTCTTGTTTTGAACTGCACGAATCCTTATTGTTTTTATAGTCATCATACTGTGCAGTAGTTAAGTAACTCATGTTTGGTTACCTTCTTACACAGTTGTTTCATCAGGACTTTCTATTCTTTATTTCAGTATGTAAGTAAGGGCTCTGCTTCTTTGCATCTCTATTTTCTCATTAGGGCTCTTATGCCATATAAAACTTCATTACATGCATTCTTACGGTTTTCTCCTGTTAATCTATTCATGTCAGTTTAATTTCTAGTCGACACAGGAGTCTAAAAGAATGGAAGTAGAGATGTCCTGCTGTCAGTCTACAGTAGTCTTTTCTTTTTACTCCTCAAACACACTTGGCACCATTCCTATTTAGGAACTTTTCACTTGACTTTCCTTCTCTATATAGCACATTTCCAAGCAAATCTTCATTTCTTCTGAAGTGTCACTTTCCCTGTTAGAATTTTCTTTGACTTTTCTATGCAAAACTCTAGTGTCTAATTCTGCCTGCTTCTTGTCATAGCAGTTCTCACCATATAATTGATATGCATTTAATTTATGTGAAGGTTAAGTTTAATTGTCAAAGTGATTGTTTTGGGAGTCGCTGAGGACTTCATAAAGCACACATCTGGGTATATCTGGGTAGGTCACAGAGGAGTGACTTTGAGGTTTATGTCTGGTCCCCAGCCCTCTGCTCTGTTTCTTGGACACCAAGAACCAAGCACCTTTGCCCCACCAAGCACTTTTGCAATGATATATTGTTTTGAACCTTGTTAGCTGACTATGGACTAAATCACATGAAAATTTGAGAAAAAATCATTTTTCCTTATTTAAATTGTGTACATAGGGTGTTTAGTCTCAGCAACAAAAAGTTGACTAATAAAACTTATTTTGCAAGTTATCTCTATCTTATTAAAATATAAATTCTTTGATCCTAGAGATTGTTATTTGTTTAATTACTGTAATATCCCAACAGTCTAATATATGTCACTTGAATAGTAAATGCTACACAAATTCAGGCATAATCATGGGAACAATGAACTCCCTGCTAAATGTTAGACCCTGACCATAGTGCAAGGCATGCAACAATGAATGTGAGACTGAACTTTTGTCATAGAGTCAATTATTCTTCCTGGTGCTTTGCTGCTCCACTCCAAGGGGAATATGATCTGTCCCCTTATTATGTAGGCTACAGAGCACACCCTATGAGGAATATATTGTCTTCTTCATTGGTATCAAGGCTGGCCCTGCTAAGGGCATGCTACACAGATAAAGATAATATGTGCCATTGCCAAGAAAAGAGTTTAGAGATGTTTAAGTAGTTTTCTAGCATTGTTTTTTTATTTTGGTGCAATGAAAATGACCTGTCTCAGTTAGTGGCTGCTCCTTCAGACTAGATTCCAAAACAAAGATATGTAAAGCAGTCTCAGCTAACACATAATATGAACAAGCACACTTTTTCTGTTTATGAGCCACTGAAATTATGGAGTACTTTGTTACAGTAAAATGACTTGTGTATAGTTGACTAACACAGTTCTGATCTCATGAAGTTACAGACACAAAAAGAAAGAAATCAACCGCAGGAACATTTCTTGTGTTCTACTTAATGAAGTTTAAATCATCAAGGAATTGACTGGACATGGAAACTTTACAAACTGCAAAGAAAACAGAGAATTCAGGTGTCTCTGAAGAATGCTGGGCATCTTGCCCATGTTACTTATGATACGTCTTCATTCTCGCCAAACTCAGCTTCTCACATCTGTTTATTTGATGTATTTCTGTTCTTCAGAGACACTTTATGCAGATGTATGTCACTGAGATGAAGAGGAAGATGTAAATTTGAGCAACTTGTCACAATTTAATGTGGCTCAGGAAGTTATATTCCTATTACATTGAGTTATTTTAAATCCTTAAAATACTCTTTTATTTTATAGATTTTGATGTAAGTAGCTTGTCATGGAAAGGTATTCACTATTTCACCTATGAAAGAGTCATGGTTTGAACCTCATCACCCAACTGAATAGAGTTCACAATGATTCTAGTGTGTGAGCAACTCCAAGGGATAAAACAGCAGGAGGGAACGCATACAACTTCCAGCTAGAAAGAATTTCTATAAGCTTATACGTACATTGAAGTCCATCCTCTGAGGCCAATGTACAACCGATTTCAACAACATGCTTCTTTGTTCTTTGTTTGCCTGTATGTGCCAGCTTTTACATTTAAAGCAAAATCAATTTTTAACATCCCATGGAACACACAAATGACTTTCTAAAATCACCTTACTTCTCAGGTAATTTTATACTAAATTATTGAGTGTTTCAATTGGAGTGGGGAAAAGTAAGACATAAAATTCTGGGTAAATCATGCAACAGAAATAAATACATGAAGCAGAAGAATTGGAAAATCCATTTTAATATATACACTAAAAGGAAAAAGAGGAGGATGGTATGATGATTTCATTTCAACTGATTCTCATATTGATTTTTGAAATATTCTGTAAGCTTACATTTCCAGGTAAGGTTTCTACAGGAGAAAATATTTATTGAGGTCAAGATTCATGTTTTATTATTTCTTCAATTATAAAATTCTCAGATAGTTCTCACATGCACAGTGTTTGGAAAATAATATTTAATCAAAAACTTTAAAATTTGATTTAGAATTTTGTTTAATATTGTAAACTGCAAGGTGTGAAATACATGTACATTACAAAGTGGAGTAAGAAAGAACACATGAGGGCAGATTTTCCAGTTTAAACTGATCATTCCAAAACTATTCCTACTATCTTCCTCCTTTTTTATTTTGTACACCTGATAGCCATAGAGGTAGAAACATCACTCCATTTTGGTCTATTATTTCCTGACGACTGATTTTTCACTAAGCATCTGTTATTTATTCCCACTGGTTGAAAAAATGACATTGAAAACTTTCTGTATAAATACCTCATTTTTCCCGATTGTTATGTTGTACTCTAATGATCTAAATTAGCAACTTATCCTTTAAATATAATATAGGGTACAGTCACAAAAATGTCAAAGATTCAATGAATACCTCTAGATCTTTACTAACTTTCACAACAATCATATGAACTCAACTTAAAAATATACATTTTTATATCCATTCTAGATTTAATGATATTGAGTCTCCAAGAAGAAAGGTATCCTTTTCAAAGTCATGTGAAGAATAGCATAGTCATGTCCTGCTCCAAAAGTGCCTGATTAATAGAGAGTGAAGAGTTGATGAGCTCTTTTAACATCCAATGAATACATTTAGTTTTTGCCAACAAGCTCTAAGAAGTGTATAGTTACTGTGCTCAGTTTTCTTCTCAGCTAACTGCAACTTAGAGAAGTGAAGCAATTCATCCATAGTTAAACATCAGGAAAGTGGCAATGCAGATATTAATGGTGAAGTCTATGTGACCATTCCCTTAATTATTTAATTTTGTGATTCTCAAAATATTTTTCCAAGGAATTTTTTAAAGATATATAAAATATATAATGTCTCAGTATAGCTTATTGTAGGATTTTTTCAATCAGAAAGCATAAGATTTGAAGAAGCTGGAAAGAATAAGAAATGAAAGAGTCATAAGTGATATCAAAACTCAATAGCCATGACTTTGTCCTCTTATTTGAATAATTCTACATATCACAAGAACATAATACAGTGTTTCCTGAGTATTAAGGTTAACTAAAGTTTTGTTCACTATAGTAGTAGAAAGACAGCATTTCAAGCCAATTACAATATTGCAAAATTAGGAAAAGAAATGAAAGGAAGAATATAGTGAAAAATGAAGACAAGTGTCCATGAAAATTTAAAATGTTCTAGTGGTTATTCTAAAAGTTAAGATAAAGAAATATTTTATTATTTAAAAATAACCTTGTGCATTAAACTTCATCAGGTTAATTTATTATTTTCTGTGTTAAAACCTTTTGTCACCAAGTTGTAAATCTTACAGAAGGATGGAATGTTATAGTCACAATTTCTTTTGGCTTACAAATTTAAAAACATATTCATCAATCACTTGTTATTTAATAAATACCATATATATGCCATGGTGAAAAAATGCAATATAAATCTGGTCCTCGAAAATTCAACAGTATTGTCAAAAATTTGTGCATTCAATAACATCAGTTTGAAGGACTGTTATAAAAGAGGCTCAGGACTAAATGGAATGTGAAGCAAGGTGTTATTTTCTAACTGAGAATCTCTGAAGCAACCTCAATATTCAGTGTCTCTTTATTCATTGCAGCCATGCCTTTGGAACTCCTGATAAATCAGTGGTAGTGTTGTTTTCCTAAATGCTAACTTACTTATTTTATCAAAGTGAGTTTACAAGAGTCCAATATCTGTAGTCTGTAAAACCACTCAATTTAGAATGATATACAATATATTATTATTATGTTAACCATACTGTGCAATAGAACTCTTGAACTTATTTATTCTTGTTGAAAATTTGTATCACTTGGTCAAGCTCCCTGCAACTCTCCATTTTCTGGTTTTTGATAGCCACCATCCCAGAGTTAAATCCCACTTGATCACGGTGAACAATCATTTTAACTTGCTATATAATTCAATTGACTAGTCTTGTAATGAGTATTTTTGAACTTGTTTTCATCAGGGATATTGTCCTGTACTTTTTTTTTTTTTTTTTTGGAGTTCCATGTCTAATTTCAGTGACTGGTTAATTCCGGGGTTATAAAACAAGTTTGGAAGTATTCCCTCCACTTCAATTTTTTGGAAAATTTTGAGAAAAATTAAGATTAGTTCTTTAAATATTTAAAAAATTATAAGTGAACCCACTTTGTCCTGAGATTTTATTTAATAGCAACCTATTAATTGTTGATTCAAATTCTTTTCTTACTATTGTTATGTTCAGATTCCCTATCCCATCAGGATGCTGCCTTGTGAGTTACATTTACAGTTAACATTTATCTAGGAATTTGTTCACTTCTTCTAGGTCATTCAGTTTAGTTATTTATTTACTGCAGTCAATTATGATTCATTTCTTTAGAATCAGTCATAAAGTCTCCTCTGAGTTCTTATTTTCCTCCATCAATTTGTATTCTAATTGATTTTTCAAAAAGCTTAGAGAATTGTAACTGCTTAAGTCTTTACTGACATGGTAACAAATTATTAATAAAGTGAACAAGATTAAAATTGTCTTAAGTGAGATGAGAGAAAAGTATTAATATTTCATGAAGTAAATTATAACAAATATAGAGAAATGAAGGCTAATACATTTTTAAAATTTTGCCTGAAGTGCTGACATATGGTTTAATGTTGTTTTATATGAACTTTTACTTAAGTAAAGAAAACACGATTGGAGACTATTAAAAATTTGAAAGACATTATTAAAAATCTGACAGACACTGTAGTTATTTATGTGAGTGGTTGCCTTATGCACTTGCCGTTGGGAAAGTGATTAATTTCTTAGATTCTAAGATTGGATTCAGTTGGCAGAGTCACTTGAGACTTCAGCTTAGGAAAAGCATACAAGCGGGAGTAAGTTTTTGCTTGCTTGGAGTATCCCATACAAGAAAATAAAATAAGATGTTTTATCTGTGGGATTTTAAAACTTTCTACCAAGTAAAGAATGATTGAGAGCAACAGACCCAAATTTTTTGGGCATCAGGGACAAGCTCCATGCGAGGGAGTATTTTTTATGGACTTTGCGGGGGTGGGGTGGGAAGGGTTGTGGTTTCTGCATAAATCAAACCCATTCAAATTATGTATACTTTATGTCTATGGTGATTATTATATTACAATATGTAATAAAATAATTATGCAATTCACAATAATGCAGGATCATTGGCAACCCTAAACGTGTTTTCCTGAAATTAGATAATCCCAACTGTGGCTGTCAGGAAACAGTGACACCAGAAGTATGCTGCTTACATCCCTTGTATTCCATAACGTCACTTTGGTTGCTGTCACTCCAGAAAGTCCTGCTTTGAAAAGAACAAATACTAGAAAGAGGAAGCAGGCTTTTCAGTGGTTTTGGACGCAATGTCAGGATATTTTGACTTGACTTTAATTCAGAATTTTTGGGATTTGAAATTATCTGAAACATACATTTTATGGTCACACTCAATTGTCATCTCAAGCAGTTGATTCTCTTTTAACAAAGACAAAGTTGACTCATCTGGCTTATTCACGAATGGGGTGTAGTCCACTGCTTTCCTCTTCAGAGATCTTTTGTAACTAGAAAATAATAGTCAAACTCTTTTGAAACCTGTAGTAGGTAATCATGGATCAGTTAGGAACATAAAGGCCCTGGTTTAGTCTCTTTAAATACAGTTGCTAATGTTTTAGAGAAGTAAAAAATTCCAATATTCAGTTGTCAGCCCCATATTTCCTGTTTGGCTTTGAATGCAACTGCCTTTTCTGCTAATGAGAACTGGATTTTCAGTCTCCTAAAATTGACATAGTGAATGTATTGAGTGGGTTCATTAGGTCCCATGAGTAAGCAAGATTCACAATCAGTTCTGGCAACAAAATATTCTACCAATGGTGACTGTTTTTGTAAAAAAAAAAAAAAAAGTCTCCGGAGTGCTTCTCATAACTCAAAAAGTTTGGCCTGTGATCTCCCTTTAGAAGCCACCCCACATCCGTGAGTAAGAGGAGACCTGCACAGAGCTGTGGAAGGAGACTGAATCAGGGGAAAACATCTTAATGTGGTTGATAATTTGAATCACATCCTGCAATTTTTTGGTTAGTCAGCACTTTTCCATGGATAGCAATGTGTAGATGCACATTCAGATGTGATCTCTGGCCAGAGTAGTAAAGTTAGAAAGTTCTCTAGTCATGGGAGCTGCTCCTTCCCTACATACACTAATGTAAAACAATCAGTTCAGTTCTCCAGATATGTGTTCGCTCAAAGCCTTGAGTAGTTTTAGAACTGTTGTGTTGTTGGCAACAAAAGAGAACGTAAAATATCCCTGGTACATTCTCCAGAAACGTATACTGTATTTTAAAAAAGCTGCTGTTGCCATGTCAACGTTGGTAGACCCGTCACACTAAATGTGTGGCATAGGAACTTATTAATCCTTTCTAATAATTGTGCCTAAATATCCTGTGCTATATCATCAATTTATCTAGTTATGGTGTTAGCTGAAAGAGGAATGCATGCTATCTTCTCTAAAAGCATATAGCAGATGTCCTTAGCAGCAGGCAAGATCAACTCTACACTAGTAATAAACGGCTTCTTGGCTTTAGTAATGCGATTAGTTGCTAAGAATGATGTTTTCAGTAAAGATATATCTGTTGAAGTGATTTATAGTTCTTTGTATTAACACTGTTTTTCTTGAAAACAAAACAGAACAAAACAAACCTCTAAAGACTTGTCTTTGAATGTGGGGTTTTTGGTGTCCATGTGATGAAGCAGTGTGGATAGTTTTATGGCTTGTTTGAATAGCTTGTTGCCATATATAGTATAAAATTGACTTCAAGAACATGAATCTCCTGTTGAAATTAACTTATAATTTTAATAGGATTCATTGTTTTGTTTCTTTTCAATGTAACTTTCTTTTTATTAGCAGCCTTAGAGCTGTCCTCTGTCTCATCATTGGATCTTTCCTCCTTTTCAAAGAAACTCACCACTGACATTTGTTTTTTATTCTTTTTGGCTAGAGTTAGCATGTTTGCTTATCAAAACTATGACTGAGACAACAAATGTTTAGCAGGAGAGAATAGGTGCAGATTAAAGAGGTAAATAAAATAATGAGTGAGTAACACAGGGACTAAAATAAGTGCTAGATTCTGACTTAATGCCTGCCACTCACTCAACTGTACAATTGCTAAATACAACACAATTGCTACTATTAAACCTGACACCAGATAATATTCAATCACCACTTGCCACTCACTGATAGGATTTTGATACGAGACTCCAAGCAATTGACTTATTATGATCTCCGTGCAGTCAAACCTCACTTTTAATGTTCATCTGTACTTGCAGTCACTCTCCAGAACTAGTAGCGTGACCTCTGCTCTAACACAGATCATAAGACTTTAGATTGCCATAAGAAGCCCTCACCCTAGACGCCTTGCATGTGCAGTTTATATGTAGGGTTTGCACTCCTATGAGAATCTAATAGCACTGCTGATCTGACAGGAGCAGTAATGTCTGTGATGGGGAGTAGTTGTGAACGCGGATGAAGTTTAGCCTGCTAGCCTGCTGCTCATATCCTGCAGTTAGGTTTCATTCCTAAGTTTATGAACCACTGTTTGTGGCCCTTGGGCAGGGAGTGCGTGTGTGGGCAGGGGGTGGAAATCCCAGCAAAGAACATAAATTACATAGACTTGTACCATACTCAGCTTGGTGTATCTATGCCTCTGTTTTAATGTTTTCTTCTTTGTTTTTATCTTTTATTCCCCTCTTCGTTCTAAATTGGTATTTCGTCTTCAAGGCCGGTGTAGCATTAGCTGTCAGTTGATAGATGTTCACTATCCTAGAGTTCAATCTTATTATCCTCAATTAACAGGTAAGAAAATAGTGCTTGGATAATTTAAATTATTTGCAAATTCAAGTAGACAGTGGCAAACCAGGAGCAATGCCAGTGCTCCCTTCTCTATACATCTATGAATCCTTTGTCAAGAGTGCGTTTTCACTTCTATTAGTCACATTATTTTTCTTGTTAGTGTAAAGATTTCACTGCTGGCTTTGAATGCCTGACACTTTTCTTTTAATGCACATGGAATTCACCACTCAACCTCCCCTTTTGCTCCATTTTTATCTCGTAGACTGAATCTCTACATTGTCTAAAGGAAATAGAAACTTTAGCTCACATGGTTCACTATATTTAATAATAAGAAATGTGATATTAATAACCATTTTGTTCATTTTAGAAGTTTAAATATGGTGCAGATCTTGATTAAAAGATAGCCTGAACTATATTCAGTGATCTTTAAACATAACTGGGTAAGATAGGCACAGATATTAACTAATTGCTTGAATTTTGTCTTCAAATCTTCAGAAATATAGAAAACAGCCAATAAGGATGTTTACCTCTCAGAGAAAAAAGATATTACTAGTTTTCATAGCATAGTATTTTTCTTGTTACTGTGACAAAAATGACAAGAGTTAGTTAAATATGATCATATGTGATTTATTTCTGATGTATTTATTGATTCTACTTATTTTATTTCCACCAATCAAATGTACAGTGTGTGTGTGTGTGTGTGTGTGTGTGCAGGCGCTTGCCACCTATTCCTAATCATGTAGCCATGTAAATGGTTCTACAATCTCTTCTTGAAGATATGTCTGTCCTGATGCTTCACATGGGATTCTATCCTTAATGTCAGGTTGAGAGGAAGCAAGTGTGGACCTCAAGTCCAAACAAATAAAATAGAGAATTCTCTTGCTAACAGTGATGGCTAAGTGTTAAGTATCAAAAGAAAACCTTTGAGGTATCGTGTGTTGTTTTTTAGGCCACTGAAGGAAATGCACCATCTCTTCACTATTGAGCTTAAGTGTGGAATGCTGGGAACTGAGAACAAAGCCAGCATCATATGTATGGAGCCAAAACCTGTAGAGAAAACAAGTCCTGTTGATAGCGTTGGAGGCTCTGGATCAAGCTGTACCTGAAAATTTACAGCTGGACCTTTCAGTTTCATGAAGCCATAAAAAATTTGTGTTGTTTTTTAGTGCAATTTGAACTGCATTTCCTGTCATCTGCAAGAAATAATATGAAAAATACAAACCAGATGACTTGGATAGAATGACTTAGCCAAACCCAGTTTATATTGTTAGCTTAAAACCTCAGAATTTCTAAGAAACAAAGTTGTTTTGCATATAATATGAAAAATAGTTTGGAAAGGGTGTATACAGGGAGAAAAAAAATCCAAAAAAAGAGTCTGCATGTATGAACTGCTGTTTGAAATAACAATAACAGGAAGATTTATAAGGAATGTACATATTTTAAAATGATGTGTCATATATGGTCTCTCCACTCAAGAGACAGAGAGGAGCAAAAAAAAGTGATTGGATAAATAGTGGTGATAACTTAGTTAAATAAAGTTTTGATGAATTTAGGAGAGGTAAGTTATATAATGTGATCATATGCGACTATTATCTAAATTCATGGTATTCAAGATATTACAAAAAAATTTGAGGAGCAAACTTAGTTGAATGGGGTGAGGATTGGAGGCTGAAGAAAATAAGAATGAAGAAGATGGTGTACCAGGCAGAAAGAGATCAATTTCAAAGGATTTAAAAACCCAGTGGAGCTGAGATGTAGTGAGAAAAGGAAGTGAAAGCTATTTGCAATAGTGAAATTGATCTGCTTGACAAAAGAATGTATACACGAAGTAAAGGAAAGTCAACAACTTGCTGAAGAGGAAAGGAGGGCTTACAGTCAAGGGGAACCAGAGAATCTGTAGAACAAGACACGTAGTTCTACAGAAGGACTGATAAGATTGAGTGCTTTGAAATTGTGATTCCAGATAAGAAAAATACTTTAGAATGAGAAGATAATAAAGTTCAGATCTCAGAGGTATTAGATGAGTAATGATGACTGTTATTCCTACCACCCAGTATAATAGTAGCAATTGGAGTGTAAGGAAAACAACTCTACAGTTTACCAACTCTTCTAAGAACTGGGAATATTACTGTAAGACATATATCAAAAGATGGATACAAAATTGAGAGCTACTCATTTATTAAGTACTTACAGAATAATGCACAATACCAACTGTTCTATCTATACATCTTATTTTAATTAAAATACAGGTTATTCTTATAATGTGAATTCTTGATACTTTTGATTGTATAGATGAAACCAAATTTAGAGTTGAACAACAAAGCTTCCAACATTTTTTTATTATTCCTCCTATTAAAATTCTTTCGAGTCTCCGTTTTCGTGTTTGTTGATATAATCAGTATTTAGTAACTGCACTGAAAGGATAAAGTGATAAAAATGAATTGCTTAGCATAGTTCTTATAAGTCATTATATATTTTACTGACAGTGTCATGTCTATAGTATTCTACAGAGTTATTATCATTATATTCCAACATTTTCTAATAAATATTTGTTGCAATAATTACTCTGAAAATGTATGTTTTTGCCTGAAATGAATTTCCAAATTTTAAAGAAAGCTTCACGGTTCATATTGCATTGCTATACTATTGTTATCCTATAATAGCTTTAGATAAATTAGACAATAGTTTGTAATTTTGGGTTCTGAATAGAGGATTTCATTTTTTAATATAATTAAAATGCTCCAAGAAGATTTACATTTAAATGTGAAAAGTAATGAATTGTGCTTAAATTACTAAATACTTTCCCATGATGAGTGAAAAACATTATTTAAATATCAATTTTATTAATTAATATTTAAATATCAATTTATTTATTAATTAAAAGTATTTTAAATATACCTATTTTCCAACTGTATACATCAAATATAGCCAAGTATTTAAAAAGCTTTTTTTGACATATTAATACAAAAATATTGTGATCAACAATATTTTCATTTTAGTCTTAACATGTTGGAAGTATCAGTGAAAAAAATGAGGTATTGTTGTCACAAAGGAACAAGTTCAGGGATGTCTAGCTCATTGTTGTGAACTTGGGCAATTCAGTAACTTTGTAAAACTTAAGTTCTTTATCCATAACAAGATAGTAAAATTAAAATAACTTCATATAGTTTTTATAGAATGAAAAGAGTAAGTTAAACATAATTCATAAAAACAATAGAAATGTTGCAAGATTAAGCACAAGGTTCCTACACTAGCACTTCCTCTTAATAACAGTACTACTGATAAATTTTGATTAAATTTAGCAAATTTTCTTAAATTTTATGTCTAGATCTTCTGCATGTGAGATAATTATGCTCAGCTCGTATGACTTGTGATGAGTAGGTAAGCAAACATAACCTAAGTACCCATGATGATCCTTCCAGCAAAACAAGCAAAAAGCTAAGGACAGTCATAATCATCAACCTTATTATGAGACTTTCTCTTTCGCAGTTAATAAAATCATCAGAGGAAACATTTTTGAATTATTAAAAGTAGGCACAAAATGACTATAGAATAGAACAGAATTGTGTTATTTTTAAAGTATGCTTTTGTGACATTTTTTCTAATCTATTTTTATTGGTATGATTTGGAGTTTGTTTATTAGGGGGTTTGCAATTTATGCATAACATTCACAGCAAAAAAATAAAAAAAAATTTAATTACATGAAGTGAGGCCATGATAAGCTTTCAAATATTAGTCATTCAAGACAGATCCATTTTTCTTGTTAAACTTGCAACTTAATATTTGTGCATAGAACATTTCCATCTTTACAAATCATTTTATTTTTTTTTATTTTCAGAAGAGGTGAAATGGAGACATTAAGGGGGGCAATCTTCTGTCTTTTTCCAGCCCTGATCAGTTGGAACCAGAGGCGAAATCTCACAGGATAGGACCATTGAATGGTCAAATATTTCATAAGCTAAGCTGGATCAATCATTGATTCTAAAATATGGACCTTCCGGAAAGAGATATATGTAATTGTTTCCTCTTCTATAATTATCATCTTTTATGTTGTAAGATTATTGAAATAGCAACCAGAAGAAAAATATCAAAGTGGTGCCAAAAAATACAACAAACTGAAATGAATTACATAAGAAAATCCCCAAATCATTATTCTAAAAATTCAATACATATATATATATGTAATATTTCAATTTGTGATTTTGTGTTTTTACTTTCCTCAGTTTTTCCATAAAATTGAGACAGAATAAGCAGATACCCCTGTCTTAGTGTGTCTTCCTTCCTCTGTTAAAATGCACAATGCAAACAAATGGAAATATCTTATTCAGAATTCCTGGGGCTTAGTTCTATAAATATTTACGACCATGTTTCTGTGTTAACATACATTTTCAAGTAAATTGGGAAAATACACTGAAACATGATTGCCATATCATATAGTAAGAAAATGACAAATTCTTCAAAATTGCATATACTGCTTTGAATTTCCTAAAGCACATAATGCAAGTCTCTATTGCCTCATCTACTATGCAGCAATTGGTATCTTCTGTTTTTAGAAATTCTACCATTCTAATAAATGCCTAAAAACAAAGTTATATCTCACTCCATCAATTTATAAGTCTTTACTGACAAATTATCTTCAACATTTTTATACGATTATTTGCCACCTTATATTTCCTGTGATGAAAAGTCTGCTTATATCTGTTGCTATTTTTGAGAATATGGTGGTTATTTATTATTAAATTTTAAGAGGTTTTTGTGTATTCTCAATGCAAGTTCTTTGTCTTATATTTTCTGAAAGAATTTTAACTTAATTTGTGGGTTGTCTTTCAGTTTTTTAAGAAAATCGTCTGCAGAATGGAAGTTTTAATTTTAATAAGTACAAACTATCAATATTTCCCTTCCTGGGTTATGCTTTTGATGTTGTAATCTCATCACCAAACTCACAGTTACCTAAACTTCCATATATTTTTTTCTAATTTTTTTGTATTTTATATTTCACATTTAGGCAATAATCCATTTTGAATTACACTTTTAACACTTTTTTGTTGTAAATGTTACTCATATTAACTAAACAAATTTATGGGTTTCATCAAATATTTCTGTACATACCTACATCACATTTTAGTTTTTTGAAAGGGATGAAGTATATTTCTTGATTTATTAGTTCGAATATCAATATAAAGATGTTTCAACAGCATTTATTGAGATGACTATGCTTTCTTCATTGAATTGCCTTTTCACATTGCCAAATCATATATACACCTATTCATAAACATTTTAGATAAATTTTTAAGGATCTAGAATCTTGAGTTAAAAAATGTTTACATTCAAACTTTATATGATCTTCCATTTTATTGAGCAAAAATTCAACAGTATACTTGAAATCACATTCCTCATAATTTGTACAGTTTTGTAATCTTGTATGTACCTCCTTCACATTGTTCATATTTATCTTTAATATTTATGTTAGTGTAATAAGCAATCACTGAGTTTTTAAATTCATCATTACTAATTATAATGTGATATGTGATTCCTCTAACCACATATGTTAATTGTGCAGAAATTCTATACATTAATATGAGAATAATCTATGTGTTCCAGTGTTAACTCTATGATACTCCTTTAAATATAAAAAACGTATTTCTATTTTCTACTGTTGTATTCTTTGCAAACTGTGAACAAGTATGGAACAATAGGAAGAATGCAGATTTGAGTCAGTTTTGAACTAAGAACCAGTACTCATTTTATATGAGTCATCTTTTTCCACACTGGCATTCAATTTCTTCTATTGTAAAAATCACTATAATTATATGTGACACTGAGGTTTTTATGAAGAATGTAAGGAGAAAACATTATAAAGAGATATAGTGGTCTCTGGTAACTGACAGAGTGAAAAGGGTGGCAATTAATATAACATTTGTTAAATAATTATTATGTATCAGACTCTTTAAATACATTTTAATAATGGCAACAGAATAAGTCACACAGTTGTCTCAAGGATAACTGATGAATGAAACAATGAATCTAGGCATAGAACAAGGCAGATGATCATTTTAAAGTTAACAACACAGAATAGTGGGCAGGGTACTTGCCCACATTGGTTCCCAGGTGGTAATGAAAATGTTCTGATTTGACTGAAGAGTCCAGCAGCACAGGAAAATAGCTCTATGTCTGACATCAAATAGATTCATAAGCTAATATCCTCTTCTGCGGGTTCAGTCTCCAGCTATATTCCTACTTACTAGGTGACAGTAACACTAAGAATTCTGCCTTTGTCTGAGCAACTGTTATAAGAATTGTAAAAATCTATGTTACAGCCCAGCCAGGGCAAGGCCCTTACATCTATTTTTTGTTTGCTTGTATTTGGTTTTCTGTGGTATTGGGAATTGGACACAGAGCTTTCACATTGACCTATGTACCCAACCCCTTACAATTTTAAAAAAAATTTTTAGATATGTTCTCACTGAATCACTATGTTTCTCAGCCCAGGCTCAAACTTTCCACCCCCCATCCACCCTCCCAGAGTGCTAGGGTTACTGGCAAGCACTATCATACCCAGCCTCATGTCTGTTCTTACAAGTGTTAAAGTTATGGCTAGCATCATTAAAAAATAAATAAACTGAATCAAGACATTATATTACTCAAATCAAACAGCATGATTGAATTTTAAATTTTATTCCATCTGTCTCCAGATTCATTTGAAAAATATCAGGTTCTAGGAATCCCTTCCTCCCATTTACATAGGTGTCTCACAAGAAAGTTAAGCTTACTTTTAAACTTATCTTTGTTAAAATACTCATTTTTTCATTAGTGAATTACAAGCTGAAAAATTTAAATGATAATTTTAAAGCAACTTTTAATTTGGAAAAGAATAACATTAAAGATGATCAACTAGTTTTATTCAGTTGCTGGCAAGAACTACTTCATTGTGTAATAAAGATTTTAAGGAATCTTTGGGACTTGGTTTTTGATTTAAAGCAAGTGAGAATACTTTCCATAATCAAGAATGTTAACTAGTGATTAGTTTGAACTTCATAGCATATAATGTAATCATTATGAGAAAGTTTGCATGTTATATATTTATATTTTTATAAATATGATTGTAACATCAGTGTATACTTTAAATTTTAAAGAAGATTTCAATTTTACATTTTGGAAGAATGTGCTAAGCAGGAGGCCATGACTTATTTACTATAAGGGTATACTTTATAAAGATTGTAGTCTCTTATCAAATATGCTTTAACATTTCAGAGGGACTTTGAAAAATGTTGGCCTTTTGAGATTACTAAGACTATGGCATTTCATAGTCTGCAAGGCAATATTAGCCTTAAGTTGAACCATTTATTTTGTTCTTGTTAAATGTCACAGTTGTCTTTTTCCTTGAGTTATTAGTTTTATCACCTACACTTTTTTTTCTAGAAAAAGTCAATGAATACTGTAATGGATCAAAATAGAGAACTGATTTAGTTTGGGACCCGAACAACTAGGAATTGGAGGCCAAATAAAATAGCTCTCAGTCCAACAAAGAGCTATTTAAATCTGTGACTCTCAACATGTAACAAGGTAATCCTATTGAGTCAGTTTAATACATAAGTACATTGAAATAATAATAATAAAAAGGCCTCTCTTTATTAAAGGAACTAAAAAGCCACAGACCATTGTCTAAGGTCACAGCTATTGATCCTTCCTTCTTCTTTTAAAGATTTATAAGACAAGATTATTCTTAAAAATTAAAGATTATTCTCTGAAATAAACATTAATTCTCTTCAATGATGGTCACAATTACAATAGTGTGGTCAACACTTACTATGATTTGTTGGCTAATCCTTCAATAATGGTAAAATGCATGATTTTACAGTTCTCTTCATATTCACTCATTTGGCCTAATCAGTCTTATTTTTGAATGTAAGTATCTTAAATCATTTGTTGTACCAATCACAACAAAAGAGAGCTGACAGGAAAACCAAAGAGTAAAAGATCAATAGAAGGAATGGGAAAAAAGTTGACATTGACAGAGAACATTTTCAATTTTAAAATTGGATTAATAATCAAATTTCATAGAAATTATAGTGATTAAGCTATACGATTTATGAAAGATGTTTCATTGGACAAACTGCATAAAATAAAGAGGTACTAGTAGCAGAAAGAAAGAATTGGTAGGGAAAAACATCCTTAGTAATTCCAGCACTCGGGAGGCTGAGGTAGGAGGAGCGTTGTGAGTTCAAGGCCAGCTTCGGCTACAACGCGAGCGCAAGGCCGGCCTGAGCTACACAGTGTGACCCTGCCTCAAAAAACCAGGGCCGGGAGTTTGGTTGAGTGGCTTAAGCACCTGTCTGACAGGTGCGAGGTTGTGAGTTCAATCCCTGGTGCTGCAAAAAAAAAGCCAAAAAACAAAACAAAAAAAAATCCTTAGTGTTCACAATCTCAGCTAATCATGCCATGGAGAAGGATTGTATGGCAGTAATTTAGTCAACAATATGGCTGTCCCTGAGAGATAGGTAAGGAAGCTGCAATCCAAAGTGTCTATGGAGCCAAAGAAAGTAAGTTTAGTTCATGTGTAGTTGAATCTTATCAAATGCCCAAGAATAGATAAGTCTAGTTCAAAATGGCACCTCTGTAGTTTGGCTAGTATTTGAGAGTGTCCTTCCAAGATTCCTACGTTATGTTGAGACTTGATCCTCATTGTAAAGTAATAAGAAAACAGAAACTTAATCTGACTATGAATTTTATAGGTGTAGTCCTTGGGAGGTGATGGAGATTAGATAAGATCATTAAAGTGGATTCTGCATAATTGAAACCATGTGGCTTTCTAGACCAGCTGACACATATATGTACTGCTTGACTTTTACCGTACGATGTCTTGATCTGCTTCGAGCCTCTGCCAGAAAGGCCATTGCCAGATGCAGACTCTCAAACATGCACCTGTAGAACTGTGAACAATAAAACCATTTATTTTTATAAATATTGCAACACAATGTATAAAATACAGCATTTTTTTTTACATATCTATCGGTGCATTTTGTGTTTTTTTTTTTAACTTCTGTAAACTTTTGCTTACTCTGTGATATGGTGATAGCATTAGAAGATGGTCTGTAATGCCATTTTTCATGAATGAGAAGTTAATCACTAATATTAGTAGAGCTCTGCGTTTCAGGCTCTGGCAACGAGACTCAAGCCAACTGTGAAAACATCTAGTACACATGGCTGGGCCACCAAAGAGAAGGCAGAGACTGGGAAAAACTGAATTCTAATAATTTCTCTTCTTGGTTTCTGTGAATCTATCAATCCTGTGAGGGTTTATATGCCTCTTAGTTGTAAACACAGTACAGGGAATTGGGCAGTTGAACAGGCCATGTGATTTGTCTGTGAAGTGAAATGACTTAAGTTTAAGCATAAATAATCTAAGGATAGCCATCAAATTAGTGCGGAAAAGCCTTAGAAAGAATTAACAATAATAACAGGTGGAGAAAGTAAAAAGGAGCCTTCAAAACACTTTCAGGAAAAGGAGCCTTCAAAACACTTTCAGGAAAAAGCAACTTCATTTATCAAGATTAATTTGAATATATATAGGTAGCAGAACTTTATTTTGTATTTTTCAAACCAATCACAATGGGCATATTTCCCCACCATTCCTGTTATTGAAATATGTTAAATATTTTAGATATATTTAGATTATATACTTTTGAAAAACATTTTCACATTTTGAAAAGAAAAATTACATTAATATCTATTTAAGATTTTGAATCAGAAAAAATGAAAATTGGGGAATTAAATATAAAAATCTGCTTAAGGACAACTGATCTGCCCTCTGGGGGACTGGGTGACCAGCGCGGACCCCCTGAGGAGAATGAGAATGGGCTCTTCCAGGACCCACCCCGCTGGGCTTGGGTGGCACCTGTGCGCGGGCTTGGCATCAAGGACGACTCCCCACCCCCACCCTGTAAGCAACCTGCTGGTTCGGAGGTCTGGCTAAATTGATAGCAACTAAGGAACATTAAGCAACTAAATGCTAGTATCGTTTCGTATATTTTGCAGGCCTTTGGTCAGCAATCTGAGCATCTCTTTGGAGGACGACAGTAGGCAATGAAGCAAATATGGGAAATTCTCTTCTGTCTTGTCTCACTGTTTTGCTTTACTCTGACCATTTCTTTTTTCTTTATTTTATATTCTGTTTTTATTGGTTTTATTCTGTTTTGTTTTTGGTTCAGTTCTACTCTACCTGTTGGACTGGACAGCTATTCTGAAGATAACAAGATATACTACAGTAGCTATTGTATTCACATGATTTTTCTTCAAAGTTCTGTACCAGTTCTGCTGCTTTGTTTTGATTGACTTTGTTCTGTTATGTTTTGTTGGATTTTACTATCTTTAAAATTAAAAAAAATAAAAATCTGCTTAATTACAGATTCTCTGTACTCATATCAGGCAACTGAACATTTGTTGAATTTTTAGAATAATTTCTAAATGGTTTGAAAAGAATGAAGGATAAAAATGATTAAGAATTTAGAACTGGTCAGTTCTGACCTAAATTGAATTGGTTATAATCTTCATTATTTGCTTTCTTCTTTAAATGGGACACTCAAGTAATTTTAATATTACATGAGTTAATGGAAAATGTATTTGGGAACCATATCTAGAATTACACTTGTGAATGTAGAATACTTTATCTATAGCCAGTGGATAGGGTTCACCAGATTCACTGTGGCATAAGGAACTTCACAGACTAGATATCTTTCTGAAGAACAGGAGAGACTTGCAGACTATATTTGTTAATAATGTCTAAGTCAGTGGCACAAAGAGATAAACATTTTTATTTCACACATGAAAAATTGTCCCATCTCTAGCTTCAGCCATCTGGTACAAAGAAGTAACCTAGAAGACTTGTTAATGCATATATTCCTGGATGCTTTTAAAAGTTTCATTTTGAAAGCCTTTCTCCCTAGTTTCTATTCAAGCTAAAATTTGAGAAATATTGGTTGATATATTAATGTATAATTACCACAGACTAGAAGGCACTGAGTGACAAGTTAAAAAGTCATTTTTGCCTAAAATTCTGTAGTGTGTTGGCAAGTATTTAGCAATGTTTATATTAAAATCTGAGTACAATAAGAACAGGAAAAATTTATTCTAATGCTTGTGTTGCCCATCAATGACTACAGGTATAAACCTCCACATACTATTTTTTAAGTAAAATTGATTTTATTTAAGGTTATGTTAAAATAAACATACACACATATGTAAAGATATGAAGTCTCTTAAAATACATATCTTTTCTCTTAGTTTTGGTTAAGTTAGCTACATTAAGAAACATGTATTGTCTTTTGAGTGACATTGACAGTGTAATCTATCATATTTTTTCCAGTTATGAAGAATTTTATTTTTTTCCCATTTGGATTAACTTACCTCTTTTTTATTTTAAAGAGAATAAGACCAAGCAAAATAAAACAGAATAAAACCAATCAAAACAAAACAGTTAAAGTGTTACAGGGCTTCAAAACACGGTCATAGGAAATCCGCAATGGCTACCTTAACACCTTTTGCTATCTTTGAAACAGATCTATCAGACATAATAAAATCAGATAAAACAGAACAGAATAAAACCAATCAAAACAAAAAGCAAAACAATGAAAATGATATAGGACTTTATGTTTTCTGTTTTTTGTTTTTTGTTTTTGTGGCACTGGGAATTGGACTCACAGCCTCACACCTGCCAGACAGGTGCTTAAGCCACTGAGTCAAACTCCTGGTCCTAGTATTTTTGAGGCAGTGTCGCACTATGTACCTCAAGCTGGCCTTGCACTCACATTGTAGCCCAAGCCGGCCTCGAACTCACAATGCTCCCACCTCAGCCTCCTGAGTACTGGGATTAGATATAGGACTTTAAAACAAGATAATAGGGAATTAACCATGACTACCATCTTCAGAAGAAAATCTTCTATAGTTGCTATATTGCATATTGTTATCCTCTAAATAGATGCTCAGGCTACAGCTTTAGACCTGCAAAGTCAATCAAACAGTACAGTAAATTGCTTTTTAACATCAGTGGCTATCATCAGTGACTGCTGGCTCACAGGAAATGGTTGGCTTCTTCTTCATTCTCTTCCCAGGTTGTATGGCCACCGGTGACTCACAGGAAGGGATTGGCCTGGCCCATGACTGCTGCTTGCTCAAAGGAAGGGATTGACTTCTTCTTGGTTTTGTTCCCCCGACAGATGACCACTGCTGGCTCGCCTAATTACCTCTTCATTTTTTTTTTTATTGATACATGTTTGCACTACCCAATGTTTATAGTACTTGTATGGAATTGGGACATGAACATAATGCATCTCAATGCTTTTTTATTCCCTCTCCTCCCCTCTTGCCACCTCCCTCCATCTCATGATCCTTTTCCCATTTTAAGAAGATCTATCTCCCGACTTCCCATTATCTATTTTGTTTTTGCTTTTTATTTATAATTTGGGTTTCTCATATAAGAGAAACACATGAGATATTTAAGCTCATGTGTTTGATTTATTTCATTTAACATAGTCACAAGGTGCACTCAATCTAACATATTTCTAAATTCAGTTTTGCACACTTTAGCTGGCCATCTACCTGGAGAGTTTAAAAAAGTGTTTGAAGAGCAGAATCTTAACATCTTTTAGAAAAGAGTTAGCATGTGTCAGTCACCTCAAACTGTCCTTTCCAGAGAAACCTTGGAGTTACAGATACGCAGCCAAAGGGTACTGACCCACAACTGAGGATTCCCAAGGCGAAACCATGCAGAGAGAAACTTCCACCTGGTTGCAGAGAAATGAAGTCAAAAGGCTGAACTAGAAGTAAGTTGTCTCTCTTCCTAAAGTGGAACTCTAGTCCATTCCTTTGAACAGTGTATAGCCCCAGGGAAGACAGCCAGTTCAGAATCACCCCTTAAAAAACACTTTCCCAAAGGATGCATGGAGAGACCCTGTGACTCCAACAAAGAATGATGGGGAAGTCAGAGCAATAGAGAAACTCGGGAAAGTCAATGGCAGAAAGAGGCAAAACTCACAATCTGTGTGAAGTAAAGTATAGTGAAACATCCCAGAAGGAAGCCTCTGAGACATCACAAGGGCTCCTGTGATGGAGTGGTGGATTGGCACCTACCAATTTCCAGAAGAAAAATTCCAATTCACATTTTGCACACTCCTTGCCAGTCAACTGCAGATAATGAAAGGTTTAGCAATCAAATATATTTGTGTAGGATAGGGAAGGTGAAAGTAAGGTGGAGTTCAAATTTCTCTTGATTTTGTGGTTTGCAGAATGCATTGTTTTTCTGTATTAACGTTATTTAAATGTAACTCACTAACATATATGTCAAGAGGAATGAAATGGGCTACCCATTGCTGGAAACTGAGTAAGTTCATCAGTGTGATAGGTTTCTTTGTATTGTGATACTGATTAAAAGTGTATCAATGGAATAATCTCTGGATTACATAAATGGGCAGCTTTTTTTGATCTGTAATTTATAACTTTGTAAGACATTCTCCAAAACTACTTTTAAAGTCTGTTGCATCTCAGCTCCCCTTATTCTCTAGATAATACTAAAATTCTTGTCATTTTATAACTAATTATTTTCTCTTAAAATAAGTAGAAGATACACTGTTATATAGGATGGAATATAAATTGATAGGAAATTTTAAATCAGAAATTATTAAAAGCAACTGGCATTCAGAGACACTAGAGTCTGACATTAGTTATCTTTCTAGCTACATTTGAAGGCATCCATGTTCTCATGAGCATTAGAAAATGTGACTGGGATTTTTGTAGAATTAAATGATGAAATAGTTATTTAACAAGTCTGTGGTGATGAAATAAAATATCTATAGAAGATTATGTCTGTTACAACAAAACTGCATGAACAAAATAAGAAATATAAAACTATTACCATGAGTAAAAACTGTTTCAGTAGGATTTAAACAGGTTTAAGACATAGTCAAATTTGTGACTTGTCAAAAGACACATCCAAGGCCATGACTGCATTTGTTTTCATCGTTGATCATAAGAGTGGTCAGAATAACAGCATTGCCTTGTCTTTTGTGTGATAGCTAGGGCTTTGTTTGAGAAATAGAATTTGAATGGTGGCATTAAGATATATTTGGATAACTCTTAATTCCTGAGACCCCAAATCTGCCTGATGGGAAACAGCATTCCTCAGTAGTGGCCAGCTGAGACTGATCCTGTCCTACTGAGAAATATTGTAATATCACACCTCAGGTAATTGCCTCTTACAAAAATGCCAAAGATCTTTATTCTCCATACTGATTACTTATCAGCCTCCAAAGATGCTGTCAATCAGCCTAGGGTTCTTTTGTTCAGTTAAGACAGAAACCGTGAATTGGCAAAATGCACTCTGCCAACAATCCTGATTTCAGCAGGTGACACCAGATAACGTTGCGTGTCAACAGGTGACACAGCAGCTGCTGGTCACTGCCACTGCTGATTATGTACCCTTGGTGTTGTAGCTGCCTCTCACAGGCCTTTTCCTCTTGGCAACTGTCTATTATAGATATCCTCCTCTGTTGATACTTGTTATTAAACCTAAATAAAACCTTGTATCTCACAAGCTACCTATGGATATTTTATTAAGTCTCTCAGAAACTTTCTCCTTTGTTCTTGCAAGTCTAAGACATGACCTTATACTTCTTCTATACAGTTATGATTTAAACAAGTACAAGTAATAAAAGTATTTCTCTATTCATGTGATTACCATTTCTAGTGTTTCTCATTTATTTGTGTAGACGCTTTAAAAAATCTATTATCAGTTTCTATTCCTCTGAAGTACTTACTTTAAAATTTCTTCTAGTATGTCTCTTCCAATAGTCAATTCTGTAGAATTTCATGTATTTTTTAAAACTAATTTTACTTTTCTTTAAAAAATATCTTTTCCATTTATATAAACATAGGGAGGGAATTATACGCTTGTAAAACAGAGATATGATCAAGATTCATTTTTCTGCATGTCAATCACCAGTTTTCCTACTGTCACAAACAAAATAGAGAGAGAGAGAGAGTGAGAGAGAGAAAGAGAGAGGACAGAATTTCACAAAAAGTAGAAGGCAAGGTAAAGATGGAGTTTTGAGGATTGTATTACAATATGTATGTCAGAGAGAGATTTAAAGATGCTGAGTTTAAAGATACGAATGATATGGCCACAAGCAATTACTGCCAGTGGCCACCAAAGCTGTAAGATGCAAGCATCACATCATTCCCTTAAATTGAATGATTTATAATACTTTAAATTAGTTATAGTATTTTAAGTGTACCATTATAAATGTGATTTATAGTACTTTAAATGCACCATTCCACAGCTTTCTCAATTTCGTTTTTTTAACAAGAGATTGATCCAGTATAATTTCACCAATTATTTCATAGTACAAATGAATGTTCGTCCAATACAATGTTCCAAGAAAGGTAATCATAAAAAATACCACACAAACTCAAGTGAGAAACATTTGACAAGGTAACCTATCTTCAATTTTGTAAAATATCAACATCATAAGAGACAATGAGAAACTGCTGCTGATTAACAGAAAAACTAAATGCAGTGCATGACCCTGATTGGACCATGAGTAAGTACAAAAAATATCTCATAGATACATAATATTTTTGGGAAGTATGGTCTATGAACCTTGTAATTGTATTAGATTAGTGTTAATATGTTATGAGTTTTGAGGATTGTATTACAATATGTATGTCAGTGGTCTCCAGAGGAAAAGAACCAACAGAAGGTATACAGATGTATATTTATGTATCATTTAAGAATTGTCTCCCACTATTATAGATGCTGAGAAGTCTCAAAGATCTGCTGTTGGCAACCAGAGGAATGAATGTGTAGTTCTGGTGTGAAAACTACTAGGGTTGAGACCCTTAACAACCCAAAAATTCTGTCCAACTTTGAAAGATAAAATGACAATGTGTCAACAAAGGCAATTAGTCTAGAGAAGTTCCCTTCTTCTTGGATTTTTGGTTCTATTCAGGTTTTCAATTTGTTGGAATTGGCCCACTTTTACTAGGAAGGGTAATCACTTTTCTTCAGTTCATCAATCCAAATGTTGATGTCATCCAAACACATTCCCACAGGCACACCCAGAGTAATATTTGGCCAAATGACTGATTAACTCACAGCTCAGTCAAGCTGACATAAATTTTAGCATCATAGATTATGTGTGAAAATGTTCTTGTTCATAGGATATACACACTGAATATTGAGGGATAATGTGTCATACACATCTGCAATTTATTCTCAAGTAGTTCAGAAAATACCACATACACATTTAAGAACATGTATGCAACAATGTAGATGTGCATATACTTATGCTCACATAAAATGTATGCATGCAGAGGAAGAATAGAAGGATAGTATAGTTAAGCAATTAAGTTAAAACAAACCTGGACTAAACTGTATAGAGGAGTTGTTTCTTTTATCCCTATAATTGTTCTATTTATTTTAAATGACATTAAAATAAAAAGTTTTAAAAATAAAATTTGACATGGATCTAAACTGGGGTAGAGGACTAAAACCATAAACATTACTTCATTCTATAGCACGATTTTTTTAGATAGATTTACAGGTAAGCCTTGTAGACATTGCTGTCTTCCAAAAGCCAGTATAAATAATTTGAAAACAGTGTTTTCTGTAAAGGTTGGGAAAATACAAAATGACTTTTGATTTTGCTGCTTGGGTTTAAAAACCTTAAATTAGGTTTATGTTCAAATTCTGATGATGATTAGTATAGGAAAATAAACCTAGGTAAATGATTTGTACACTCTACCTATCCTTTCTTATTTCATTATACAGTTACAGTTTTTAGAGTATGTAAGTATTTTTCATATAGATATTCAGATATAAAATAACTATTTGGTATCATAAAATTTACCTTTTGAATTACTGAATTAAGCATTAATAGAAAATGTTTTTAAACAGTCACAGCAAAATGGAACTTTAAAAGTTAAATGTTTTTCTTTAGATACAAGAAACTTCTCCAAACAACCGCAAGCCAAGGGCATAAAAGGCCACCCTAACTTTTCCTCAGCCCAAAGAACAAGAATGTACAGATGCTAGCTCCAGGAGGTCAAAGATCAGCTTCATTCCACACAGAAGGGACTAAGGTGAGGATCCAAGGAGGGATGAAACAAACTGGAGCATACCTGTTTTGTTTTGTTCCCTACTTCTGTTGTTCCTAGTTAAAAAAGACCCTAGTACATCTGTACACAGTGAGAAGTGATTTGGGGGTTGAGACCTCTTCACCTCCTTGGAACTAGCTTTTAATAAATCCTTTTTCCTTTTTTTTTACCAGAAATAAATGGCCTGTTTCAGTGGGACCAGCTAAAACTAAAAGAAACTAAACAGATGAACCTAAGGGGCCAGTGCCATTTTCAGTCATTAAACACAAATAGTTATATTTTGGTCAGAAAACTTACAGTTTTAACTTAACTAGAACAGCAAGTAGTAAAAAGAAATATAAGACGTCGTCTAAAATACCTAATAATCATGCCAAAAATAAAGAAAAATATGGAAAATGGGTTGAAAAATTTCTTATTATCCCACTAGGGGAAAAAAAAAAACACTCTTAGAAACTTACCTGTAGTATTTGAAGATCTGTGCAGGGTTGAAGCCTTTTACTAGTACATAGTTTTACAGCCTCCAGTTGTATCTGATAAAATATTTTAAATTACTTACGCTAAATTTTTTGGCTCATAACATTGTTAGTGCATATTGTCATTAAAAAGTTAAGTACATAATTTTGAAAACAACAGATTTTCAGTATTTAAAATACATTGAACACTTTTAGCAAGAAATATTTTGTAGAGAAGAGTAGTTTATACAAAATGCTAAGGACAATCTTATTGGCATTGCTATACATTAGAATACATCCTTCATATTAAATTAATAACCCTACTGATATTGAATTGGAGAGCAAAGGTATAAAGAAATCAAATTTATATTAGATTTCCTATTTGTGGTTGTAAATTCCCAGAAACTTACAATTCATGCTACCTTTTATAGTGTCTCTTTGGGAAAAAAATGTGAATAATCACTTAGAAAAATGATCCTCCAAGTCTCAAAAAATAATTGGTTAAGGAAGAAAGCTGTTAACATTTAGGATACTCAGGTTAAGCAAGTAAAAAAGAAAAGAAAAAATATAATACTTATCTTTATTTGCAATGAATTAAATTTATATATGGGAGATTTTGAAGCAAGTATAAAACTTTCATAAGTGGAAATTTTCTGTAGTGTATTGACTAAAAATCATTAGAGAAAATAACAAGCATGTGTAGAGAGAATATAATAGAGTAGATAAATACAAACAAAGTCATAAATAATAGACTTTGCAGTCTTTTTTCTTCCCATAAGATTAGATCTTAAAGTTCTAAGGAGAAATGTTGAGTTTAAGCAAGACAGACTCACACTGTCTGTTTTATTTTCTGACACTCAGGAGTGTATCTGACACCAGACCTCTTTCTTTTCCTTTCAGTTTCTCAGCGTAATTTAAACTAGAATGACACCTACATTTATCCACTTTGTTTTCTCTGTCCCTGTCTCTTTTTCTGGTTTCAGCTATGTGACATGTCATTGTGTGAAAAACATATTCTCCATAGATAAAGTTTCTTGAATGCAACTTTCATTATATCAAAATGCACACATATTAGAACAAATTTTTACTAGTTGTAGTTTATTATTTTCAAAACGTCTTGAAAATGCAGCGACAAATAATGATAATTTCCTAGTAAATACTGAGGGACATGTAAAAGGAATATTTACATGTATTTCCATGTGTATACGCACACACATATATATATGTGTATGTATATATGCAAACACATGTATATGTGTATGTACATGTGTGTGCGTCTGTGTGTGTGTGTGTGCATGCTCTCTACAACTTGCTAATTCTGGAAGATAAAATTGCACAGTTTTCCTTTGATCGTTTTTCACTCTGTACTTGGAAAGCCCTTCTCCATCGCTCCCTATCTGTGGAAAGTAGTGGTATCTGGGCTCCCAGCCTAAAAATGTCATAGAAGGGAGTTAGGTTTACTTCTCTAATTTTGAGGTTATATGTTGGCTCCTGCAAGCTAAGAACTTTTTCTTTTCATCTCATTTATCACAGTGTCTCACAATTGGAAAATGTTCAAAAACTATTTGCTGTATGGATTAGTGAGCTTTGCCCACATTATGTAAACCATTTCAGTTTCTTATCATCTCTCCTTGAAAGCAGGCTGGCATTTCATTTGCTACAATGTTTCCACAGATGTTGTGAGGCAAGTGTTATATAAAGCTCGTGCAGAAAGAAGATTTATAGCTGATTTTCATTTCTTCTGTTGTATTAGTGGCCTAGTTAAGGAAATACATAGTTTAGCTCAAAGTAGTGTAAAATACTAGGGCATAATAATGAAAGTTTGGGTTTCCTCTCAGAGTTTTTGTTTCATCATCAAAATGAAATATTGTCCACCTCATATGTTTGTAAAAGAAAAACGAAGTGTTGAATCCAAAATACGGTGCCAAGGGCAAGAATATAATAAACAGACAAAATGCCCAAATAATGACAAATAACTTTGGTTATTGATTAATAAACTTTGTCTCAGGCAAAGGAAACTAATAATTGTTTCTATGACATGCCTTATAGTTAGTTACTTTACTTTTGTGGTAGTTGTCATTATATAACTATTAATAGTTGTCTTTTATATTCTCAGTAGCTTTCTAGTTAGCAAAATAAATTATATGATCATTTTTCTCCAAGTCAATATTTAGGCTCACTTTACTATACTTAAAAGTAGTATAGAACTATCTGCAAATTTTACAACTGGCAAATTTCTGCAATCTAAATTAACAAAGGAATCAAGCCTTATTGGTTTCTTTCCTACCTTCTTCATAAAGAAGATGAAGAAATTTCTAGAAAAATATCTCATTATAAGAGCAAGCTCATTATTCTATTTTTTAAAACAACTTATTAAAGGAATTCCTCTTTTTCTGTCAAAAATTGCAATTCTTAACCACATGTTTTCTGGTTAAAAAATAGAAACAAAAATATTTTGCTAATTAGAACTGCCAGGGTTGATATTTCAGGCAAACTAGAAAGTTAAAACAAAACAAAAACAAAGAAGAACATAATTAAGCAAGATTACCATTATGTTGAAAAGTTAAAAAAAAAAAGATCTACTAAGAACTCTAAAAGGAATATCTCTTAAAAAATAGAAAGTAAACTAGGCATGGTGGTGATCCCAGCACTTGGGAAGCTGAGGCAGGAGGATAGCTGCAAGTTCAAGGCCAGCCCAGGCTACAAAGTGAGTTCAAGGCCAGCTTGTACTGCATAGTGAAACCCTGTCTCAAATGAACAAGACAAAATAAATAAATAAATAAATAAATAAAAACTCATAAAGTGGCATAACATGAATATTGATAATTCTTTAAAAATGAAGTTCAATGAATATGATTTTTAGGGTTCTCCAGAGGAACAGAAGATCTCTGTATATCAACCAGTCCACAATGACCATCTACACACTAGAGAGTCAGAGGACTCGCTAGGTGCCTAGAAGGTCCCTCAAATGTTACTGGTGTGAGATTGGTTGAAAGTCAGAAAAAACTGAAGTCTCATGTCCACAGGCCATGGAGATAGTGAAAGAGATGCTCACTCAATAAACTGGGCCTTTTAAAAACTACCACAACCTGTGCAGCCAGAGGGGCCCTGAGAGGGGGCCATGGGAGATTAAGAAAATCTATGGACACATACTACAGGAAAGCCAGAACTGGGTGCCATCTGACCTCTCTAATGGAGAGGCAGCGACAACCCAGCATGGTCTGCCTCTTTATTTATACATGATAAAAAGCAGGATGCCTGAGACTATGGAGTCAAAAGTGCAAGGTCTCAGTATTTTGCTGAGAACACTGAAAGATAAACATTGTCAGAGCTTTGTGCTGTAGTTAGTAGACAGGCACACCAAAGCCAGACACCGGCTGGACTGGCTCTGCTCTAGTCCCAACAACTTGCTTACATCCCTCACCTCTGGAGCTCTTTGTTCTTGGGACTGGCCTTGCTCTAGTGCCAGAATTGTGATCTCCAGATCAGCCATTCCCCAATAAAAACACACACTGACCTCTTCTTTTCTCCCTTTCAGTCTACGCAGGCTACAAGTCTATTATTGGATGGACCAGGGCACATCAGGGTGTGATTTCTTCCCCAATTTGCTAGCCACCATGCCAATCATCTCTGGACAAGCCCATATATACTCTCAAAAGTGTGCTTTATTAACCTGCTTAGTATCTCTTAATTACTCAGGCTATCACTATTAACTGTCATGATGATACAATAGTAAAAAATTTATTGGTTGTAAACGACAGAATAATAAAAAGTACAATAATAAAAGAACTGTACTCATGACCCCTGCTTTAGGAAGCATATAGAAAGGATGCAAATCTAGGTATTTATATATGTAACAGATAATCATCAGAACTATTATCCATACATAAAATCAGGACTTTATATAAAATAACTCAGAAAATCTACAATTCAATATTTGTACACACAGGAAAACCCTCTTAGTGAAGTAACTATTTCTTTAATCAGAAACACATTTGCTTTATAATTTTTATCTTTATTTCCTTATTAGATTATATGCTCTTTTACCTGTTCTATTACTTCCAAAAAGGGATGATAACATTTACTGTCTGCACTTGAAAAATGAAGCATCAAAAAAAAAAAAAAGTTCAATAGATCTACAGCGTCGCTCCTTTGATCTTTTTCTTTCTTTTTTGGTGTAGTGGGGATTGAACCTAAGGCCTCCCACATGTTAAAGTGCTCTATCACTGAACTATATTCCAAGTCTCTGTCCTCCAGTGAAATTTATTTTGAGGTAGTTTTCTGAAGTTGCCTTAATAAGCCTTGAATTTGGAATCCTTTTGTCCTAAACTTTGAAATAGTTGGAATCACAGGGATGTGCCACCATACCCAGTTATTCCTTTGATCTTGATGATAAAATGTTATGATTTTATCCTGGACTAACTGCAATCTTTGTAAAGTTTTATGACTTTTAAAGTTAATAAGTAGATCAAAGTCATTATTTCCCTTTCAGTTTTTCTAGATTTTTCTATGTTCTACTCATTTAGAATGAAATGCCTATACAGGTCTGTGGACAGTATAGAGGAAGTCTTAGTTTACAATGTCAGGCAATTAAGAAACTTGTGCAGAAATAGTGAACATAATATATTTGTCCTTCTTCTTCAACAACTTGATTTCCCCGTGACATCATCTTTTTCTAGTTTTAAATAAGCAAATTTTTATAGAAAACATTAATGTGTTCAGAAAAAGGAAAAACAAAATACTTTTCAATGTTGAGTTCCTTAGAAGGCAGACCCAAGCTTAGGCAACCCCAAAAAATGTTATTTGCTTTGTGGAAAATGTTCTGTGTATTGCGTGAATGTGACTTCTTAGTCACAGAGGTCCAGAACACAGAATCCGGAATGACTGTAGTACTGTACATGGAACCAATCAGAGTGTGCTGTCTTCAATTCTTCCTTGACATTTGGTGCAACCATCCCAAATGCCTTTTTTGCATGGGAGAGAAGCAATCTAGAAATGGGAGAGAGTAAAGACTCAGGCCATTATTAACTTTGTGGCTGCTTTGGGCCTTCTCACCACACCAGTCTGATTGTCAAGAAATTAAAAACAGAAAAACAAAAAACAAAACAAGCAAACAAACAAACAAAAACCTGCTCACTATCTTTCCATGTGTGCTAGCTAATTTTTTGACAGGAATCCAAGAACCTGGAAGGAATTTCATCAGAACACAAATGGCGGTAATAGAAGCAGGTTGTAAAGAGCCATCAAAAGGAAGGCAGAGAGAATCAAAACTAAAGTCACTTTTCCCCACTGCAACTCTGCTAACAGCATACTTTTAGAGACACGCTTAGTAACAATATATCTACTTTCTTGGTTCACAGAACCTTATCAGACAAGTTACCTGCTCATGTATATTCAACATTTTCCGAGATATGGAAAATTCTAGCCATAAAATCATTTCAATCGGTCACAAAAATGTAAACTGAAAAAGCAATATAAAAGTACTTTTTGATAGAGTATGGTAGACATAGTTTCATAGAATTTCTATCTTTAGTATCAATATAAGTTGTGTGTAAGATTTTCTACATACAGCTGACTTTATAGTGAAATACAAGCGGAAACTAAAGCAAATTGATTTAATCCAACCATTAATACTGTCATTAGCATAATTAATATTTTTATTGGCATAAGATTCCCTTCTCACTCGAAGGGTTATTTTTACAAGAAAAAAAGTGTTTCCCTCTGGAAAGGAGTGTGGGGGAAGGAGAAAAATACTTGTTGTTGCTGTTACTTTTGGTTTTTTGATCATCATTTTTCTTTCTTATTGTTGTTAACTCATAATTGATTCTTAGATCAGATGCAACTGTTATGTAAATATTACCCTAATCAGAAGATGGAAGAGAAAATGATTAGAAAAACCTAAGCGATGATCTGCCTCCAATCTGCCTGCTAATTTATGAAATAAATGGCTGAATTGCTTAAGCTATTATAATATTAATATTGTTCAACTTATAGTGAAATGTAGTAATGGCTAGAGGTTTAAACCCAGTCATGCTGGGAGCAAACTGTAAGCTATCTCATTCTTCTTCTCTGTGTTACTGTCTTTATATTTTACCTGTTCTCCCTGTTCTGGGAGGTTTCACGTCTTAAATTAGTGTTTATATTACTTACAACACAGATATCTCATTTTTATTAGGTAAACTTTCTCCTCCTAGTATTTTTAGTGCTCTTAAAAATTAAATTGAAAATAAAGTCAGTTGCTTTCTTCCTGGATAGAACTTTAGGTTAATACTTAACCAGATTAACACATTAACAGAAGCTGAGCATGAAGAATATGAATTAAATCAAGTACTAGATATTATTAATCTGCAAATGTTGGCTCTCCTTTCAATAGTTCTTTCAAAATATGTACTGGATCTTTTTTTTTTATTTTGCTTTCTGGAATTACAAATGTTTTAACATAGTCTATTTTATTTCCGCTTATATTGTACCTTGTACTAGCATGAGCTATGACTTATAACACGTATTAATTTTCAGGATAAACAGAGTGGAGGTAGAACTTAATTTTAATGAAGCTTGTTGTAACAAACATTAAATTCCAGTGCAAGAGCACAAGGCGCCAGCTGGAGACCAGCTGTGTCCATTGCTCTTTCACCGTTGTGAAATCTTACTACAACCAAACAAAGCAGATGCATCCTTCAAGGTTGTGATGAACTTTGCAAATCTTCAGATCAAGTCTTTCATACTATATTAGTTAAAAGGGAAAATAACATTCATTCTCTTTAGAGGCTCATTATTTTCTCTTTGAGGTTTCTGCCAAAAATTCAGTTCTCTCTCAGCAGATGGAGGTGATGCCACATTTGATGACTTTGATCCTAAGGCAATTCCTCCAATAGACAAGCAAAGACAATGACGCTATTTAAACCAAAATGCACTCTTTATTGAAATACGAAAAAATGCACAATGATACATTTAAGGAAGTAACTTTTTTTAAAATTAGGGTTTTAATGGAGGAAATTAGAAAGAATAAAAAGCAGATATAAGTAATTCAAAAGATTCAAGAGTTAGGTAACTTAAATAATTATAAAATTCCCAGCACAAATATAGTATATTATCTAATAAAAATACAAAAAGGATTTGTGTTCATACAACTTTTGATAATTTGGAACTTAGTAAATCTGTGAAGCTCCATAAACATTATGGGAACCAAGTGGAACCTAAGTATTTGCACTGAAATAACCAATATATGTTCCAAAATTGTAACGACTCCTCTCTGAGACCACATTATAGGCAAAATATGGTTCTAATTCACATCTATATTTGTCATTCCTAGCAACTCCAGTGATGACTAGAAGTCACTTTCTAACTTTTAAGTATGTGGTTGAGTCACCTAATTCTCTACTTAATGTAAGAAAGAAGCAAACAAGGAGACATATAACCTAGGTCATAAAATTTTGGTATAAAGGAACTAGAGGATCCAACTGGAATGCCAATGAAAACTCTCTTCATAGACATTGGAGGATACTGTTGAGCAGTTTGTATTTAGTCCAATAATCATAGTGTGTTAATCTATTAAATATGGTGTGTATATGTGGGGCAGGAGGGAGATAAATGGCTTTCCGGAAAAATGAGCATAAGGTAGCCAATTATTTAACTGGTGAAAATGCTATATAAATAATGTAAAGTTTTGTAATTTACTATGTGAAACAGTATTCCCCTGTAGAGATTTAGTTGTAAACTAAGCATTTATTTCCATCATGCTTGTTTTGTTTCTGGTATTATGATAATCTTTGAAAATACAACTGTTATGCTTAAAATTTTGTTAAGTTCCATGCTAAGTGCAGTTGCATGCAGTTGAGTTCAAAATCTAGAAGTATTATTAAATACACGACCATCAAACCTCAATTTATTTACAATTCAAAAGGTAATAATACTATTGAAAAAGTTCTGGAAAGTAATAAATCTTAGTGTATATGTTGGTGCTGTTATTTTTTTCCCAGTAACAGGAAAGTTGACCAGTACTACTGATAATACATACATTTTTTAAAAATGTGTAGCATGTGCATTAATTATATTGAAGTTTCCTATAATGATATTTGTTTCTTCTCTACTTTATTAATTAATCATTTATTTTTATTATATGGACCGATGTTTATTTTATAGTTTGAGGTATATTTGTTTGTTTGTTTTTTGCTCTAATTGATCTAGATTTGAAGAGTAGGAGCTCTTTTAATTGGCTTTGACCCTTTATCAGAAGATAGTCCTGAATAACTTTTTATTTTTCTTTATTTTTACTTTTTTAGTGTTGCATTATTTTTATCTCTGTGTTGTATTCCAAAACAATAATTTATACGTCATTCCTTGATGCTAGAATCAGGCATTTCTGCAAGGAGCACTGGTCATTTTCATTGTAGAATAAAATCCAAGATCTGTTGATGCATTGAGGTAGTAAGGATTGAAATCCTCCAGGTGTAGCCTTCAAAAATTAAGTTAAATTGCTATTTTTGAAGTATTTTGTTGTAGATTATATATACTTTACATATTAAATGCCTTGCTTGTATGTGAATCAGCAAAAATGATCAATCATAATATTTTAAAACCATGATGAAAGATAATAATTTGTGATTTATGAGGACTAGATTATAGGGTAAAGGGTAGGTAGACCTCACAGATTTCCACGTTTAGATCTTCAAATAATTCTGGAGAGTGAGTGCAAAATATCAATAAAAAGAATAAATGTGAGAATTTTCTCACTATGAGTTTTATCTTCAAAGTAAATAACAAATCTGCTTATATTTCTACCTTTACACTAACCTTTATTCTAAAACTATATTTTAGGGATGAGTGCAAAGAATATGAAGTTTCAAATTATGATTTTCAATTTCATCATGGTGGGAAAAAGTTATGTATTCAATAAAAGTCTACTTTAAACTTTGAATTTTGATTTTTTTTTTCCTGGAGGGTTTATGTGGTGTCATATCCTTCAGGACCCCAATTAACAGTAATGAACTGTATCTCCTAATGAGGAATACAATAATGAGACTAAAGGACCAGAAGTTAATGTAATGTGTTACTAAGCTATGTGTTCAGGAGCAAAGGTCTATTACTTGTGCCTTTAACACACAATTTTATCATGATTATAACCCAGTCAATTTTATCATGATTATAACCCAGTCAATTTGTTGGGTCTCTATACATGCAAAACAATACATCCTTTGATTCAAGATGAAATTCTGCCTTCTGAGTCCTATGCCTTATAAATTCCCTAACTTCTTAGTGAAGTGTACAAAAGCACACACAGCCACAAACTTTTAAACTTATTGTGTATCTTGAAAAATCCAATTTTCTAACATGGTTAAAATTATGGCACAATAGCTGCATGGACCTTAGCACATTAAGCCTTAACTATTTTATATACATGATAAAAGATATGCAATGATACAAAGAACAGGCTAAGCCTGTAATTTCCAAAGATCTGAATTCTTAATCAGGTCTCACCATTAACAAAATGTGATAGTTTAAATATTCAATTGAATCTGTATGGATACGAGTCATTTCCTCATTGAAAGCTTTCCTGATTTGCAAACTGAATCATATAAAGTTTTTTTTTGAAGTAGCACAAAGCGAGCTGGCAATATAGCTCAGCAGCACAGTGCCTTCCTGGCAAGCATGAGGTCCTGAATTCAATTCCCAGGACCAAAAAAGAAAAACAAAAAAGATGAAACAGCACATAGGTTTCCAGGTTCCTATTAAAGATTGTGTATTGAAGAGGCACATATAGAGACTCTGGCTGATGAGAGGCCATTTGAACACCACAACTCCAGCCAGGTTTCCAATAGAATGCAGCCCATGAGAAACCATAAATGAAATGGTGAAAGGAGGAATATAAAACACGTAGCTGAAACTCAGTCAACCAGCAAAACTTTGCAAATTAATAAACTAAAGTTATTCTAAGCCTCTATGTTTAAAGTGTCCTTTATCTGAATCTTAACCCTGAAGATTTCTAAAAATCTCTACAGGCAATTTTAATACTCAGTCCATCTTATACATGGAAGAATTAGATAGCTGTTGATCTATTTTCCACTTACAGTATTTCAAGAGTCTAAAATAATAGTCTGGCCTACAATGAATCAGAATCTTAATGTGACTCAAAGTGAATAAAATTCTCCACATTACTTCCTTCCAACGACCTATCACTTAGGTGGTCCCACAAAGGAACTGGCATAAATTCAGTGTTTCTACCTGATATATAATGCTAAATGACAGAAATTCCACAAATACTGCGCCTTTGGCAGTCTCCATTGTGTGTTCCAATTGGCAGATGATTTTTAGGTATCATGGGAAATACTGAATATTAGACTGCAATTCAGGAAAATATGTTCTATTACAGTTTAAGATCACTATTTTGACACTATCTATGCTTGAATATTGACTTCAGCTCTCAAAATTAAATAACAGCAACATCAAAAACAAAACCAAACAAAATGTGAGTGCAAAGTGATTTTACCAGAGTCACTGGAGGATCTAAATCAATGTGACTAATGTGTGAATATGTATCAATGCCAATGTCTCCATAGACTTTACAGCTAGACCAGTGGTAAGGAAATCAGTCCAAAGCACAAGAGTTTATGATCCAGTGAGAAAATATTGAGTAGACTTACCAATCAGTGTCAAAGGTAGAACTTGGCAACAATCAGTACTATAAACATTACTTAAGGCAGCAAGGAACCATACATTTTATTTTTCTAATGAACTCCCTCATAAAATTTAAAGAGAGAAATGTTATTCTTAACTTCTTTCTACCAAGAAATTCTCATGTTCTTAGCTAAACCCTGAAAAAAAGAAAGAAAATCATTTCGATGTTTGACCTTCCACAATAAACTTTGCATCCAGACTCATTTTACTATTTAAGACTCTAGCCAGAACTTGGACTTTTTGGATTTGAAATTTATTGACTCAATCCATGTATATACCACAGTTCAAGATGCAGGAGTATGGAAGAGACTCTGTTCTTTTCCTTTCATTAAAAAAATTAAATGAAGTAATAAATGGCTTCATAAATTATTTCAATTAGTTGCTGAGTCTTCAGAAATACTGAAAGTACATCACATGAAACCAACTTGAATACTCTGAAATTGTGAAATATAGATCTGTTTTCCACTAGTTCACAAAACATTCAGCTCTAACTTCTGTTTGTAATTAGTTACTGTAGAAAGAACTAAACAGATGTGTTACAGTTTCTTTGAATTATCAACATATATTTAAGACAAACTGCATCTTCTGAAGAAATTGTGCCCTCAAGGGAATTATTTGTCTTGTGTTAACAGATTTCTATTTGAACTGTGGAGTTAGTTTTAGGTTTCAGGTGCGCTGGACTGAAATTAATATGGCATAAATTTTTGAATGTGCATGAGCTTTATACTTGGTTCTGACTCTGATTACTAAGAAAGAATGTATTCCCAGACATTAATGACTGGAAACAATATCTATATAAGAATCTGCAGCCGTAAGGATTGATGCAAAGATGTAGACCTTAAAAGTAACTGGAAGAAAGTTTTAAGATTATTATAAAGTCTTCTCTAAAGTGCATTACAAGCTAATTCTATGGATGTTTTCTTAATGGAGAATAAAAATATTCAGGACATCAAAAAGGATTAAACAGTTCTGAATAAATAATTTTCAGAGGAAGAGTAGTTTTCATCTTTAAAGAGAAAATGTACTTTTGATAAAAAAGTTTCATCTTATTAATTACACTTCGATACATAACATGTTTTGAGAGTGGGGGTGCATAAGGTGATCCCCATTTGCATTTTATATGTCTGTATTCTCATTTTTAGCGATTATGTATCTGTTTTCTTAACAAATAAAATTATGTATTCTTTTATCTCTGACTTAGGATGATATGAAACGAAATACAGTAATTCTCCTTGACATTATGGGCAATGAAAAGATGGTTAATTTTAAGGTTTACTCTGAGAAGCTAGAAAATACTACCTCCCTATTTTCATTAAATATTTTTAGAACATAAAAATTTATGAATTATTTCTTACTTTTAGTTCTTTTTCTTTTATAAACCTTCTACTTAATCAGAAATTAATCACTAAATCTATTAACACTTTCTTAATTTTTTCCCATTATTTTTTCTTTATGTACATTCCTCAACCATTATATAGTCTTACTACCTAATTTTCTGTCTAAATATATATTTGGTGCTTACATTCAAATAGAGGTATTGACAACATCAAATAATATCGAAGCTTTGATCTCTAAATTAGGAAAATAAATTAAATTTTCAAAAGTTGTAGTTATTTTACTCTTTCTAAAATGTGCCTCTCTGGAAAACAGGTCTGTAATGTCTGTAAAAATTTGTTTTAACAGTCAGCTCATATTACTGTTTGCATATTTATAGCTATTAGAATATTCCTGATGACAAATTTAGGAGAAAAAGTAAAAACATATGCCAATTTTCCTTTAATATCATTAAAAAAACACCAAAGTGTTTTCCAATATGTATTAATTAATGTGAAAACAAATATTATAAAACTATATTTTAGTTTCCTAATTTAATAAATTTATCAGATTTGTAACCTCATTTAGCTGATAAAGCTGATTTATTTTTACCCAGATTTGTGATCCCTTAGACCAAATTCTGCATCCCCTCACACTAAAAGAGAGGTTTATTTTTCCTTTTGGTTTCAGGGAGATCAGTCTACGATCAGTTGGCTCCAAAGCAGAAACATCATGGCAGGAAAGTCAGGTTGAGCAAAATTGTTTAGGAAACAGCACTAGTGAGGAGGAGTCAAGGACCAGAAATAGTAAGGTCATATCTCTGTAACCCATTTGGCCACACACAGAAGTGTCCTTTAATCACCCTGTAGGTATATCCCAAGGTAATCATGTTAATTATCTTAATCATCACAGTTACAAAATTTATGAACCGATAAATACAACCCAATAGAATAAAACACTCATGTATAATCCCAAAGTCAAAACTAAAATAACTTTATTGATCAATTGTTGACGCAATAACCTAACATGAAGCAATTCAAGGATAAATGGTAGCCATTATTAGTTGTTAAATTAGTATCTCCTGATCAAATCTATGAACCATAAATTATTATTCTTTCTGCCTTATTATGCACATTTTATCAAATATATCAAATATTTTATTATTTGATTAACTGCTTTAAAATCCTATCCTCTCAATTATAACTTTCTATTGCTTAAACTGGTGCTTAGAATAATTTTTGCCATTAGTTTTATAATTGATTTGGTTCCTAACTTTTAATAAAGCAAAACATCTTTCACTTTGTAAATATTCTTAAAACTACAAACTGAAAACATTGTGTAATATTTTGATCTTGGATGGTATTTCATTTTTTTTTTTTTTACCTTTGAGGAAATTTTCACCATAGATTTTATTCTAGGACTACCGTGTATTTTAAAGTCGCAGTCTAAAGCAAGTATTATGAAAGGCAATGCATTATTATTAATATATGATCATTAATACATTAGCTACTTTAATTGAAGAATCATTAATACTTTAAGGTTAAAGAATTTTCAATAATAAATTGCTATTAATAAGATTTTCATAGTTGGAATTCTATTCTAGTTTCTGTTTATATTTGGTCATCTTACTTGTGGCAAGGATGGGAAGTCCAAGTCAGCCATGGTGTCGTGTCTCTCTAATCTCCAGCTGCTGGGAAGCTGAGGCAGAAAGATTACAGCTTTGAAGGGAGCCCTGATGGCAAAGCCAGGCCCTGTCTCAAAATAAAATAAAAGTATGGATTTAGCTCAATTATAGAGCCTCCTTGAGTTGGATCCCCAATACTACAAATGAAACAAAGCAAAACAAAATAAGCCTAACTTTAAAAAAAGATATTTAATTCAATATCAAAATTAAAACTTAGAATAATTAGTTCAAGTTTCAGTAATTTTAGAACTTAACTGATACCTGAAGAAAGGTGTAATATAGTAATTCACATAAAATATGTGAATTCAATGTATAGTTCATGATTTAAAACAGCATTTATAGGTTGTATGCTAAATGAAATACTCAACCCGATAAGGCACTAACCTTATTTAAACTATACTCAGAAAATAAAAATTAGAAAACTTTCACCCAAGAAATATGGTGACCCCTCAGATCTGAAGAGGTATGTTCTAAGACCCTAGTGGATCCTTGAAAAAAGCGATAATGAGATCCTTGAAACTAGATATAATGAAGTCCTGTGTGTGTTTGTACATATACATGTATACTTACGTGTAAGTGTAATCTATTAATTAGGCAAAGTAAAAGATTGCTTCTAACTAATAATAGAATACTTATAACAATGTAAGTAGTAAACTGTTAGTGTTAATGCTCATGTGCTTTGGTACTATTTATTAAGTAAAATAGACGTTATTTGAACACAAGAACTGGTAGACCGTAACAGTCAGTTTAATGTAAGTAACCTCTGAGTAAGTAGTGGGTAACCAAGAGTGGATAAAATGAACAAAGGATGATTTACACCATGGCTATAGCAGAAAGCAATGTAAGATATTTTATCACATTAAATGTCAAAATGACATGTAACTTTAATCACATTAATTGTTTCCATTTAATATTTTTGGCCCATCGTTGACCACGGGAAACTGAAATTTTGCAAAGGAATACTGTGAATAAAGGAAAACCACAGCGTATGGCTTAATTTAGTATTTTAAAAGAGCAAGGCCATTTTGTAGTTGTACACTTCCTTCAAAAAAATCTGGATGAAAAGAATAGAGCAGTGAGATAGCCTCTTGTCTTCTTAAACTGTACACAGTAAAAATGGGAATCTCATTTTTTCTAATTTTGCATTAAAAACAAGATCTCGGCTATAATTTGGGAGACCATCAAAACTGCGAGAATGACTAATGACCCTATTTCGGCTGCAATCTACAATCTGTACATTCAGATAATTCCCGGTGAAACTAATTATTTTTCTGCATTTTACATTAGCAGAAATTGGGCACTCAAAGTTTTCAATTAAATTGTCCATACTGAAGTTAATATGAGTTCACTGATTTCTACGGCGTTTATATACTTAAAAAGATATAAAACATAAAATAGGATGGCAACATTTGTTCAGGTTAGATCCTTCTGCAAAGAAACAGTTTTCACAAAATCAAAGAAGTAGTTGCTTCTAAATTAGATTGAATTTTGTCTGCTTAGGTGTCAATTTTTAAATGATTAAAAATGTAAATGAAGCATGTGCAAGCATCCTAATTCTCCAAATTTATTAAGCAAAATGTTTTTCATCATCTTTTCTCTTTTAAGTAACTATTAATTTAGAATTTTGCTTCAAATAAATTTAAAATGTGGAGGACATGAGTACTACATGACCACACATTCTGTCCATTTATGCCTAAGGATTTGGCTGGACAAAATCACTGTGCACCTCTGAAGATGGGAACTATCATGGAACAAACTCCAAAAAGGCTAGCACAAGATATGATAGGTGGTTGATAGATAAATAGATAGCTAGGTAGAATGGAAATAATAGAAAGCAAGATTCTGATATGAATGCATCAAGTTTTAACGCATAAATGGCCCATGGGCATATAATTTCACTGAAGCAAAAAGTCAAGGGCTGGAAACACCTAATTCTAAAAAATAAAAATAAAAAAAACCACAAACCTGCAAATACACCTTCCCTGTATTTAAATGCATAATAAAAGAAGTTATTTATGCATTTTAATGTATTTTATTAGCAATCTTCAAAATATTCTCAAAACTCACTAATCAGTATCTTTACTGTATAAAATAGATAGTTGTACTATACTATAAAACAAATACAGGTTTGAGTTTTACAATAAGTTTTCATTGTGCTCCTTTTTTGATTAGGGTGATTTTCTATAGTACTATTTTATTAACAGTGTTTTGTAATTCAAATTGCCAATATTGGGGTGGGGCAGTACTGGTAATTGAACTCAGGGTATTCACACTGAATTAAAAGGCAGAGTTCAATCCTTGTTTCATGAATTCAGTTCCAACTTTTTTGTAGCATGCATATTGGCTCAAAAATCATCTTCAAAATTATTGTACATATATATATACATGCATATATATTCACTGATTCATTATTTGATGAACATATCTTCCTGAACTCCGCTGGACTTCAAATTATTCTAAATAGCCTGAGTGCTTTCATACTTCAAATCCCAATTCCCAGTTAAAATGTTATAAAAACCTTAGAAAAGGGATGTAGCTCATAAATCTACACATAATTCATAAACTTTTATGTCAATGTTTTGCTAAGATGTGTGTAATTATGACCATATGTTTTAAATTTAATTTAACAAGATAAAACAATGAGAAATGTTTCTTGGCCAAATATTTTGCGTAGAACAAGTCACTCAAAACAATTTGGGGATGTTTTGTCAAATCAAGACCTCCGAGTCCATTTATCCATAGTTGTTTTTCCATATTTTATTAATTTCATTTTTTTTCCAGCCAAAGTGGTAACGTTGGATACATGACAAACTCTGACATCCAGCCCCAAAGGCGCTCCTAACACAATGATGACTAATTAAATGGAAACTTATAGTCTGCAGAATAAATCTCTTTAGCAGAAACTCACATTACTATTGCATAAGTTTACATAAAATTTAGTATAAATAATTAATATTTAATATGGGAATGTGACATTAAAACCAGTTTAAATAAAATAGGATAATATCTAGACTTCAACTCTATAGAAAATAAACACTTTCCTATAAAATTTTCAAAAGCATCCCTTCAGCTTTTTCTTCTTTTTCTGAGATGACAGATACAACATGTATCTGAAAAGAAATAAACCTTCTTTACCTATATAAAAGAAATTTGCTTCATTTTTAAATGTGTGTGTGCACACATGCACATGCACGTGATTTTCATTCAGCCTTGGGGAACTTCTGAAATTGTAATGGTCTCATGAAATAGCTATATCACAAAAAATCCATTTGTTGATGTGGGATTTGTGTCACTATTTGATATTGTACTCATATTTCAAGTGACACAATGTTACTTTGAGCATTATTTGTTCACCAGTCCTCTAAAGTTTCAAATTAATTATATTAAGAATTTGCAAAAAATACATGGGGCAATTCAATTGTAAGTTAAACACTGAAATCTGAGGTCAAGGGGACAAAGAATTAAAATTTAAATCAATACAGAAGAATACAAACTCTTACATAAAACTATTCACAAATATCAATTACTGAGTATTTGAATAATCAAGTATTATTCTAACCACTCTGATTTGAGGTAATCTGAAGCAATTATGCATACTTACAAAAATAAAAGAAATCCTTTTATGCTTATAAATAATATCAAAACAGTTGGCTACCATGTTAAGGTAGAAAATATAATCATTTCAATCATGTGTTTGCCCACATAAAACAAATACAGATTTGAGTTTTGCAATAAGATTTCATTGTGTTCCTTTTTTGATTAGGGTGATTTTCTACAGTACTATTTTATTAACAGTGTTTTGTAATTCAAATTGCCAATATTGGGGTGGAGCAGTACTGGTAATTGAACTCAGGGTATTCACACTGAACTATGTCCCTAGTTCATATATTTAATTTTGAGACAGGTCTCACAAAACTCCCCAGGCTTGGCTTCAAAGTGCGATCCTCTTACCCTCCAGGTGTGCTGGAATCACGAGCACGTACTACCATTCCTGGAAAATTGTTGGTATATCTTAAGAAAAAGTCTAGACATGTAAGTCTTCAGCTTTACAGAATTTTGAATGAAGAATACTTAATTATGATGGATTTTATCTTAAATCATCCTAGTTCCCTTTCCATGTTTATTTCCTTAAAAGAGGTTGTATACAGGAGGATAGAATAACACTGAAAACAATTTAAAGTTTTCTACATTATTATCAGCAACAAAGAAAGTTTATCTTTGCAAAAACGACAAAAACAATGACACAACATAACCCACTTCATTATCTTAATTGATTATGACTAATCTAGTTTTTCTGATCTTTTCCATTTTTCAAAGTTTCATTTCATTTTTATTTTATTTTACTTTATAGACAATGTCTCATTACATCCCTAAGATGCTCAGGCTGGACTCCAAATTATGATTCTTTAGCCTCAGCCTCCCAGATCGCTAGGATTACAAGAGTAGGCCACAAGCCTGGCTTTCAAAACATATTGGGATTTAAATATCAGTAACAGTAACAAAGTAAAAACTTTTGAGGCTAAGTGAGCAATAAATTACTTTTACAGCAGTAAATGTAGATTAATATGTAAGTTTTTATTGCTGAACAATGATCTTGGACATACACATTTAGATAGTAAGATAATACTGTGATAAAATTCATTCTTGTTACAATAACAAAGGTATACACCATTGGAAATATAAGACAACTGGGTAGTGTATAAGTTTAATATTATTGCCATTAATGTTTGGTTACTTATTTGTCTTTGTTTTCTATTGAAGTGGAAAAAAATAAATCTTAATAAAAAATTCAGAATGTGGCATTGTGTTATAGTACAAAGTGTAGCATTGTGTTATAGTATAAAGACTATCAGATGAAAGCATGTAAGATTTTGTGAAAAATAAATAAAACTACAGAATTCAGCATCTTCATTTTCAAAACAGAATTGAATAGTTAAGCTCTGAAGATTTCTCTATGTTCAAAATTTGCTTCGGAAAATTATTATTGCAAACTTTATTATAGATTGCACTTAAGACTTGATTTCCATATGTTCTGAAATAAGATATTTAGTAAATAACTGACTACCAGCCAGTTCAATAATGAACTAGATTAAAAGAGCATTTTTGAAATTTAAAAATATATTCTATACTCACTCTTTTTATACACTTGCCAAAGTTAGAAAAATCAAAGACTGTCGCAGTCACTAAAATGCTCTAGCACTTGACACTTCAAATATCTGCTGGCAACATCCCCAGGATGATGTAAGTTTTATGCACAGTGCAGAACATGCAATACTCCCACTGGGCATATTGCATTCAGAGTTGGTGCACATTCAAATATCCAATGTGCTAGTGGTTTTTCTCCAAAACATGATGAAAATCTTCAGAAGCCATGCTTCAGTCTCAAAAATAGATGATATTATGATATGGAAAACAAAATGATGGAGATATAAAATATGAATTAAGAGTCTGAGGAAACACTTAAAACCTAACAGATGAGTTAAAAAATTCTAGATGCAATTATGGTACAATTATAATGGATTCAATTATTATATTTTTAAAATAAAATATTCCCTATAAATAAAATGATATTTTTAAAAGAATATATTTTATTTCAACTAAGGCTGTCAATTCCATTTTTCAAAATGACATTTCAAAAAGTTCTTGTAGGTATTAATAGGACAGCATCATCAATAATATGTAAAATAATGCACTGTTTATTTGTCAATTTTATTTATTAATAAATATGTTAATGAACAACTTGGCTTTTTTATGGAAAAGAGTACATTTTCTTTTCATCTCTCTTAACAGTAAAATTCAAGCTTGGCATGATGGTGCATGCCTGTAATTCCAGCACTGATTCTCAGGAGCCTGAGGCAGAAGGATTTCTGTGAGTTCAAGACCAGCCTGGGCTACAAAATGAGCTCAAGGCTCACCAGGACTACATAGACTCAGTCTCAAAAAGACAAAAACAAAAACAAAACAAAAAATAAAAACAAAAAATAAAATTCAAAATACGACTGAAGTTTTTCTTAGCAACTATAGTACACTACCATAAATACCAATTATTGTAACAGAGTAAAATGCTTTTATCATATATGGACTTTTTCAGATTGAGGTGAAGACCATCTATTCCGATTTTCCATAGGTTTTTTTTTATCATGAGTGAGTGTTGGATTTTGTCAAAAGCTTTTACTGCATCTATTGAAATTATTATGTAATTCTCATCTTTGGCTCTGGTGATATGCCGTATTTGTACAACCACTGGGGAAATCAGTGTAGAGACTCCTCAGAAAGGTAGGATTAGAAGTTCCATTTCACCCAGCTATCCCACTTTTGGGCATTTTCCCAGAAGAATTGAAAACAACATACCACATGATATATGCTCACCCATGTTTATAGCAGCAAAATTTGTAATAGCCAAATCTTGGAAATAATCCAAATGCCCTTTGAATGAGGATGGGATAAAAAAGATGTGGTATTTTTATACAGTGGAGTACAACTCAGATACAAAAAAGATTGCATCAAGGATTTTATAAGTAAGTGGACGCGACCTGAGACCATACACATAAGTGAAATAAATCAAACTCACATGTGTAAATACTGTATTGTCTCCCTAGTGTAAGAAACTGAAAGAGCAAATAAGATCCAAAATCTACAATAAATATTGTGCAAGATAAGAAACTGTTCAAAGGGGAAAAGTAACTGGGATAGGGGAAAGGAGGAAAGAAGGAAGGGAAAGGATAAAGACATACATTTGTATATATATACATAATGTAACTAAGATGACCATACTACTAATTCTATTAGTTCTTGGATAAGAACAGTTAATACTCACATGATTAGATCAATTTTGCATGTCTATATCTGGTAATCTGAGCAACCGTTTTGAAGATAATACAACCATTGTTAAATTCTTATCATATTATTTTGAAAGCCTATATTGTTATTGTTTGGGGTTTGTTGTTGTTTGACTCTCCTGTTTTTTGTTTTTCTTTTCTGTGCCTTTTTTTCTCTTAAATAAAAGGAGTAAAAAATATTTTTAATGTTTCTTACTTACGTATGGTATTTTAATTGCTCTAATAATGAAGAATATTAACTGCTACAATCTTTGGTTTATTTGCTGGTTATAAAAAACCACATATATTTATAAGCATTTATTTTGCCAGAATAAAAGAAAGAAAGAAAACTACATATAATCTTATCTGTTAAAATATGTCATTTTTACATACTTAGAGTATTATTTTATAAAAATACTTTTGAAAAATGCATTATATTACCGTTAACTATAGGTACTGCATCCCAAGATAAATGCTGTGACCTTTCTGTCTTTATCTACTTGAAATCTTGTATCCTTTTTGTTATAATTATAACACATTAGTTACAAAATGGAAAGAGGTCAATTCACTGATATTTTAGTTTATGCATGTATCTTCTCTTTCCTTGTGGCTTCTTTGTAATTTCTTCAGAATCTCTTCTACTTTCTAACTTCAAATCGTGTTCTTTTTTCTTTTCTTTTCTTTCCTATTTTCCTTTCATTTTCTTTTTTTTTCTTCTCTTGCCTTTTCTTTTTTTGTTTTCATGTATGACAAGTAAACTTCTTATACTGCCAGGCATGGAGGCAATTCCCTGTAATCCCAGTCCCTGGGAGGCCAAGAGACAGGAGAATCAAGTATTTAAGTCCAGCCTGGACAATTTAGCAAGACGCTTTCTCAAAATAAAGAGAGGGCTATGGATGTAGCTCAGTGTGAATGCCCTGAGCTTCATCTCTGGTAATTGTGACCCCTCCCTGTAAACTATCGTCTTCCCCATCCTCATTCTAGCCCCTGGTAACTATCATTTTTCTCTCTGCTCCTATGAGTTAAACCTGATACAGTATCACTTTGTGCCTGTTAGAATGACTCTTATGATAACAAGCGCTGACAAAGATGTGGAAAGATGGCAACTTTTGTATACTGTTCACTGGAAAGTAGATTACTACAGATATTGTGGAAAGTACTACTGAAGACCTTCAAAAAATTAAAAGTAGAACTACTTTATAATGAAGCAGTATCTGTACTGGGTATATATTAAAAAGAAATGAAATCAGTGTGTCAAAGAGACATACTCCTATATTCACTGCAGCATTAATCACACTGGCCAAAATATAAATAAAGAAAAAATACATATATAAGAATGAGTAGGTGAAATTTTTCATATATATATAATATATATAAATATATATATATATATAATATATATATATGAGTGTATGAATGAAATGAGGAAACTATAGAGCCTTTAAAAGGAATAGAATTTGTCATATGCAACAACAATATGAGCCTGTGAACTTGAAGATCATCATGTTAATGAAATAAATCAGGCACAGAAAAATAAATCTCACCAGTGCTCTTTACATTTCCCTGATGTTTTTCAAGTGGCTACACAGTCTTCCGGCTTCATTATCTCACTCAGCTCCATCCAGAGATGTAAGTATAAGGGATAACTGGTTAAATAATAGTCCTTAATATATTTTTTCCCTTTTATCATAGAAGAAACATCTTTCAAGGAGAACAACTACCAGAAATGAAACTTTTATTACTCCTTGGTCAGAGCTGAATTGCAAGACAAATTCCTAATTTAGGCGAGAGACTGAAAAGGAGGAAGAAAGGACAAAAATTGGGTTTGATCAAATGTGTTTCATCAGCTTGGCCTGGGACACTGACGGGCAAAGAAATTCAGATTCCTAGTGGCACTGTCGAAGGTTGCATGCCTGTTGGTTCAGCAAATACTTGCAGATGAAGAAAATGTTGAATTGCAGGTTAATTTTCTGCAATTTATTATTAACTAATGTATATATCAAGAAAACATGAAAATAGCGTCAGAATTGAAAATTCTTATTTTAAAACTATTGGAAATTGATAAGAATTTTCAGTTTTTTAGGGGGGTACTATTAGAGATTCTGTTAATGCTTCTTTATTTTCTTTTTTACAATTTGTTTTATTTCTGACTTTTAATAACTTACCAGTATAATTATTTAAATATAAAATCGCCAAATATTGCATATTTTTCATTAAGTTTTATAAGATAATATAACAGGAAACATAAAAACAAAACTGTTATCAAATTAGCTCAATAATTCCTCTGTAACTGCATTACTAGGTTATTAATCCAGGGCTATGGAATTAAGTAATGATGATAAAAATGGAGCTACCAATAATTAGGGCATCAAACCCCACTAACTTAATAAACTTCATAAGTTATTTTTATTCAAAGAGGTAATTCAACAACAAATGCAGAGGAGAGAATCTTATGGATATGAAGTTTAATGCTTGACTGTGACAGAACAAATGATTGGTGAAAACGTTCTTTAATAATCAGAATGCAGAGGATTAAGTAAGATGAAAATGCTCAAAATGTTGATGAAATATAAGCATGTATTAAAAATCTCTAACAATTAGTTTTGTCCTATGTTCTTATCGTAAATTCTGTTTGAATGTCCTGATTAGGTTTTCTGGAGGACTATGGTTCTGTTACAACTTATGATCTGTTCTTTCTTGTCTGTTGGTAATGATAGTCATGCTATTTGAGGCATACTCTGCCTTTCTTGGACTAATGCCTATTTATATATATGTTTAAAATAATAGTATAAATTTACATGACTGAAGGCAAAATATTAAACATCATTCTTCTGCAATATAATACTTTTTAAAATTATGCTAAATTTATGAAGTCCCTTCAGTAGGTAGATATCGATCAACTGAATTTAAAATAGTCAAAATGATTATAGCCATACAAGACAGATAATACTAAAATGATACATATAATATTATTAAACTCTAATTGAATGGAACACTAATGGTATTATTAATTTATGATAGGAATGATGTTTCCATGTTTCCATTTATGATGAATACATAAAAATATAGTTTATTGACACAGTGGAATGCTACTCAGACATAAAAATGAAATCTTCTCATTTTTGACAAACTGGTTGTCTACAGTAATCATTGTTTTAAGGGAAATAAATCAGGTTTAAAAATACAAGTACTACATGATTTCAGGCATATGTGGAATCTAAAAATGTTTGATCTCATAGGAATATATAGAATGGTGGCTACAAGAGACTGAAAGAGTAAGGGGAAGAAGCGATGAAGATTTGTTGATTAGTAGGTATTAAACAAAAATGAGTAGAAAGTTTGGGTGTGATGTTGCACAGTAGGGTGGCTAAAGATAACAATAGAATACACTGTATTTCAAAAACACTAGAAGAAAGGATTTTGAAATTTTGACTTGAAAGAAAAGTGTTGGAGATAGACATGTTTAACCTGTTATACAATGTATACAAGTAATATTAATATTACCCTATTAATATGTAGTTTTTATATTTTACATATTAGTTTAAAATAAATTTCATTCAAATTAATGAGTTATAAACAAATTTAAAAATCAATTTAAATTAAAATGAAGGCAAGAGTAATGATAGCAGTAACCTGTTTCTGTGGCAGTGTGTGTTTAATGTAGTTTTGGGTTTTTTTGAGCAAGAATTTTATCTGTCATACACTTTGTGTAGGTGAGAAAATGTTTATAGGAGTTTGTTAAGAACCCCATTCTCACCAAAGATGATTAATAAATTTTATCTGTCATACACTTTGTGCAGGTGAGAAAACGTTTATAGGAGTTTGTTAAGACCCCCATCCTCACCAAAGATGATTAATAAATGGGATTATATTTTAACACTACTCTCCAAAGTTTATTGATTAAAACTGTTTACAAATAACAAAATATCACCAAGTCAAAAATGACCAAATGTAAAAGCATTCAACAGAAAAAGAAGAAAAGTACTATATAGATTTTTCCTGAGATTATTTCCTTACTCTTCCTTAATTCACAATACTAGTTAAAAAATACAGTAATGGTAGAAATCATTTCCTATATGAATATTTGATAAAATATGTGGCTGCTGTGCATACCAACACAATAATAAATGAATTAAAATAATTGACATTGTCATTTAAATACAACCTCACTAACCCTAAGCCTAAATTTATACACAAGTCCAACACTGGAGCATTACAATGTCTTTGTATTATTCCAAGAATAGTTAATATTTTATTGAGATTCATCAGAAAGTATATATTTATTTGCATATATACACATACATACACATTTTATACACATATGCATACACATACAGAAAAGTATAAAATTTTTCTTAAAATAATGTTTCCTAACCTGAATGTACCAGGAATCACTGACTTCATATAAACATTGATTGTAATTAGTTAATGTGCTTTGATACTAGTGGTAAAGAATCCAAATTTTGGTCATTTTATTTATTATGAGGTCCTGTCAGTAAGCCCGACAATAGAACCAAATCACAGTATCTTCATTTTCATTCTCTTGGTTTAAGACTTCAATTATATTAAAAATTAGACTTCAACTGGAAAAATTTTAGGATCTTGCAAAACAGGAGAACTAAATGCAGCATACGATTGCAAACAAAACCATGAGCTGAAAACCTCTGGAATTAGTCCCCAAATTACTTTGGAATATAGAAAAATTTGAACTTCATAATAGATGCATATTTTGTCACTTTGAAATAAAAATGTAATAGGCTGCTTTAATTGCTCTCATCTCATTATTATAAATATGTGTAACTTAATAAATTTTAAAGGATATCTCCCTTTCAAATTGTTTTCTGGGTCTCACTTAGCTAATTGCAAAATTGATTTCACATGTGCAGAAGCTGACAACTAATTTTTTCGGTTTAAGGAAGTCAAAACCATAACAGCAAATGAAATTATATTACAAATTGAATTATTAAATAGAGTAGTATGATGTAGCTTATAGTGGTTACTTTAGGCAGTTCTAAGAAAGTATCTGTAAAGTATAAATTTAACATAAACCTCAATTCCAAGTCCTTACATTTTAAAACATTGCCTCAATTTCTGCAAATTATTTCAGTATCTCTTCGCTCATGGCTTCCTGGTCTTTCTCGTTCCGCCTTTCTGCTCTGGTTTGCATCTGCGGTCCCTTTCCTCTTACAGATACTGGCACAGTTCTCAAAATCCAGTTCCTTATTGGGTTCCACATGAAAACCTTATTAAATGTTTCTTGAACCTAGTGATGTTCCTATAAAGCTGGATTTAAAGTCATACTAGCAACTGTCCTCCTCAACTCTCCTCTCCTCCCCTCCCCTCCGTCCCCTCCCTTTCCCATTCCTCCTCCTCCCCAGTATTTTCATCACATTGTCTCACAGGGAAACCTTATTTTGTTTTGGGACACTTGAGATTCTGAGATCCTCTTACATGAAGTTTGTCAGTTCCTTCTTGTTCTGTTAGAGGTGCCATTGCATATGTTTACATATATATACAGTTAGGGATATAGCTTTGAAGCATAAGCACCTGCCGCCTGCCAGGCAAGTGCAAAGTCCTGAGTTCATTTCTCAGTACTAAAATAAAACCATATTGATGATAGATAAATAGATAGATAGATAGATAGATAGATAGATAGATAGATAGATGTTGCTGCTCATTTTGTTATGGAAATTCTGTGTAGAATTTGAGGTTGTAGCATTTTTCTCTGAGTATGAAGCAAGGTGTGGCTATGCAGACTGTCCATCCAAAATATACCACCAAACTTGTAGGGTAATCATGTTTCTATTGGCAGTTGTTTTTATTTCTGATATGATGCTTGTATAAAGAAATAGAAGCTGTCAGTCATTAAAATGGAAGGCATACAGCTTTGTGACTGTCTGAGTATAAAATTGGATGTCTCTGTATGCATTCTGCCAATTCCTTTTTACTCCACAAAGCAAATTGCTTTTCTAAGGCATCACTATTCACAAGAAAAGTGCCTGCTAGGGCAAGTCATGCTAAAAGCTTATTAGGTACAATACTTAGTATTCTCTACTGAGGACCAAAGCATCGGATAACATATTTACAAAATACAGGACACATTTTCAACGTTCTGGGAAATTTTATGTGCTAGTATTTTTTTCATTTCATTTCCATTCCTTGTTCATTTTGCTTGTGTCTAACATATCACATTTTTCACAATTGACAGTGCAATATTTTGCAATAGAAGCAATAGACAGCTTTCACAAATGGCCACATTTGTAGTGTAACAATATGATAAATGTTTACATTTAAAAGTGGGAAATAATTTTATGACTTTATTGGGAAATATGAGGTACTGTTTCAAGCATTTAAATTTCTTGTATATCATTTTTCATATAATTGATTTTCTTACTGTATTCCATACTAGAATATACATTTTAATCATATCATTATTCAAACAACAAGGGTATATAGCACAGTATATATGGCTCAAAAACATATGACTCAATTTAATTTTATTCAAAAAAGAATTTTAAGGACGTATTATGTAACTAGATGTCTTTCATTATTCATGTCTACAAGTAACACAGTACGTTGAAAAGTTTAATGTAAATATAACAATTCAGGGAAAAGTGAGAGTGTCTAGACTTTTTAAAAAATGTTGGTAATTTTATGTCATTTATAGATAGTGATAATTTGTCATGGATGTAAACAAGATTTTTTAAACATATTAATTAATACTAATAAAGTATCTCTTAACAAAAATAATTTATGCTATATTCCTATGGGAAATTTGTAGAAGACAATTAGAAAAAGCCTGGCCTGGGTAACCAATAGAATTATTAAGTGTGAATTGTAGTTTCAATAATATTTAGAGATTAAATTACATGCCCTTTTTACAGTAATGAAAACAAAATTGCATTGATAATCACAAAAATTTCATTGCAGAGAATAATACTTGAAATTATTTTGAGTATGACTCTTAGTTTAGTAAATATTAGGAAACTTCTAATATTCTAATAATTAATAATTATAATAGTCTAATATTACTTCTTTGTCACATCATTAGACTGTATAATATTTACAAGGCAGATGTATTAAGTTAACTTATCACTGGTTCATTATTTCCTGCTGACCCCAATTGAAATGGCAACAAAAACCAAAAACAAAACAAAAACCAGAGTAAGAGTATCTTGGATGCGTTTTCTTGCAAAATTTTTCCCGTTTTAAAGGTTTTATATTCTGTGTAAAAGAAATAATACTCTTCTATTATTTTTCTTCTTTCTCCATGGTTTATGGATTATACTTCCAAAGAGAGTTTTATTGTCTTTCTTGTTTTGTTTAAATATGTTTTTTTGGATTGCTTACAGTTTTTGCTTCTTAATTTAAGTTTTACCACTTTGGATATAATGTGCTTAAATGTGGTTTACTTGGCATTATTTTTAAAAATTTTATTTTTTACTGATACTGGTTGAACTATTGTTTTTATTGAGTTTCAAATAAATGCTTTCATTTTTTCCCACCCCATTATTCCTCTTCTTCTAAACACCAAGTTACATATAGTGTAAACCTGTCGATTGCAGTATCGTTGTCCATGTCTTCCATTTCCAAGTTTGTAGTATTGTTATCCATGTCTTTCATTTTATCTTTTCTCTGCAAAGACCACTTTTCATTTCCTATATTGTATTTTCTAGCTCTATATTTTGCATATTTTCCATTTAGAATTTCTATTTTCTAACATTCTTTAAATCTGTAGCTATCATTTACAATTTTTGTCATATATTCTTAACATACTAAAAATTTAAGAGTATTTGTCAATTCCAAATCTGGAGAGAGTAATTATATCCATCATTTTATCTCTAGCCTATATGTCATATACTACTTCATCTCCGTATGTGTACAAAATTTTGTTAATCAACTGGATATAGTATAAGAAACACTATGCAGACCTTCAATTCTATATTTCCTCCAAAAATCAATTGTTTTTATTGCTAACAGACATTTAAATTATTGACAGATTACTTCTAACTCAGGCTTAAATTTAAGCTGAGTGTGGGTCTATTTTAATTAATTCATAGTTCTAAAAATAAGGTCTGGGTTCTCAGTCTACCTTGATGAGACTTAGCTCCACTGATAGTCATCAGAGTTTCATAACCTGTTAAAAGCTTTGATTGTGTAGCTTTCAGCATCTCCTTTCTGTCCTAAGTCTCAGAGTTGGCAAATTACTTAAAAGGGAATTTTTCCCATTATTTCAGACCTTCCTGTATTGTCTAGACTTAAAATTCCATTTTTCCCACAAAGCATGCTGAAAGTGCACTAACTCTTGAATATAGAGTCTTGTATTCCATGAAGTGAATAAAAAATTTCCTTGAAGGGAGAACAAGTGGCTAATACAGGTATCTTAAGGTATTTTTGACTTGAATCTTGTAGGTCCTCAAGCCTTATCTATTTTGGTTGCTTTCCAATATAGCTAACTGCCAAATATTTGTATTTTATTAAAGGTTTGTAGCATAATTTTCCTGGGGGATTTAGTCAAATACCAGCTGGTTAGAATAAAGGGATCTTCTTTTTAAATGTGAGCTAAACCCAGTGATTCCCTTCCCAAGGGAACGGTACAGAAAGGAGAAGAGTTTACAGTGGAGACCCTTGACAAATTACTTCATCCAGGTGATCAAGGTAAAATTCAACAATCGTAAATCATAAAGACAGGCTTGACAATTGATATGATGTGATCTAAATGACGCTTCTGTGGTCTTTCTAACAAAACCACGTAATTCCAGTTGAATAATGAGAAAAACAATGAATGAGTTGCAATTAAAGTACTGTACATTCTAAGGAAAAAATGGTACTCAAAGCTGACAAAGGCATCAAAAACACAGAAAGTCTAAGTGATAGCCAAAAGGACATTAAACGATGTGAAGACTAAATGTAATGTATATTCCTAAACAGAAGATAGTAAAAGCTAATGAAATTTAACTAAAATCTGGTCTTTATTATATACTAAAATATAAATAAATGTCATTACTTGTAACAAATGTGTGATGTAAGTAGTAGAATATTAGATAGTTACAATAGACAGTGTAATGTCTCTGAGAAATTTTGTTTATTTTCACATTTTTTCTGTAATTCTAAATCTATTCTAAAACGAAATTTTTATTTAAAAAGACCTACATGAATATGTAATCCATAATAATAATTTGGTATACTGAAGTCAAGAGATTTTTTTTTATATTTTCATTGTTAAATCAACAACCTCAAGTGTTTCTGAAATACATGCCTGGGTGATCATTTGCAAGAAACATATTAAAGTAATCATTTTTTCAGATACAGCCACATACCATTCAAAGGATTTTATTACATAATGAAAAATACAGAAAAGGTCACTACTCTTATGAAACTGCTCTTAATATAATATGGGATAGAAAATGAATAAAATCATATTATATAACCAAAAAGCAAAATATGTAGTACATTTGAATGTAATGATTGCTACAGATAAAAGTAAAAAAAGTTTTATTTCAAAAAGAGCAAAAAAGCCAAAATTGGAATAACTGTAGATGTTCTAGTAACATAATTCCTATCTAAACATACAAATTATTTTTATTTTAGTATTAAATAAATAGTGACTAAAGAGTTTTAAATGTAGATATATTTTTCCTCAATTATCCTAATAATTACATTGGACATTTTTCTGCTAGAATTGTTCTTTCTACCTTGATTGGGAGATAAGAATAAATTGAATAAAACAGTGAATTCTGCTAACAACAAATCCAGAGTAGTAAGAAAAACATTGTGATAAGTTCCAGATAATAACTTTTCAGATAATAAAAACAACTAGAAACAAACAACTAAAACTAAAACAAGAGTCAAAAAAAGAAAGATGCTAGTAGGCAATACAAAAACATGTCTCTTCCTCTACTCTAACTGCTGAGTGTAGGGTTGGAGAAAGCACAAGTATGCATTCAAGTGAATCATTGTCTTATGATTATTAGACCCAGTATCCTATGGGAAAGAAAAGGATATGGAAACTTGACTTTCTTTAACGTAAGAATTAGGATTGACAAAATTACTGTAAAGCCTGGATGTTCATAGGGCTGTACTTTTAATGAAAACAGACTAGGAAATCTGTCTGGATTTCCAGGGACATCACGAGGAAATTAATAATTTTTCTTTTTGGGATCAGGTTGAAACTCAACTTTCATGAGAAAATAAAACCTTGGGTGTTTGCATATTATCTCTATTGTTCAGGTACTGATAATGTCAAAAATTAACATATATATTAGCTTCGAATTGGCAATTCTTTTGGGCCACCAATTAAGACTGTATCTCAGTAAACAAACAAATGGAGGCACAATTCTTTAACATCAACCAGAGGTAAGTTTTAAAAACTAAATAGCTGTTCAAAAGATAAGACAATAATTTTAAAATTATAAGACATAGGAAATAGTAATCTGTCTTCAATAACAGTCAATAGTCTTAATATTGTCAGCATACATTAAAATTAGCAATTTAAGGAATAAAACTACTGGTAAAACAATTTGAAAATTTTTTTAAATTACATTTAGATGTTTTAAAGTCACAAATAAATCAGAAAACTAGAGAGACACTATAAAAGAGAGAAATTTGGAAAAATGCAAGCAAAATCTTAAAATGTGTGAAATACTGTTATTGAAATTAAATATTCAGTAGATCAATTCAGTTGCAGATTAGAGATAGATATAGAGTACTTCAGTGAACTGAATAGTAAATGTGAAGACATAGCTCAAAACTAAGACCTGAGAAATGTTTTTTTTTTTTAAAGAATCAAAATGTGTCATTTCCATGTACCAACTCCCCATGATGAATATAATCATTAAGAACTGCAAAAACATAGCCAGGCATGGTAGTGCACGTCTTTAATCTCAGCACTCAGGAAGCTGAGGCAGGAGGATCGCTGTGAGTTCAAGACCAGCCTGGGCTACAAAGTGAATTCAAGGCCAGCCTGAACTGCATGGTGAGACCCTGTCTCAAAAACTAGGGCCAGGGATTTAACTCAGTGGCCTAAGCACCTGCCTGGCAGGCGCGAGGTTGTGAATTCTATTCCAATATGCTTATAAACAATTTTCAAAAATATAATTACAGTGCCCCAAAAATGTCATGGAGTGATTAGGTGAAAATAGAGCAAAATGTTATAGGTGAAAATAGAGCAAAATGTTACAGTGCAATATAAATATTAATATAAAAGCACTTGCAAAATAAAAGACCAAGTGTATTTCTTAGCTTCCCTGTTGCTGGGAAATAATACATGACACCTACACCTTAAAGAGGAAGGCTTTAATTTCTGTCAACAATCAGGTGACTGTAAGGCAAAAATGGCATAAAGGAAGGACTTGACAAAGCAAAGACTGACAGTGTATGGTAGTCAGGAAGCAGAACAGGGGAACCGGTGAAGGCCGAACCAGCTACAGAACCCAAGGACAAGCCTCTATTACACGTCCAGAAGTGTGTGCTGCTCCTCATTAACACGTTAAGCATTTGTTTATCTAATCAAAGCAGCATTGTAGGATTACTGCTCACACAGGTGAAAATGGTGTGGGAAACAGATGACTTTTCCATAATTTTAGGAAGACTTACTTCTAAATATAAGAAATAAAACAAATCCTAGCAAAAAAAAATTTGCTTATGGAGCTCTAATTAAAAATGTGTAATGGCAGAGGCAGAGACACACTAAACAAGAAAATACATTACCTACAAAGAAAAAGCAATAGACTGCAGGAAAGCAATAATACATTTCCAAAATTAGTAGACGGAATGTCACTTTTGAAAGAAAAAACAAGTGGTCAATTTGTATTCTAGTTCCAGCAGTAAAATAAACATCTGAAGGTGAAAATCAAAACGATAGGCAAGGCTCTGCTAACAGAGTTTGGAAGATTGTACTACAGGCAATAGAAAATGGAACATAGAAAAAGAGTTAGAAAAATAATAAATACAGGAAAATAAGTGAATTGTTAAATATGTTTGCAAAATCTGTCAGATATAAATTGCAAAACAAAAATTTATATTTAGATTGCTCACATAAGAGAAAAAAAGCAATGTTTAACTTTCTGAGACTGACTTATTTTTCTTAGCATGATTCTCTCCAGCTCCATCTATCTTGTTAAATGACAATTTCATTCTTTTTACTGCTGAACTATGTGCATATATATATATATGACATTTTCTTTATCCTTTCATCAGTTGATGGGATCCAGGGTGTTTCCACAGTTTATTGTGAACTGCACCATGATATATATGGGTATTCATGTATCACTGTATTATGGTGTCATGAAAGCTCGCAGGAATATACTGAGGAGTTGTATAGGTGAATCAAATGATATGATGTCCTGAGCAGAAATCTAGTATTACAGGAAGTAACGTCAAGAAACAAATTTAATTACATCAACTTTAAAATCTTCAGCACAACAAAGGTCACAACAGAGTGAGGACACAACCCATAGATAGGACAACATCTTTGCTAGCTATGGTTATGATAAAAATTAATGTCTAGAATATATAAAGAACTGAAAAACAACAGAAAAAATAAAATGGCCAAGAAAATTCTCAAAAGAAGAATGTCCATTATGTGTATGAATAAATGTTCAACATTTTAGCCACTAGGGAAATGCAAATAAAAACTACACCATTTTTCCATCTAAGCCTAGCCAAAATGGCCATCATCAAGGATACCAAAAATGAAGAATGCTTACAAACATTCAAGAGAAAGGAACACTCCAGCTCTGTTGTGAATATAAAATCATGCAGCCACTATCAAAAGAAGCATGGAGATTCCTCAGAAAATGTTTTAAAGAGAATAAATAAAACCAAAATTAATTAAATGTAGAAAGCTAGTACTGGAGGAAAAATACATATTCAATAAACTGTATAAGAAATACAAATATTGGTAATTTGAAAGCTAATCATTTAAATTAGGAATTTAAACAACAGCAAAGTAAACTAAAACGTTTCCAAAACAAGTAGAGTGGAGAAAGTAATAAATTTTGAAAGAAATAAATGAAACAGTAGACAAGTAGGAAACAAAGAAAGATCAGTTAAACCAAAAATCTCACTTTTTGGAAAACAATTATGAAGTCAATAACTTTGAAGAGATTAAGGGAAAAAAGTAACAATTACGTGAACCACAGGAATATTGGAAAAAAAAATAAATGATATTGATAGAAGCAATCAACCTAAACGTTTGTTAATTTAAATTGCATAAAAAATTCTCTTAAAAAATAAAATTGCAACTTTGAATCATGATTAAAAAGATATACTACCCAGAGTAATTAAATTATTAATTTCCAATTTGGGTCTTAAAAAGCCAAACTAAAGAATGAGGCTCATATAATTAAAAAATGTCTTTTGGTACATGTATAGAGTATATAATGATTACATTCCTCATGGGGAGTTGGTACATGTATGTATAACATTGCAATTTTTTATGCCACTTTTCTCCCCTCCCTATTCTGTCCCTCCATCTCTCTCTGTGTCCTACTGACTCTCTTTTATTTTGCACTATATTTATAATTTGAGTTTCTCATGTAAGAGAAACCATGTGATATTTAGGCTTGTGTATCTGCTTTGTTTAACTCAACATTATGGTATCAACTTACAAGCATTTTCCTACAATAAGCTTTAGTTTGTTTTTCTTTATGGTAAATTGGTACTCCATTGTGTATTATTATCACATTTTCTTTATCCACTCATCTGTTGATGGACATATAGTCCGCTTCCAAGACTTAAATAATATAAGCTTTGCTGCTACAAACTTGAATACACAAATGTAACTATAATATGATGTCTTTAATCTTTTCAGAAACATAATTAGAAGGAAGACAGTTGGGCCAAATGTTTTTTATGTTTTGGGGAATTGACATACTGATTTCTGTAGTGATGGTACAGTTTATATTCCCACCAGCAAAATATAGAGCTTTCCTTTTTCCCCATGGCCTCACCCATATTTGTATTATTAGATTTTTTGATGTTTGCCTTTCTTTCTGAAGTTAAATGGAATTTTAGTACTGTTTTAATTTGCCTTTTTCTAATGGCCAGAGATGAACATTTTTCATGTATTTATTGTCCATTTGTACTTCTTCTGAGAAATGTCTGTTCACTTAAATTGCGCCTTTTTGGTTAAGTCTTTCATTTTGGGTACCCCTCATTTTTTGAATTTTTTCTATATTCTAAATATTTTTCCTCAAAGGAATAGCAGATGGAACTTTTCCTCATTCTGTTTGTTTGTTCACTCTGTTGGGTGTGCCCTTTTCTGCACAGAAGCATATAAATTTGATATGATCCCATTTGTTGGTTTATGATGTTATTTTTTGTGTCATTGGGGTTCTGTTCAGAAAATCCTTGCCTATGCCTAGGTCATCAAGAGTTTTACCCATTTTATCTTCCAGAATATAAAGTGTAACTGTTTGCACATTGACATCTTGGATCTATTTTAACATTAATTTAGTACATGGTGAACATATGAGTGTAGACTGAATCTCCTGCATGTGAGTCACTTTTCCATGAATTTTTTATTAAAGAGGTTATCTTTTCTCCATTGTTGATTTTTGACTGCTTTGTCAAAGATCAAGCTAAATATGGCTAAGGTTTCTTTCTGTATTCTCTATTCCGCTCTACTGATCCACATGTCTGCACCAGTACCATACTGGTTGTTTGTTTGTTTGTTTGTTTGTTTGTTTGTTTTTATCATTGTAGCATTGTAATATAACTCAGAGGCCAGGATTGTGATTGTTATTGGTTCAAAACCAGCATAGGAGACCAGGGAGCCAATTGTGAATTTAGAAGAGCCTTTGTTTGGCTGAACCTGGCGGCTGAACTGCCTGCTCCGTATAGGAAGATGGCAGAACAGTGCAGAGCCATTACAGCAAGCAGAATTTAAAGCAAAAATCCACATCCAGATTAGCACAGTCATTGTTACTCTTAGCTAAATCTAGAACAAGGAGTTCAATCTGTAACTGACTATGAACAGTACAAAGAACTTGGTTAGCAAATACATTGTTTTTAACTTATGTATGTTCTTTCAGGGGCAAACTGACCTCATTGTACTTCCTCTTAATCACTTTTCCCACCCTGGGGTGATCTGGAGACTAGCTTTATAGAATTTTCCTATGTGAATTTTCACAGTGATTCCACTTGCTCTGCTGTTTGCCCAGAATCTTTTGGCTATTCCGGTTTTTTTCTGGTTCTGTATGAACTTTACTATTGTTTTCCCAATATTCAGAAGAACGTTCTTGGTATTTTCATTGGGATTGCATTTAATCTACATATCAGTCTTGGAATTATAGCCATTTTGACTAAATAGGTTTTACGTATTCAGGGACAAGGGATATTTTTCCATTTTCTGATGATCTCTGATCTCACTTTTCATAGTACAGTAGTTTTTATTGTAGAGATATTTCACTTTCTTGCCTAGGTTATTTTCTAAGTATTTTGTTTTCTTGATGGTACTGTGAATGACATTGTTTTCCTAATTTCTTCCTCAATTAGAGAATCATTGTTGTAGATGAACTCAATGAATTCTGTATGTTGATTTTATATCCTGCTACATTGCTGAATTGGATTATTAATTCTAGCAGTTTTCTGGTGGTTCTCAGACAGCAGCTTTCTTTCTCTAATAAATATATTCTGCTATTAACCTCCATATTCCTAGAATTCAGTCTTCAATTTTAGAGAACACGAACTGTAACCAGACATCTAGCAGGTTGGGAGTTTCTTCTCCCTATGTCATTTGGAGGTCTTCCACCAAGATTATTGGATAGAGGTAAGAGTTTGCTTTTGTTTCATAGATTCTGGATTGTAGCTTGATTAGGTAACCAAAATTTTCTATGCTTCAAATTTTGTCATGTCTTTGCCCATTGTTTATAGTTGCTTATGCTTTGTTTCTTATATAGTAATACAGGAGAAAGTTTTAAGTTAATAATGCTTCTTTACTAAGACATTTTTATTTCTGTTTTGTATATACTGCATTTGAATTTACTGGTGTTCCTTGTTTGACTTCATACAACAGCACGAGAAAGAGTAACATTATAGTGCCTCTTAACAGACTTTAATATAAAATTCTGTAAAATGAATCATTTTTATTCAATCAAGCTCCTACTTAGAGAACATACATGCCTATTAATAAACCACAGGAATCCTTCCACAAGTCAAAATACACTAGATCAATGGTCATTCTTAAGACTTGGAGGACAGATTTCACTTACACAAACTAGCCTGACCCGCTTCTATACTCTTGAGGAAATGTCAAGCTTGTTCTACCTCAGTTTCCTTTCTGGTCTGATCTTCCACTGATGAGGAGGCGGTCTTAGCTCTTGAGGTTCCACATTCTTGCCACTCCAGGCCAAGAGTGGCCATTCATGGGCAAATCGTTTCAATAATTCACTGAGAACATGAGAAAAAAGGCCTTCTTTACCCTGATCTAATTTCTGATCTTTTCCTACTCTTTCTTTCTTTCTTTTTCTTTCTTTCTTTTTTTCTTTCTTTCTTTCTTTCTTTCTTTCTTTCTTTCTTTCTTTCTTTTCTTTTCTTTCTTTCTTTCTTTCTTTCTTTCTTTCTCTTTCTTTCTTTCTTTCTTTCTTTCTTTCTTTCTTTTTTTCTTTCTTTCTTTCTCTCTTCCTTCCTTTCTTCCTTTCTTTCTTCCTTCCTTTCTTTCTCTTTACTTTTTCTTCCTTCCTTCTTTCCTTTCCTTCTTTCTTTTTTTTTTTGAGGCATGAAAGATAGGAGAGAAAAAACTCTGAAGTGCCCCAACATTTTCCATATACCCAACAACTAAGTTAGACCCATAGGAAATGAGTGTTTTCCAATGCCAAAGACAGAAAAGTCATCTTATATGAGGACTATATAACCCATCTCTGGGTTAGATGAGGCTCTGGAATTTTGCCTATCCAGGAGAGCACACATAAAAGCTATGTCCAAGTTTAGTATTCTGAGCAACAGTCTTCCTCAGTAAAACTGAAACTGAGACACAGTGCAATGAATTGACTTCTGAGTGAAACCAGAAAGAACTATTTCCAATGCACCACAGTTAAGGGACCAAAACACATTTAGCTTAAGAGAGGATCTCCTATCTTCATTCTTCCCTTGTAGGTCTAATTATCATTTATGTGTATGACAGAAAAATTCTTAGATTATAAATTGTGAACTTTGAAACCTTAACTGTAAACTTATAAAGTGCTAGGTAATGATTTTGTTCACGCTCCTTCCCTTCCACCACAGAACTTTGAAAACAGAGGTTACTCTGCCAGCTAGATAAATTATCTTAGAGCAGCTGCCACTCATAAAGCAGAGGACATATTTCCCTAGCACTTTCTGGCAAATCCCCATTAAAGCCAGTGGCCAGTGGATTGTTGATCAGACAGGGAGATGGATTCCATTCCGGAGATAGAAATCTGGTTATGTGGACCAATAGAAACTGAGAGCAAGTGAGGTGTTATGGTCAAGGCTTCTCTCTGGTGGATATCCAAATGTTTATCAGTGGAAACTGGCTCCCAACTACAAAACATATCTTCACCTATCTATTGTACTTAGCTATTTCTGCTAGTAGATTAGAAATTTCCCCTAAGACTGCAAGTTCACTTTAGAATCACTTTGTCCTTAGACTTCCCCTCCAGAAATCAGACTGAGACAGCTTACAACAACTGTTTGCCATTCACGACAGTTATCAGGGAAGCGATCTACATTTGTGCCTTACATATGCTAACTAAGAACAAGAAAGAGATTTTAGTCAGTCTTTCCTTGCATGTATATACGGAAGACTAATAAGTGTGATTTTACTAACATGTAAACTAGGATTTCTGGTTGATAAAAATAAGTTTAAACTGTGAGCTTCAAAGATATAAATATTTAAATAAAGTGTAGCCTCATCATTCTGCTATGAAAGGTTGTATAGGTGCTTAGATATAAAACACGAGTGTCAGGAAGACTTTTTGTCCTAGGGGCCAAGGTGGAATTTCTCAAGTCAATTGTTACTTTTATCTATCTCTAGAGGCATTCTCCTTTACAGGCTGAGAAGTGTTTCAACTACTTTCAGCTCACTTTTTGGTATGTGCCTTCTCTCAGAGAACAAAAAGGAATAGTGCTAAGCAATGCTAAGTAATGCTTCCTTCTTTAAATATGACTGTCACAGTTGAGGCCATTTGTAAATCGTGCTTATAAAAGTAACTATAGGAGTAAGCAAATGAACTCCCTGGGAAGATGAAATTGTGCACCAGTGTGAGGGTAGATAGACTGCTCAAGTTTTGTCTTCTTGTCTCCAGACAACATTCATCTGCCCTGGAGTAGAATTGACTCAAGGGATGTCACAAGGGTATAGAAATCAAACAGAAATTAAAAGGTGCACCTGATTCTTTATTTTTGCATTTCAGAAATGAGGAACTCAGGGTCAAAGTCTCTTACTGCTTTGGAATATATTTTTGAGCATGGGAAAATGCTCAATCCTTACATTTTTAAAAAGAGCCATTTGATATTTTTCTGCACATATGGATGGCCTGTCTACTCTCTATAGACAAAATGCAAAGGGAAGTATTAATTATTATGCTCTTTCACAACTAGAACCACAATACAGAAAAGATAGAAAATGATCAGTATTGTCTAATGTTCAAATTTTCTTTACATTAAGGAGAAATTCTTATTTATAATTAAAATATAATTATAATCCATATAACACTACCCACATTCATATGGCTTTTTCTGTCTGTGACCTAAATCAGATCAAGTGAGATCTAGGAAAATTTTCAAATGACCCTGCTAAGTACATTGAGGTCTTTAGAGAACTTACTAAGACCTATATGTTAGACTGGGAAGATATAATGTTACTTTTAAATCAAACATTGATTTCTAATAAGACATAAGCAGCATTATAAGCTGTTATTACATTTGGGATTGAATATCTTATTATTAATTTCAGGAGATCAGAAGATAGGTAGACAGGGGAATAGTCAGTTCCTGCTGGAGTCCAAGCAGTCCCTATTCAAAACCCCTGCTGGTTTAACAGCTAGAAAAGAGTTTGGGGCAGGAGACATTTTAAAGTAAGTATTCTTGAAGACCTAACAAGGACAAAAACCAAACCCACTAATTATTTTAATTTATCAACTGGGTAATCATGGCTATAGAGAAAAATACAGCGTATTGCTGGACTTTGGTACACATTAGCACATATTTCTCAGTTCTTTACTTCAACCCTAGCCTTCCTTCCAGTAATCGTATCACAATAAAAAGGTCACAAAAAAAAAAAAAAAAGAAGAAGAAAAACAAAAAGAAAAAAGGTAACTCACTTAAACTGTAATGGGAATAACTTTCTCTTCACTCACATGTTTTAATTATGCTTAAAATCCCAGTTCCCCTATTAGGGAGAGATACTGTGTCCTTTCTAAATACTATAATATGTACAATACATATTTCTGTCTATGTATAATAATTTGAGAGCTTTTCATTGGTCAACATAAGGTATTAAGAGTTATAACTGTGGTTCTCATAGTCATCAAAATTTTTGAGACAATTCCAACTAAAACTAGAGGGATTTAAGACAAAACATTGAACTCCACCAGTAGAGGGGTCTAAAAGCCAATGAGTTACAATTGCTAGCCCAGTCCTTTAAGAACAGTTCTAGATTTGACTTTTTCCCCAACCCACCTGTCTATTCTAGTGCTCATGCCTTCAACATGCAAACTCTAATTTCTTTAAAATTTGTTTATTCTTGCCTAGAGGGTCCTGAATCCCAAGTGGTTATGCAGGTAAAACCAATGACAAATGTGCTAGATGCCTTTTACTGGGATCCACCAGATTGACCTTGTTGAGACAATGCTGTGTGACACATTGAAGCCTTAACTAACTATACTCAGTGGACCATAAAGCACATCACAGCTTTTCTCTCTCTCTCCAAAATGAAGAGATTTAAAGCTATACTCCTACCCAAGACAAGAATGCCTGGCATCTATCAACGACCTTTAGAGAGACCCTCCAAAGGGTATCTTTGACTATCAATTACACCTATGACCTCCTTCAGGCTGAAGAAGCCAGATTGGTCATTCCCCATTGCTCCTTTATGGCAGTTTGGGGTACTCCTTCAGAGAGGGGAATATTATAGACAGTTAGGTTAGGTAAAAACTTTTAGGCAGTCAGACAATCCTGGCACACGAAGGAGCCAGTGCAGGGACAGATTGCAACTGTTGAGGAGATGAATCTCTTGAAGGCCAGAGTTCAAAACAAAAGATTAAGTACATGCACCCACATTCTTCCCCTAAGGATAAAAAAACAGTGATTGATATTCTAAATAGTTCTCATTTGCCTTGGGGAAGCCAGGAAGAGCCACTTACCCACTCTCTCCAGGAAAAGCCCCTCTGTTCTGTTCTGTTTCATATCCACTTACTACGTGACTTGCTTCCCCATTTGATCCCCACTTAATCAACATTACCTGAACAAGTATGCTTGTAGCCTTATTGGTTCACCTAGCTTTGTCCTGCCTCATATCCACCTTGTGATTTCTCACTTTTCTTCACCTTGTACCCACTTCACCTTGTGATTTCGCTCTGTAAAAAATCCCAGGAAAAGGCAGGGTCCTTAGCAACCCACTTGGGACTCCTTTGGTCTCTCTTAGACAGGGTCTTTCTTTCCCCAATAAATAGATGCTGCCCTTAACCTCCATTGTTTCTAGAATTCATTCTTTGATTTTAGAGAACATGAACTCATATCAGATACCTAGCAGGTTAGGAGTTTCTTTCACCTATATCAAAACCATTAACATTTAAATGAGTATTTTAAAAAACTATCAAAATGCAGAGTTCATTTTATGGTTTTATACTTCCTTTTTTCACATATCTAGCTTCAACTGGATTTGTTAAGAGCAAATTTTAAGTTTTAACTTTTCTGGTTCTGAAGAACAATGCAGTATCTAAAAAGTACATTGCTAGTTTTGCTTTTGTTGTTTAGGTTTTCTAGTTTTGTTTGTTGGACTTCTTTTTGGAGAACTTGTGCCACAGATGAAAATGTGGATGAATCCTCTTGCTTTTAATTTCTTTTACTTTGCAAAGTTTATTAACTTTTTTGAGGGGAAATAGATGTGTTTCTGATATTTATGATTTTTATTTTACTTTATTTTTTCTAAAGACTTCTCACCATTATGGATATTTGTGTATCATAAGAACCTGGGAACTACCTGGCACATTGACTGTAGAGTGGACAGAATAAATTTTAATTTTTCCACAAAATGCAAACTTTGAATATCATAATGTTACAAATTACGTTTTGGAGCAACTTTATTGAATGTAAATTGTCCTCAAATCTGCAAATATTG